>CM058159.1:9079300-9679300 GCA_030254885.1 Vitis rotundifolia
TTTTTTTTAGTTTTATTAAATATTTGATTTTTCTTCAAAAATACTTTTTAGAAAAAAATACTGCAAAACAAATTATTAGTTTGAGGGTAAAATTAAGCTTGCCCAACCAATATAATAGAGTTGTTCGTAGCTATACAAAATTAGTGTATATAAAAGTATATTAGAATTTGTTCAGGAGTAATTATAGTTGTAAAGTTTTTAGTTTGTTTTTGTTAATAAAACTTTATTAAAAAATATTTTTATAAATGATTTGTTAGTGTTGGGATATGAATAAAAACGTTTTTTTCACATTATTTTTTTATGATATGTTATATAATAATAAAAAAAATTAAACAAAGAATTATCAAGTTATAGTTTAAGCATTTCTTCAAGTGATTTTTTCTTTGAATTTTCAAAGTGAATTTCAAAATTTTGTCAAAACCATAAAATTTTGTCAGGTGGGTTGTAGGATTTTGTATGTTATTTCTTCATTCAAAGATCCAAATATTTTAACAAATTGGGGTTGGTGGATTTTAGGGTTTCTTATGTACGTCATTCCCTTATTTAAAGAAGTAGAAATCTCAACCAATTGAAATCAAAATATGATGAATAAACAATCAATAATTAATTTAACATGAACAAGACATTAGCATAACATTGGAAAATCCTCTATAGACAAGTTCTTTTCTTCCCTGCTAATTGTCATTAGACTAAAGAGATGCAAAGATTACAAAATTTGACTAGATTTGAGACCCTTAAAGTATGGACTCATTTGCAATCTTGAACGGCTGGTTTTTAGTTACTCCTTAGTAAATCACCACCCCAAACTCCCTTCTAAATCATATGGACCATGACATTACCTTTTATGGGAGAGGTGAGTCAAGATTTTATCTTTAAGGTAAGGGTTTGGGTAAGAAGGTAAAAATGGCATAAGGTTAAATATGGTATTATCTCAATTAATAATAAAAAAATGGTTCATTTTATTTAGTAATTATGCAATTATTTTAATTTTTAATTTTTTTTTATAGAAAATATGTTTTTTTTTTTTCAATATACTATTATTTCAAATTCAAAAAATAATTTTATCATAATAAAATCTATTAAGGACATTTTTATCCAATGTTTATTCATTAAAAAAAAAAAAAAAACAAAGTGGGATTCCTTTGATAACTTTAAGAAAACTCTAGGCATGTTTGATAACTGTTTTTAAAAATAATTCTGAAAAATAATTTTTAAAAACTATTTTATGACTTTTGGTAGAACAAAAGTCTATTTATAAACCTAAAATATTTTTAACCTATTTTTAATGTTTTTAAATATATTCTAAAAATAATTTTTATATTTAGTATTTTATTTTTAATCATTCTACATGTTTGTATAATTATTTCTTAAAATAGCTCTCAGAAAATAAGTAAAAATAATAAAAAAAAATTAAAAAATATTATTTGAAAACATCATATTTTTTATTCTTAAGAATATAAAATAAAAAATAAAATAATTTTTAATTACTAGATATG
This sequence comes from Vitis rotundifolia, assembly GCA_030254885.1. NCBI lineage: Eukaryota > Viridiplantae > Streptophyta > Magnoliopsida > Vitales > Vitaceae > Vitis > Vitis rotundifolia. The sequence continues at coordinate 9,080,797 of CM058159.1, forward strand.
TTTTTTGTTTAAGAGAATAAAAAACTGTTGTAAAGAATGATTCCAACACAATTCCTTATTCTCTATTTTAGTGAATGGGATTTTTGAAAATTAGGCAGTCCCACACCTTTTTTTTTTTTATTTTTATTCCAAATTTTAGTAAATACTTGGAATGAAAAAAAAAAAAAAAAAAAAGGACAAAAATGACTCTTTCATGAAAAAGTAAACATGCCATTAGTGCTTGAATCTACACAATTTGGGTGTTGATAATAATCTTATTAAAAAAGGTTATTTCAATAAACTCATTAACTAATATAATAATAAATCTATATTTATAATAAACTAATTGTAGTTGGATTACATGTTAAATTCATAATTAGATTAGGATAATTTAATAAACTTAAATAGAATTTTCAGTTTTTGTTTAAAAACTCTAATTCCATTTTTCTTTTAACTAATATTAAAAATGAAAATCTCTTTTATTATTATTATTATTATTTTATCTTTATAAGAAAAGGAGGATTGTTTTCTTTTTATCTTTCTTATTTATTTATTTATGATTTAGAATAACATAAGCAATCTAATGTAGGATAATGTCTAGGAATTTATATTTAGGATTTAGATAATATTGGTGTTGGTATATTTTTTTTTATTAGAACCCAATTAAATGAGCTTATATTCTTAAGTAGAGTTAATATTTTCAAAGTCCTCAAGTCAAGGTTTAAAGTTAAACACAATAAGTATCATTTTCAAATTTTTGAATAATCCACTTTTAATGGTTTAATGTGCAAAACTTAACATTGATTTTACCATCTTTCATAAATTCTTTAATATAATAAAACTTGATGCATTAAACATCAATTTATTTTTTATTAATGCAAGAACAACCATATTTTCACACAAGGTCCTTGGTAGATATTTTAGTCAAACTTTCTTAAATTTCCAAATAAAATGTAAATTATTGTTGCTTTAAGTAACCTAAAAAATACACTACTACAAAAAGTTAATTTAAGGACGCTTCATTTCTTGGCGCTTTTAACGAGTGTCAATAGCATTAGGGAAAATGAATGAATCATGGTGCCAGAAGAGATATGTCAATGTTGGCGCTTTAGTGGAAAATATAATAGTGCACCTTGACACTTCAAAAAATGTAATGGAATTGACTATATAATTAAGGCAATCTTTGGCATTCCTTAGATGCGCCATTGTCTCTACTCATATATGAATCCTTCCTTTTCCTTGTATACCCTCACATATTGACTTTCTCACGATACAAATGGCTCACATTAGAGATGCCACCAAAACCTTTCTTGTTGGCCACCAAAACCTCACATTTTCTGATCATGGATAGCTTCCTTACTTTTTTCTAGTAACTATCAAGAAACTCTCTATTATCCGACAGCCTAGATTTGTACTCACCCTAGACGACAACCTCATGCTAAAGTTTGAAGCCCACACCCTAATCGACATCTGAGCTCAAAACACTCATTTTTTTGGCCACCATTGATGAAATTCGCTACCAATTACATTCACAGTTGTTGACCACAAACTCAAAGATTTCATTTACAAGTAAGTCTTATGTTCTTTTTTTAGGCTTATCTAAGACTAGGGTTTGTGATTTAATAGTTTTTTCTAGGGTTTGTGATTTTAAAGCCCTTGGAATTGGTTGGTCTTGCATTAGGAGAGAAGTGTGGCAACTTGAGGTGAGGAGAAGGGTTTAAGAAGGGGGGACTTGGGAAAATGTCAAAAGGTGGAGAAACCAATGCTTGGATGTTTGCCTTCATGAATCCTGGATTTACTATGGGGTTTGAAATGGGAGGGCTAAATTGGTGTTCCAACTGTTTGATCAATTTTTATTTTTAAATTATGTATTACTGTTGGTTCTAGATTTGGATAATTTTTTTTTTTTTTCAGTGTCTTGAGTTTCTTTGTTAATTTTTATTTTTATTTTTTATTTTTGGGTGTTAGTGTTGTCTTCTTCACTCTTAACGATTTGATTTCTCAAAGAGGTCTCTCTTTTTCTAAAATTTGTTCATGTTAGGTTGTTATATAGTTTGCATTCCCTAGATTCATGCAAGTTGCTTGATAAAATGGGTGTGAGAATTTGATATCTGTTTAGTTTGTTGAATATATGGGAAAATATGTTTTTAATAACTTGATGTTTTGTATCTATGGTTTCAAGTTTCAAGATTTGAGTGTTAAAGCAGTCAATTATTTCTTCTTAGTTTCTGGAATAGCTTGCAAATCACTTATTCATTTTACAATGAAATTGAAAGAAAATCCATTATACATGAAGCATAGAAAAAAAAAAAAAAAAGGAAAAAAGGAAAACAAGGAAATTTTGAGTGTGTTACCACCATCTATTAGTTTTGATGGCCCCAAGACTCAATTTTCTACGTCATTTTCTATTTCACTATATGATCTTTGATTGGATTTTGAGTCAATGTTAATCCACTTGCTAAGCTAAATCATCAACGTCCATTTCATCTTTGTATTTGGTGGGGGCCTTGGAGGAAATCTCGTATACCTCGCATATGTAGGCTTGATCATCGAATGAAGTTGCAAGATCAAGTGGCGGTCGACCTAATGGATGGTCCAAATTTTCTACTCGTATACCTCGCATATGTAGGCTTGATCATCGAATGAAGTTGCAAGATCAAGTGGCGGTCGACCTAATGGATGGTCCAAATTTTCTAGAACTCACTTGCTATTTGAATTAAATTTTGATTATCTAACTGTTAAGGCACATGTATTAAATATACGATGGCTATGGCATGATAACACTCTCATCCTAAATTATCTTACTGTTTGGCATATGTCTTGTTTTGGCTTGGTGAACCCCTCTTTTCTGTGTTATTTTATTTTATTTTTGTTTTGATTAGTTGTTAGGAGGCACAACTAGTATCACTTTTAGAACATAGAACATGAAGTGCTATTAGGCATTTGCTTGTTCCTTGTTCTAGACAATTTCCGAAAAGTTGTGAAGCTTTCTCTATTATTATTTGGAAACTACTAAAAGGGTTTCAGTATGCTTGTTGTGAGATGTTTGAATTCAATGTGAGCATTTAGTTCAAATCCAAATATAAATATCATTAAAGGCATGTTGCACTTTGAAATACAAAATGATAATAGAAATCAACTTATCATCCATAAGATTAATGCTTAATATGCTTAATTGTTTAAGTAGAAGGTGTTGATTATCTAATAATTAACAAAAAAAAAAAATCTAATTAAAAATCAAGATTAAAATGATTATGAGGAAGATTTGAATAAGATGAATCAAAATTATAAATGAAGCCAACCAAACATCACATAATATCCATAGAAATTCACAAATTCAATTTTGAATTAATCGAGAGAAGGCAAAATTTTTCTTACTTTAATGGTCAAAAGTCTACCAAATAATAAATCATATCTTAAGATTGATTTCAATATAGAACTTAAACCTACCATCAAGTCTAGATTATCAAAAGCTCATCAAAGATAACCTCGCTCTCTATTTCGCATTTCAACATTCAACCTATCTTTGAGATTCATCTCAATGTCATACATAATCAATTAAAATGAGTTATTCCATGATCAAATAATAAGCAAGCATTAGTAGAACCAAGTTAAACATTAATTATCCATCAATTAGGAAGACTTGTGTGAAAAATTTAAATCTTAGATCTAAAACTCAAAACAAAGAGTTGGGTTAAAATTTTATCACCAATCTAGTCTTCATTATGTGAATCTTCCATCTTCATTACTTATTTCTATAGATGAAACAAAGTCAACTACTCATGCTTGAGAATTTCTTCTCAAGAACCATGTTTGGTAACCAAGAAAATAAGAGAAAATGAAAAAATTAACGGGAAATTCAATTTATAAAAGAAGTCAAAAGATTCTCTAAAAGAAATATCCTTAGTAACTAACTCAAACATTTATAGGCAATTCAAGGGATACATAACAACCACTAAACTAGCCTAACATGCATACTATATAAGCAAGTAAAAATATATGGGAATTAACAAGAATTACATATGAGGTCACTTAAAGTTCATAGAAAATTCCTAGACAAAATCAATTCTCAAACAAGTTTTGCTTTTGAGGGAGCAAAATGTCTATTTAGAATGCAAGAAAAGGATTAGTTTTTTCTTTATGTCTCAAATCTATCCATTGTTGAATTTTATGAAAGAGCTTAAATAAATGAGCACCATATATACTTTTAATTAAGTTTGAGACTCATCTTTGGGTGTGCTTGGACTTCTAATTGAAAATTTGCAATGAATGTCATGATTTCTAAATTTTCTAACCTTCGTTTGTAAAAGAACATTGATTGGCATTATTTTGAACTCGTAAAGTGCTTGTGGATAGTTCCATGTGCATGAATTCAAATATGGATTGTGGTATTAAATTTTAAGATTCTTAAATTCGTTTTTGATCTTTTATTAGTTTGCGTCAAAAAACCATATTCTATCAATCATTATACCTTAATTTTTATATCAATTTATCATTGAACCTTAAATCAATCCCAAATTGATATTAGACCCACAATAAACACTTTTCCAAAACATTATTATAAGCAAATCGATGATGAATTTACATTGGGAACTTGGTTCATACTTCTATGCATTTTATTCTTGTCCCCTTAAAACCTTAATTTCTTTTTTCTTGTGGTTTTGGTACTAGATTATATACATATGGTTGTGTGTTTCCTCATTTTCTTTAGCTCTCGAAGCTCTCGAAGCTGTTTTGGGTTTCAATGTTGAGATTAATATTAGTTTAAGGATTGATAACTAAAATCGATATCATGTTTGTAGATATTTTGATTTGTCAAATTTTTTTAATATTATAAAAATGGTATTTACTATAGACTTTGTATATATATATATATATATATATATATATATATTGTGAAACCAAGGTTTGATTAATCTTGATTTTGATGACAACAAAATAATGTTTGAAACTCATGATTATATTTCAAGTATGATTAGGCAAGATGATTTCCAAAGTGGCAATCACAAAGATAAAATCAAGTTATAGGGAAATCAATAAGAAGAAGAAGACCTCAAAGAGAAGTGCTTTTCAAGACCTAAGCTTCATAGAATCTTTTTGTAAAGTTGTTGGTGCACTAGGTTTTTTCATGTATTATATTATTTACTTATGCACCAAAATCATCCAAGTGTTATTTTGTTTTAAATATTTTAAAATTGGATGATTTCATGTTTTCAACTAAAATTTTGTATCAAATGTTTTCTAAACTTGTTTAAAAGGTTTTAAGGTGAAAAAGATGGTTATTGAGTTAAAAATGGCTCAACCAATTGAACCGAATGATGAATAGGTCTACCCATTCAGCTCAATTGGTTGAAAAGTGCAAAAACCTTTTTTCTCTTCCAAAACGCTAGTTCAACCGGTCAAGGTTGTACCTCATCTGATCAAGTATCGATTGAGTACTAGTTAAGGGGTGGTCGAGGGGCAATCGAGGTCCAATGGTCACCTACCATGCATTAAATGCTAAAAGCTAGTGAATCGATCGAATCGGAGCTTAATGAGATGAACCCCCAACAGCTAGTTTGACATTTCTCCTATATAAAAAGACTTTAATCCTCATTGTTTCAAGAACATAACCTTCCTAAACATTTACTGAATATATTTGAATCTTAAGAGAGTGTTTTTTAGTGTACCTTTTCTAAGTAGGAGGTATTGCTTAGGGATTCTCAAGTGTGGGGTATCACTTAAGGGGTTGTTCAATAGTAAGGTATCTTTTGAGGATTGTAAAGAGTGTTTAGAGCCAAAAGTCTAAGAGGGTTGATTGGAACCATAATCCAATAGTATTACTTAGAGGCTTGGGTTGGAAGCCTTGAATGAGTGAAACCTTAAGCTTGGGATTGAAGTTAGAGGAGAGTGAACGTAGACTGGGTTGCATTGAACCACTATAAAAATTTTGTATTTACATTCTCTCTTCTCTACTCTTTTACTTTATATACAATTTTTTTTTATATTATTTTATTATAAATTTGCGTATAATTGTCTCTTGCATTCACATATTTTAAATTTGCAAAAAGAGACCATCACCCTATTAACCCCTCCTCTAGGGTTATTACCTTAGATTGAATTAGCCAATTTTTCTAATATATATAAAATTGGATTTTAGTGTCAAATTAGAATCGATGTTGGTTCTTTGTTTGCCAAAAAGGTATTTATCAAATTTAGTGGGTTATATCAATTTTTGACTATTAGATGTACATCAAAGTCAATTCAATACCATAATCAAACTTTTACCTATCCATTACTTTTATTTTGTTTTTGATCTTGGTATTGAATAATGATCAATTTTACAATCTAGTATTGAAATTGCTTCTTATATCGGATTTAGTGTCCATTTTTATTTCAAAATCGAGCAATGCTTCTCATCGTTTATCGAATTTAGTGTTTGTTTCTCCTTTGTGTTTGTAGACTAGTTTATTATTTTGAATGATTTATATTATATTTTTTCAAAGAAAACAAAGGAATGCATTCACCATGAATCACATAAGATATCAAACTTAAATACATAATTAAGGGTCATAGGTCCATAGGTCACATTATTTGAAACTATCCAAAGATTATATCAAATACGATAACTTATGACCAATATAATATATGATGAATGAGTCTCCAAAAGTACATATATAGGTTGACAAATCAGATGAGGAGAATTATTCTCATATTAAAGAGCATAGTATGACTAAGGTTATGTATCAGGTATTTAACTTTTCTCACTATTGTTTATAAAGGTGTGAAACATTAATTGAACATATGATACTGTATATTTATGCTAGAGACCATGTCTTTTTTTCATGAGAATGTAGGGGTTAACCAACATCAACCATCAATTGTTTAACAAACTCCTCTTCATAGTACATATCAAGTAAGTTTCAATTACTCACCCAAAAATTTCACCAAGTGAACACTTAGTACATAAAATTGTGCATCGTATATATAACACATATATCATACCTAAAAATTTTGACCTCTATTTTCAGATGTCTATGGATCCATTTGACATTAATATTGGTACAATGGAGTTGCAAGCATTTTGTTGAACAAAAAAGACGTTCCCTACTTATTTTACCCTAATGTAGGGAAGTATGATTGTATTGTAAGACATGAATGAGTTTAATAATAAAAATTAATGCTAATGCACTTGTTTAGTCAAATATTTGCATCCCCATATTAGATGTGAGTCTTAACTCAACTTAAACCATAAAATTGGAATTTTAACAAGGAATCTATCTCAAAATGTACCTCAAAACTCAAAGATAAATCATTGATTTCGTCCATAATATAGGGATGGAGATTGCTTTCAACAATAAAGTGTAGTTAAATAATTTTGGGTTATTACACTAAGGGAATTGAAGATTGGATGGTCTTTGAAAGATATATAAATGATTGACACTTTGCATTTATCAATTTCTCATATATATCATAATTCCACTCCCATATTAATTTCTCCCTATTGTTCTAATTTTATTCTTTAATTTTCCAATTTTGCTTCTAGGGATAGCTTTATATGTAATTTCAAAGCTCTGTACCCAAAATCTCATTTGGTTGTATCTTGATCCTATATCTTTTACCTTCATCTTATGACTTTGTGCCTTATATGGATGGATTTAAAAAATAAGGTGTAGTTAAATAATATATATATATAGATGATTGAAACTTTACTTTTTTTTTTTTTTTCAATCTCATAATTTTAATGGTTATATTCTCATACTTTCAAAATTTGCTCCCCAATTTTCTAGTTTTGCTCTATAGTTTTCCAATTTTGCTTTAAAGAAAATCTTATAAGTAGTTCCAAAGCATTGTACTAAGGTTTCGTTTAGATATACTTTGGTCTCATCTTTTTATACCCTGGTCTTATGTTTTTGTACCCTATGTTGATTATTTTCAACAAAAAAGTGTATTTAAATAATGGGTTATTACACTTTACCTCCTCAACCTATATCGTGTTTTGCATATTGTCCCATTGCGTTAAAAATCGAGCAACGTATCATTCATCCTTTATAATTGTATGCAATGTACATTTTTTGAGAGATGATATTAATTTTTTTTTAATAAAAAGGCATGTGCTTTTCATGTGACCGAGGGTAAAATAGTCAATTTTTTTAAAAAACTCTGACCAACTTGTCCTCTTCTTTTTTCGTTCTTCTTTTTCTTTCTTCACTCTTTCTCTCTCCTCCCTTATCGATGACTGCATCTCTTGAAATTTCAACCTTAAAACCTCAACTAGGGTCAGTATTCAGAGATGAGCTTTGAGGAAGGGTGTGATGAAAACAATGAAAAACCCAAATTCCAAACCCAAAATTCCATTTTATTCAAATTGACAGCTCCCACAGTTCAACATAATCGGGTTTATGGTTATAAGGAGTTGAAAATCCAACTTTAACATCAAAGTTCCAAACCCTCCAAAAGATAGAATTAAAAGAAGGGGAAAAAACACTTCAATTTGGTAGGATTACCTCAAATTCACAACCAAATATATATAAAAAAAAACTAGTCTTTTTGAAAAAACCCAAATCAAGAATCTAGAAGACCTACATCACACAATTTTACAATTTTTTCGAGAAAAATCTTAATAAAACCAAAACTTTCTTTTTGAAAAAGCTCAAATCAAGAATTTGGAAGAACCACATCACACAATTCTGTAAATTTTTTGAGAAAAATTTTAGCCAAACCAAAACTTTTCCTTGGTGGGTATCTTTTGACAGATGAAAAAGAGATGCCCAAATGTTTATCTAACATCGGCCATAATGGAAATAGGAAGGAGAGAGAAAGAGTGAAGAGTGAAGAAGAAGAAGAAGAACAAAAAAGGAGAAGGTCGGTGATGATTTAAAAAAATTGATCCTTTTGCCCTCAGTCACGCGGAGAGCACATGCCTTTCTGTAAGAAAAAATAACGTCGTCTCTCAAAAAATGTATATTGCATACAATTATAAATGATGGATGATACATTGCTCAATTTTGAACTTGAGGGGACAATGTGTAAAACACGCTATAGGTTGGGAGGGTAAAGTGTAATAAACCCTTAAATAATTTTAGATTCTTCCATTAAAGGAATTGAAGAATGCATTATCTTTGGAATGTATATATTAACACTTTAAAATTTTCAAATTCTCACAATTTTGGTGATTCTCTCATACCTTCAAAATTCACTCTTTAGTTCTCTAATTCCACTGCCCAAATATAGAATTATAAGTACTCCTAAAGTCCCATTTAATTGTACCATAATCTTATCTTTCTATATCTTGATCCTATGATTTTGTACACTATTTTGATCAAAGTGATCCTTTGCTAATCTTGACTTTAACTTTGGTAGAAAACAAGCTAAGCAAAAAAGATGAAGTAATTTCATACCTTTATGCTAGTTACTAACTTAAATACCTAGCCTGGAACAAGGAGTTCATATAGTACTGATGACAGTTATTTTTTCTTAAGACAAGCTTGTAAGTTTTTCAAATCACAGTAATTTATGGGATGGTTTTTCCGAAAATAGAAGTCGTTGGGTAAGAGTGATTAGTCTTTCTCTTACAAATCACATGCTTTCGTTTGAAGTTGAGAAGACTTTTTTAACCTTATTTGAGGTAGGATAGCCATCCAAACCATATATATATATATATATATATATATATATATATATATATATATATAACACTTTAAAATTTTCAATTTATTTCAATTTTGGTGACTATGCTCTCATACTTTCAAAATCTGCTCCCTAGTTCTCCAATTCCGCTCCCTAAAAGATAGAGTTATAAGTCCTCCCAAAAGTCCTGTTTAATTGTATCATGATCTCAAATGTTTTGTATATTAGTCTTATGGCTTTGCACCCTATGATAATTGCTTTCAAAGACAAGGTGTATTAAAATAATTTTGGATTCTCAAGGAATGTATGATGTTTATATTTATCTATCTATATATATTTTCTTGGTCTTTGTACCTATTCTGATTGTGTTCTATTTTTCTTTTTAAAGCAAATAAATTATTTATTTATTTATCAAGATAGAAATAATTTAAAATTTTGACTACATGATAAAATAAATTGGTTAAATAAAATATTATGTTCACAAGTTCCCATTATTATCAACAGAATTTCAATTTTCTATAATATTAATACATTTTATTTCTCAAATTATAATCCTCTATATGATATTAATATTTTTTTGTCTCTTTCTTTCTTTAAGATAACATTAAATAAATATTTTTTGATAATTTTTTTCTTTAACACAATATGATTACACTGTTTTATTTCATTCTTATCCAAATAATTAGTCATTATGATAAATTATTTTTTACATAGTAAATAAAATTTATTATAAACAAGCCTAATCCTTATCTAATTAATTAGTGATTATTATGATTAATTACTTTTTTCTTGTGTTAAATAAATTTTATAGTAAATAAATGTTATATGAATCTATTTTTGCCTTAATATTACTTTTTAAAATTTATTTTCTTTAAAATACTTTTTAAATAAATCTCGTATCAATATATTTTTTCCTATATTAGTGATAATCCTAATAATAGGTATGAATACATTTTTAAAAATTTGTTTTCTTCATTTTTTTTTCACTATTTTATTTTATTATAAAGTTGTAAATAATTTTCTTTTTTATAAATAAATTTTATATAAATATATTTTTAAGTAAGTATATTAAAGATGGAAAATGATAAAGATGAAAAAGGAAGAAAAAAATTGAAAAACAAAAGGGTAGAAGCCATCTAGAGGAAACACTAGTTAATTATATTTTATTTAAATAAAAAAAATTTATTTAAAATTTTTAATATTTTATTATAGTTAATTATATGTTTAACATCTTTTTTAAGGGTTGAACTAAATATATTTATATCATTAGTACAAAATCTCATTAAATACCTTTTTTATCATTTCTACTTATTCATTTTACTCATCTCCCTTTGACTCAAAGTCTGAAATATATTTTACGAAATTTCAAATTGACAGTAACTAAATGTGAGAGCTCGATAGAAGCAAGTATCAAGAAAGAATGCTTGGACTAGCCTAAAATGCGGCCTTGATTTCATTTCTATAGTACTTGAAATTTAAATCTGAAATTTCAACAAAATTATGCCAATTCTAGTCGTGGGATGTTTGCTTACTTTCATGCTAAGTACAAATGCGTTTTTGTCTTTTTATTTTATTTTGTGGCAGAAAAAACACATACAAATTATATTAAAAGATGAATCACAATAATATTCAACTCCAAACTTTATAATTAACATTTATAAAAATTTTAACCTTCAAATTATAGATTCCACATTTCGGATATATTTTTTAATTAAATAATATCTTGGTTTATGATGTCTTCCCTATAAAAATGATAAAAAACCTAAATATTTAGGTTTTAGGTTAACTTTCAAATAACTTTTATTAATAACTTAATATAACTAAAAATATTACTTTTTTTGTTATACTAATCTATCACAATTTTTTAGGCATTTTTGATCTTCAATCTTTAATCTCTAGGTTTGGGAAATTATTGTTCTTAATAATTAACATATCATCGTCTTTGATTTCTAGGTTTAGGTTTGACAACTAGCATCTCATCTCTTAAACTCATATATTCGGTAAGAGATTGATAGATTAGATAGATACCAACTTGCATTTTGTAACAATTATTGATACACTTATCTACTTGTAACTTTTTTTTTTTTTTTTTTTTTTTTGTAATTCATTAGAATCTTTCATCAACCATGTTGAATCACTTTTATTCCATATTTTGGATACATCAAAATTTAGTTTCATCTCAGTACACATTTTGGCTCTTGTTGATCATTGACTCCCTCCCTCTAGATGACATCAAAACAGAAATAAATGAAACATGGAGAAGTGACGTGCAAAGAAGGATCTCTAAGGCTTAGTGCTGCATTTAAGGTTCTTTCTCCTCTGTAAAGAAAAAGTGGCACGTAAAACTAGGCACCCTTGCATTGAATTTCAACCCATTCCTCCCACCTCTCGACTGCAAATTCATAACCATAAGAGTAGCTTCGCATGGTGGCTCAGCCTCTCACACACATGGTCTGCACTCTTCACTTCATCCAAATCCCCATCTATTGAAATTCGTGACTCTTAGCTGTCCTCACCAAGCTTATATATATTTACTAAATTATAAATACTTATTCACAGTGCATTAATTTAAGGACCATGGAGGTTGGTATGGCTTCACCACTCCATGCCCAAAATGTGTGCTCCTTTGTGTTTGAAGAAGATGGTAATTATCATCAAGTTTTCTTTCTCTAATCCTTCTTTAATATATATGAAAGGGAAAAGTGTTTTATTTTGTGTGTTAGTAATTATCAGCTTGTTTTTTTCGTGTGATTTAAAATCGTTTTTCAAAAAACTTGTTTTTAAAATTTTTTAACACTACATTATCGTTGTCTTTGCAAACAATTTTTTAAAATAAAATGATATAAAAAATGGTTTTTATAAAATAAGTAAAAATTATTTTCACTTGTTTTTAAAAATAAAAGACAAATATGACTTTATTTGATAATATTTTTTAAAACTTATTTTTAAAAATTATTTTTAAGTTAAAGAATATAATACAGTTTTTAAAGACAAGTTTAAAAAAACTATGACCAAACGAATCCTATTTTTATGTTTGAAGATGGTATTTTTGCATATTATTTTTTAAAAAAAGAATAATGAGAAAACATTTTTTTCCTTCTTTGTAATAGTCCCTAACTATGGTTGATAAATGGGAAAACAAAGTCTAATTATAGAACAATTAAAGGTGTAATTTGTTGTTAAGAACGAAAAAAAAAAAAAAGAAATCTAAAATGACACGAAAATAAAATTAAAACTTAAAACATGTGAATTGGAAACCATGATAAAGATGCCAAAATTAAGTAAACAGGGATGCTATGCAGGCATTGGTCTCAATGACATTAATCACCAGCATTGACTTGTGAGTGTGAAAGCACAAGAAGGGATCCAGCTCATAAACAGTGACATACAATCCCTTCCCTCTTCCTTCATCGTTTTCAGTCTTCTATATATATACTGCTCTTCAAAGTTGTCCTGCATGTAGAGCAGAAGTATGAGATGAAAGCAAACATAGTATTCAAAGTGATTCTCATATCATTGCTTCTGATTACTCTCACATTCACAGAAGCCAGAACCCATCCCAAGGACAGACACCAGCGAAAGGAGGAAGAAGAGAAGAGAAGAAGCAGAAGAAGTGGAAGTAGTAGTGGTAGAAGAAGATCGAGTGGTGGGAGAGGAACAAGGTCCAACTGTGATCCTTTGTATCAGTATCTTTTTGGAAGCTGTGGGCAATGGCCTTTCGCTCGTTCAAACAACCCTTTTGAGCATCCGCCTTCCCCATCTCCTGGCCGGATTCCGCCACCTTCACAGCCTTTGCCACCCTCTGTTCCTTCGTTGCCGCCTATTGTGTCTTCTCCTCCTCCATTACTTCCCGTCCCACCCGCGCCATTAGTTCCTTCTCCTCCGGCTGTGGTGCAACCCCCGCCTTTACTACCGTTTCCGCCTCCTACTGTTGTCTCGCCGCCGCCCACAGTTGTTCCACCGCCTGTCCTTCCAACTCCTTCGCCGCCGGTGGTGGTCCCTTCGCCTCCGCCACCCTCTCCTCCTCCACCTTCTCCACCGCCACCTTCTCCTCCTCCACCTTCTCCACCGCCGCCCTTAATTCCATCACCGCCGCCGCCTTCTCCACCATCGCCCTCCCCACCACCACCCGCTTTCGTTTTACCGCCGCCTTCAGCACCGCCACCACCCTTGGTTCCCTCTCCATCACCACCAGCAATATTTCCATGGCTCTCACCTCCTGCTGACAATCCACCTCCAGTATTTCCATGGCTATCTCCACCATCTGACACCCCACCTCCAGTATTTCCATGGCTGTCGCCTCCAGCTGATACCCCACCTCCAGTATTTCCATGGTTATCACCTCCAGATGAGTTCACGCCAACACCAGTTTTCCCCACATTTTCTCCACCGCCAGAGCCTCCACAGTTTCCGCAGCTGCCACCAGAACAGCCATTTTCACTCACCCCACCATCACCAGACCCTCCACAGTTTCCACTGCTTCCACCAGAGCAGCCATTTTCATCTACACCACCTGCCCCGGAAGCTGATATAATTCAGTCACCAGCTTTCCCACTTCCACAGCAACCAGACCTTTTTCTTCCACCTCCACCAGCATTCCCACTTCCACAGCAACCAGACCTTTTTCTTCCACCTCCAGTTCTTCCATTTATTCCCGATAATCCGCAGCAACCAGAACCGTTTGTGTCCACGCCGCCAGCTCCGGAAGCCATATTTAATGAGCCAGTGCAGCCTGATCAGCCACCGTCAGTTTCTTTCCTTCCTCCATTTCAGCTTCCACCACCTTCTGATTCTCCTCCCTTTAACAACTAAAATTCGTTATGTCTTTCATATGGTGAACTTCTTGAAATAATCAGTGAGCAATGGATTGCTTTTTGTTCTTTATATTAGTATGTATAGCTTTTTTCTGTTTTAGCTTGTGACTGTTTGACCAATCTTCTAGAGGAATGAATGGGGGTGGAAGGCCCAAAAGGGCGGCTAATCGCAGCAAAGACTAAAGCTTAGACCTCGAGTTCTTGAAGTGCAGTTTGGTGATCTAGTCATGGATTGATGCAGAAAATGTTTCGTCTTTTACCAATTCAGTATCATATAAGATAGGAGACAAGTCACGAAAATCGATGATTTGCAAAGCTTATTTCACTTTAATAGTTTGCTTTCTAATTAATTCTGTGTTCCACATTAAATTCCAATGTAATTCACGAACAGGAGTCTTTCAAATGATGTGATAGACCATGAGTAAATTCAAAGTAAACTGAACTTATTCTTCCACCTATTTTGACTCCCAATTTGGGTATATTGTTGGGATTGAGCCTTATGGGCCCACCATGGTTGGTGCTTAGCACTACGGAAGGGAAGGTCAGAGGTCCATAACTGCGACCCCTCAATCCACCAATTGTTTATTTGTCTCTTTTTTAAAGGGGGCGTCCCTAGGAATTGAACTCAGGATCAAACCTTAAAGGTCCCTTTAAGTTCAATTTTATTTGTCCCTTTTTTAAAGGGGGCATCCTCAGGAATCAAATTCATGACCAAACCTCAAAGGTCCCTTTACGTTCAATCCTGGTACCATTTGAGCTAGTAACTCAGATGGTATCAGGATTGAACGTAAAGGGACCTTTGAGGTTTGGTCCTGAGTTCAATTTATGGGGATGCCCCTTTTAAAAAAGGGACAAATAAACAATTGGTGGGTTGAGGGGCCGCGGTTCTGGACCTCTAGCCTTCCCTGGCGTCTTTGGTTGGGATTGAGCCTTATGGGCCCACCATTGCTTAGCACCTCCGAAGGAAAGGCCAGAGGCCTAGAACCGTGACCCCTCAATTCACCAATTGTTTATTTGTTCATTTTTGAAAAGGGGCGTCCCTAGGAATCAAACTCAGGATCAAACCTAAAAGGTCCCTTTACGTTCAATTCTGGTAGGTTGTTGGGATTGAGGCTTATCGACCCACTATTGCTTAGCACCTCCGAAAGGAAGGCCAGAGGCCTAGAATCGCGGCCCCTCAATTCACCAATTGTTTATTAGTTCATTTTTTAAAAGGGGCGTCCCTAGGAATAGAACTCAGGACCAAACCTCAGAGGTCCCTTTATTTGTACCGGTATTGAATGTAAAGGGACCTTTGAGGTTTGGTCCTGAGTTCGATTCCTAGGGACGCCCCCTTTAAAAAAAGGACAAATAAACAACTGATGAATTGAGGGGTCGCGATTCTAGGTCTCTAGCCTTCCCTTTGAAGGTGCTAAGCAATGGTGGGCCCATAAGGCTCAATCCCAACATATATCACTAACTCCATGACCAGGAGTAGGCTAACATAGTTGACACGTCTATAGATTAGACCCACACATCTAGTTAGATTAAATGCCCACTTATTGCCAAGAAGAGAGATTTTACCACAACTTCACAAATACATCACAAGCCAACTTAAGCCTTATGGGCCCATCATTGCTTAGCACCTCCGAAGGGAAGGCCAGAGGCCTAGAACCGTGACCCTCAATTCACTAGTTGTTTATTTGTCCCATTTTTAAAGGGAGCGTCCTTAGGAATCGAACTCAGGACCAAACCTCAAAGGTCCCTTTACGTTCAATACTGGTACAAATAAAGGGACCTTTGAGGTTTGGTCCTGAGTTCGATTCCTAGGGATGCTCTCTTTAAAAAAGGGACAAATAAACAACTGGTGAATTGAATGGTCATGATTCTAGGCCTCTGACCTTCTTTTCAGAGGTGCTAAGCAATGGTGGGCCCATAAGACTCAATCCCAACATGTATCACTAACTCCATGACCAGGAGTAGGCTAACATAGTTGACACGTCTATGGATTAGACCCACACATCTAGTTAGATTAAATGCCCACTTATTGCCAAATAGGGAGATTTTACCACGACTCCACAAATACATCTCAGGCCAACTTTTCAATGACATGGTTATACACTATGTTTGGTTTGCGGGAAAAAAAATTAGGAAGAGAAAGTAGGAGGAAAGAAAAAGAGGGAAAATTAAAAAGGGATTTAAAATTAATAAATTATTTTTATTTATTATTGTACTTCAAATTTTTTCTTTTTATTTAACTCTTCTATATAAAAATTAAATAATTTAAAAATATATAATTTTTTTAATAATTTTAATTATATTTAAATTTTTTATATTTTTATAATAAAATCAAATATAAAAAAATTATTTTCCTTAGTGTGTATATATATATATATATATATATATTTTTTTTTAACTTTTTGAGAATCAAATATAACATTAGAGAATACCGAGAACCAAACATAGTATTAGAGAATATAAGATCTGAATGATAATTAAGGTTTTCAACTAGAAGTCTAAAACTCATAAAAAATGGACTAGCTATCGTGATTGTCAAGGTCTAACATTGCAAAAAATGCAAAGAAATAAAAGTGCATAATTTATGGTCCAAACTTTGATCGGAGTCCAGTGAATTTGAGTTTTTAATTATGTAGGCATCATAATTAAATCCAAGCCAACTTATACCAATATGTACATATTTGGAGTCTCATTTGCATGCTTCTGATGAAAATAAATTATCAACATCTCTGTTTTTGTGCAAAATGTCATTTAGGAAGTTAACTAATATCTTATTTTTTGTAATTCTTGTGGAGTTTTAGCAGGCTTTAATAGGGTTGGTGAGTGCACGGCCTCTAGAGAGGAAAGAACGAGTCCTTGGGAGTTATAGTTTGATCGCTCAAGTGCAGAGGTTGAACACTCAAGTGAAGAAGCGTGATAATTAATAGCTGTTTGGTATGGTAAATGATTCAACCTGTAGGGTGACGAATGAGCAGAGATGCATTGACCCGCTTATGTCTTGGGAACCTCCAGCGCAGGGCAGGTCCTCTTTGGTAATTGTTTTAAAAATTTTCTAAAAAGCAATTTTTAGAAAAAGTTTTTTGAAAAATGTTGTTCAACCTTTTATATAATAAATATCTGTATGGAAATGTTTTTAATATATTTTTTAATACTTTTAAATGTATTTTAAAACTAATTTTTATATAGTATTTTATTTTTAATTATTTGCTATATTTATATAATAGTTTTAAAATAATCATAAAAAATAATTAAAAATAATGAAAAGATGTTTAAAAATATCCTAATTTTTATTTTTAATAATGGAAAATGGTTTTCTATTTTATTCTTTAACATAGTTTTGTTTTATTACAAAATATTAAATAACAAAAAGTATTATTAAAAGCCGTTTTCGAAAACACTTACCACACAAAACCTAAAATATTTCATAATTTTTCTTTTCAGGTACTCATAGGATATTTCCCAAAATTTTAGTGGCAACAACCTTAATAGCACCATAATTGTCCAATTTCTTACCCTCAAAAGGGGCACCTTGGGTAGGATCTTGTCCCAAATTGGAGTGACCCTTATTAGGGTTAAAACCAATCTTTGAACCCAAAGGCCTAGTCCTCCTCTTTGGTTGGACTTTAATCCAAGATTTCAACTCTTTCAAGAAAGAGCTTCTCTCATCATATCTTTCATTTTCACCATTTGTATCATTACAATTTGTATTCTTTTTCTCAATTTTTATGTCAATCTTTTTTCTCCATTTTAGGACACTCATCAAACTTGTGGTCAACAAGGCCACAACCAAAGCAACTTTCTATGATCCCCTCATAATCTATTTTTGCTAACTTAATCTTACCTCTTCTGCAATACCTAAACTCCGATTTAAGTGGATGACTTAAATCCACCACTAGGCACACCTTTAGAAACAAGCCTTTTGCAATCTCTTCATTCCTTTGATCTACTTTTAAAACCACCCTAGTTTGAGCCATGATTTTTCTAATTGTATTGCTTCCCCATAATTCAATAGGGAGACTAATTACCCGAGCCCATAGAGTGGTTGCCTTGAGGGTTTCACCAAAAGGATCAAACTCTTCTCTCCATCTTTGAAGGATAATAACTTGTTTTTGGATGATAAAAAGTCTTTCTTTCTACACCTTAGTACAATCCTTAGAAGTAGAAAATTTGATGAAGAAGAAGTCATTGCCCAAGTCCATAAAACAAGACTCACCTGAAGTATTCCACTCAACTTTCATTTTGGAAGAAATGGACTTGAGAGACACTGATTCACCCAAGACTTTACCTATGAGGTAAAGTTTAGCAAAACTCTTAGAACAAGCCAAGTCTTCTTCATTCATGGTAGGTAAATCCTCAAGACTTGGATCTAAGGTAAGATTAGGAATGGGGTTATAAGACTTAGTAGGGGCTCCTAAACCATAGGTAAAGGCAACTTTGAAATCCATTTTTAGGAAGCGGCAACAATAGAAAGAAAAGAAAACCAACTTAGAGCAATCTCAAAGCTTAGAATTGGTAAAGCACAGAAGAGAGAACAAGCTTTGTGTAATCAGCAAAAAGAATACAAGCCAACTATGAAGGATTAAATTGCTATTAGATGTCTCAATCCACATCTTCCCTTGATAAGTGAGGAAAAGGCATGCATAGTAAAAAACAAAGGTCGCAAGTGCATTAAATTGAAGATAGGAGAACACGTAATAGGCTACATGCCCTTTGTGCCTACCCAAATACACCCACCCTATCAAGAGACTATTACCTAACTTACAACAAAGTGAACCAATACCCAAACCCACCACAAAAATAAAATTTCCAATATATTTAAAGAAGTTAGACCTAAAAGCATCGGTCTAAGTCACAAACGTAAACACAAACATGGCCCAAATGAAAGCCCACAAGCAAACAATACAAAGAAAACTATTAGACCCATCATCTATACCCTTCTAATATCCCAATCTCAACCTTTTGTAGCCGGTGAGTGAATTCGAAATACAAAGCATGTACAAAAAGCTATTTTGGAATCAAATTAGAGAAAGAAACTTACTTGAAACAAGCTCTAAACATTTCAAACCCATATTTGAATCTTGCAAAGATCCAAACTCCCACACAACCAAGTTGCTGAAGGTTGAAAGTTACTATGGGTCTCTTCCTTTTTCACTCATTCTCTAGCAAAGTACAACCAACATCCCGAGTGAAACCTATACATACCAGCTGTAGCATTTTTTAATTTGAGAATTTGATATTTGGAATAGGGTGATTCCATACTAATTTTTGGTTTATTAATTAATATATTTCCATTAATTTACAAAAAATAGCAATATTGTTTGTTTTCCTTTTTATGAACTTTTTGAATATCTTTAATTCAAAAACTGTATTTTATTACTTAGCATGTACTGTAAGTAGTGTAAAGGACTAGAAGCTCACAAGTAGAGTGCCAACATTGTTTCTCTCATCAAATTTAAGAGTAACCCTTTTCCTTGATCATTCAAGTAATCAGGAGAAACACACATACAAAGGAAGAAAATGTTAGTTGACTCTTTCCAAGGAGCTCCATTCATTACCAAGAAGTATGGCTACCTAAGTATGAGTTTGCACAGCACAAAGCATTTACCTATATTTAAATATTGGAGTATGAATACAATGAATGTGATGCGGGTCTCACTCAAATAATTTATCTAGTGAGGAAAAAGTTTAATACATATACTAATATCATTATCATTTGCCGGGAGAAAGTTCACTATCTTGTATTTTTTTTCCTTGTAAATGAGCTTAAAGAGTTGTATTATGATCTTCTAATAATTCACTATTTTTTTTAATTACGCATAAACTGTTTATTGAATTCATCATCAACACTTCTTGTATAAGAATCCCAATTGAAAAACTTTCAATAGATATTTTTCTAAAGGTTGATCGATGTTGACACGTGGACTAAGATTCTATCTAGCAGAAGGCTAGTTTCTTGGCCAATATTGGGTTTCATATATATACTAGTTATTAGTTTCATATCTATATAGAAAGATGACATGGTCCTAGAAACTTAATAACTAGGCAATAAATCTTGGGTGGATGATCACCAATCTGAGGTTTCAAAAGCATATAGTTTTTATTTAACCTTTGTTATTTGCCAATTTATCCCATAAACAAGTTTTAGGTAAGTATTGTGCTCAACGTGACGTGGAATCTTTCATATTAATTATGACTAGATAGATAATCCCCTAGTAGAATTGCCTAGCTAGTTGTGACGTAGCAATACTTACACGGAAACCTAAGATATATTTAATCACCTTAGTTAAAAAAATCACTGTAATTTAATTAGTACCTAAATTAATATTTAGTTTTCAGAGAGGTCTTGAGAACTGGTTGTCCTTGGCACCTTTTATATTGAATTCTACTTGCTATATCTCTAAGTAGGGATTAGAAAATTAATCGAGCTATAAGTAGCCTTTACCATCCATACGCCTTGTAATATTGTACATGTTTTAAATTAAAATGGTTTGTTCTGTTCATTGAACTCCAAGACTTTGTTTTTTCCTCTTTTCAAACATTATTGTTTATGGTTGACACATCTATCTTTGTGTTATTTCATATATCAAGAAGAGCACAACTAATTATTGGTCAAATTATGATAAAGTGAACTAGAAATTTGAAAAGTTTACATGAAGTTAAAAGTTTAAAAAGTTTTTCCAATTGTCATGAGAATAAAGATTTATAAAGATTTCTTAGCTTGAGAGTTTAGTTTAACTGATTTTGACTTTTAGCAAATCGAGGAATTGGATATATTAATGATCCTAGAGAATTGTACACAAATTTGACTAATTAGTTAGGATTAACACTTTGTTAAGTTTTAAGTTCAGTATAGGATTACATCTTATTGATATAAATGGAATAGGATATGTGTGTTTGCAGCATATACTTTCAAAGTACTTTAAATTGGAATGAAAAAATATTATTCTCTTCTCTTGTTATCTTCTCATAAATGTGTTTATGAAGACAACCAAGTAATCATGATTTAAACTCATTCAACCATAAAGGAATAATGGTTGCCCTACTAGACTTATTCCACTCTTTTAGAATATAATAATAAAGTGTAAAAATTAAAAATATACTACTAGTTGAATGTGAATTGAAATGAACTACAAAAACTGGCAATCCTAATGCATACTTAACCACATCATCTCATATAGTAAAGAGTAAGTAGTTCAATTTCTATTTCAAATGGTGTGAACAAAAAGGAATTATCATATGAAGGTGTCAGGAGACTGATTTGGCTTAGAATGCAAATGACCAAGCTCGGCTAATAGAAGTAGCATTTCTTTTTGGTTGGGTTAATGCCAGTGAAGGATCAAAGTCAAAATGGTAGCTTTCTAAAATTTTTGGCAATGAAGTAATTTCTAGCAAAGGCTATTTTTTTTGGTGTTACTAGGGCCTATTGTAATAGTTACAAACAAGGTTGGTTGACACACCAGAAATCGGGAAGAAGTGGACCAATTTGTCATTCTTATGTGCACTAGAAAGAAATAGTTTGCAATTTGTCATTTTTTTTTACTAGTAATTTTCTTACATGGATATTATACAGTTTTGATTGTTAATTACCACTATGTTATATTTCTTTTTCTCGCATGTTCTATAAATATTAATAATCTTATTATATATATATATAGGATTCTTCATTTTTTTTTCATTTCTTTCTTTTTCCCCATTTAATTTTAATTTTATCTTCTTAGGTTCAACTTAGGTTTATATGTTATAGGTTCAACACTAAAAAATGGATATTATGGTATAATATCTATGTAAATATGGTGCTTTAGGATATTCATTAGTTTGAGTTTCTTTTTCCTTTTTGTATATGTTTAATTGCCCAATGGAAATTGGGATGATATGAAACTTTGAATGAATCTATTTCAAAATTAGTCTATTTAATTAAAGGAATTCATTTCAAAATGCAAGTGATCTCTAGTTGTGTCATGACATATTAATTCACTTATTTTGAATAACCATTTTATTATGTTTGAAGTGATCTCTAGTACATAACTATGATATGGGGTGTTTTTTACTTCTTGTTGATTTGATTGAAAGCATTGGAAAATAAAACAGGTTAAAATTGGGTTGGATGGTTTTCATATTCTAGTGTTTTTACTCCAAGTTGAATATTTGATTTGAATATAAAAATCTACTTGATGTTGAAGTAAATTATATGGAAACAATATTCTATATCAGTGAACCAAATTCTCCTTTTTCATCTCTAAATATTTCGGTCTAAAAGTAGTCTTTTTAAAGTATCATAATTGAAATTTGGGTCCCAAACTTCAACTTTTTAAAAAAAGTAAAAAATGCGTGGATATCCCATTTGGTTTACCAAGCTTTCAACCAAACCAAGCTTTGTTTACACTACATAACTATATATTCTTGATGTTTTGGTCCTTAATTCTTTCTTTATTCTTTATTTTAATTGTGTGATTATTTGTTTGAAAATTATTATCTTTAAGATATATATTTTTTTAAATAGAAGATCTCTAGCAATATAGTTCAACTATTACAACAACCAAGTGACCAAGAAAGTGAAAAACAAAGCAAGGTTTATTGGAATGATATTACAATTGATACTTTTATCAAAGTTCGTGTGATTGAGACTTTGGCTGAAAATAAATCAAATAGTCATTTTAGCAACCTGGGATGGAAAAATGTGATAAGAGCCTTCAACAATTTGATTAGAAGAAACTATCAATATAAACAACTTAAGAATAAATGGAGTTATCTTAAAAAAGATTGACAACTTTGGAATACCTTGATTGAGAAAGAGACCGAACTTGGGTGGGATCCTATGAAGCATACTATCAATGTAAGCAATGAATGGTAGGATAAGAAATTGAAGGTATGTTTTGTTTATTTATTAAATTTATTTGGTTAATTTATATATTAGTTATGGAATTTGATAAATTAAATACTCTTGTTGAAGAATCTTGAGGCAATAAAGTTTTAAAAAAGGGGCTTGAAAAATGTTGAACAATTGGACATACTTTTCAAAGATATTGTTGTTATTGGTCAAAGAGCTTGTGGACACCATTACAAGGCTTTGTATGACAAGATGTTGATGATTTATCTAAGGTGGGGAAACACAAGGATGATATAATAGAAAACCAAGATGACTTTAGTTGCAATCCATCACTTGATACTATCTCCCATAGTTTTGAAGCTACTACTTGACCTTTTATGGAAAAAAATAATGAGGGGGGAAGAAAGAGAAAAATAGATGAAACCAAATCCAAGGTTGTGGTTATCAGGTCAGAGCACATTTGTAGTGTTGTAGAGAACGGGTCTTCTATCTCATTTGGAGCATATAAGTTAGGTTGTAGCATTGCTGAAGTGATGAAAATCATACTTGGCATGCCTGAAGTGAAGAATGACTTTGAGTTATATATGAAAGTCATAGATATCTTGGTTGTCAAGGAAAATAGAGAGATGTTTATTACATTAGAAGACCCAATTGATCAGATTGCATGACTTAAACATGAACATGCTTGACCATTGGAAGTTATTTCTTGTTCTAATATGGAAACATATTTTTGCTACCTAATATTGTTTAGTTATTAAGTTAAGGGGAGGAAGGAGATGTTAGTTTGCTTTGTGTGTAAATTGAAAAGTCATTATGCCCTTATTTGATATTTTTTTTTATTATTTCTTAGAAAATTGTGGCTATTAGATGAGCTTTGGTGATAAACTTCTTATAAAATTTGATATTGTTTTTCATTTTATTGTCAAAACGGATTTTTAGAATTTATTTGATAATGATTTTAAGAGAAGTTTTTAATTTTTTTTAATACTTAAAAATAATTCTTTTAATGCAAATTTTCAAATGAAAACGCTCCATACAAATTATCAAACCGGTTGTTATTCAAATTCTACAAATTTGAATTTAGCCGCATTTGACAATTCGAGAAAAATCAAAAGTAGAAACAGGAAAGAGATCACAATAATTCATAATTATTACAAACCCAGCATTTATCTCTATCATGCAACAAAGTGAATTTCCATAACGCCAAAATCGACTGATGTTAGAAAGTTAGAATACGTAACTCTTTAAGGGATTGATTATATGGCTGTAGCACTGCCGTGTGTGATTCGAGACCTAGGAAATTAGAGTCCTTTGGTTGGGAAAAGTTGTCCACAAATCATGACACTTCAATCATCTTCTAACCTAATAATTCATAATAGTCATGATGATTTGGTCTCATAATAATGTAATGTAGGTACACCTACAACAGGACGTACCACATCTATATCCATCACTTTGATTTTTAATTCCGAATCTAAAAATAAATGATGACCATCTCAATCAACCCCCCTTTAATGCTCCACTTGGGATGCAAAAAGTTGAGAAAAAAACAAAATACAAGAGATAGATAGACATGGGGATAAAAATAAAAATTAAAAAAGAAAATATATGCTTAAGCTCAAAATTGATTTATATCATTTTTTTTTTTAATTTAGGGAATGAAGACTTTAAATGTAACATATAGTTTATGTTTGGTTCATGACAAATTTGAGGGAAAATGCAAAGAAAATATAGAGAAAAATATAAAGAAAGAAAAAATGAAGGTAAATAAAAAAATGGATTAAAAATTGATAAATTATTTTTATTTACAGTTTTAAACTCATTTTGTTTATTTTAATTTATCGATACAAAAATTAAATAATATAAAAATACATAATTTTTTAATTAGTTTTAATTATATTTCAAATACACTACTAAAATCTACAATATTAATAAATAACTTGATATTTTTTATAAGACAACCAAATTTAAAAAAAAAAATCATTTTTCTTTACATTTTTTTTCTTTTTTTAGTATTTTTTGGAACTAAAAATAACTATAAGTTTTGAAAGAGAAATTTTATTATATGTTTAAATAAGGTTATTGCTTTTTATTTTATTCTTTCATTAGTACTTTTAATTATTCAAATACACTACTAAAATCTACAATATTAATAAGTAACTTAATTTAAGTTATTAAGTAAATTAGGTATGTTTAGTAAAATAAGTTAATGTTATAACTTAAAGTAAAAAATAAATTTAAATAATAAATAAAAATAATTAATTTATCTTGAAATCCATATATTCATTTGATATTTTTATCCATATTTGCCTTAATTATCTTTATGATATTCTTTTTTATTTCATGACTTTTATTATTATACGACCTCCTTTATTTAAATTATAATTTATAAAAATAAATATATCAATTTGATGTATTTGAATAAGTTTTAAGTTAATTTATTAAATAATTTTAATACTTAATGTATGAATTAAGTAATAAGTTTTAAGTTAATAACTTAAATATAATTTAACTTAAATTTAATATAGGTTATTAAGTAATAAATATTAAATTTTATTAAACATTTGTTAAGAGTGCTTTAGATTTATTCATAGTGTTATGTATTGAAATAAATAAATAAAATAAAATAAAAATCTTCACCTACCTTGGCGTACCTCCCGTGTTGTTAAAGCATGTCCTTCTTATAAAAAAGCGAGAGCTCCTCTGTCTTATTGTGTAAATCAAACGTCTAGGGAATCAAAGGACAAGACAAGATATTAAGTTAAAAATAAGTGTTTAGGGTCAAAAGTAATGCTTTTGAAGGAATCTAGTGATCCAAACAGGAGGTGTTGCAGAGATGTCAAGTCTATTCTGAGCTAAAAAGGCAGGTGAGAAATCTAAGAGAATGCTTATTGGATGGAGAAATTCAACTGTAACAACAAAGTATTCCAAGTAAGCTTTCACATGAGACCATGTGTGAACGCATCCCGCTTTGCACTCTCACAAAGGATCTGAGTCAGTCTACCTCCAAATCTTCTTATGTATTATTCTTGAGTAAGGGATGAGATCATTGATAGAAAGAGGCCATGCTGACATGGGTATTCAGTGGCATGGTTCTTACTTTCCTTTTATTTCATATAGCTTACTATTTTTGTTCCTTATGAACTTTGGGATCCCAACATTTAAAAATGAAAAAAAATCCTTGATAAATCTATATTTTTTATTACACAATCCTTCTCAATTGGATAAAGCAAGGAGTACTTGTTTCCCAAGAAAACGACTTATCAAATAACACCAATATTGACTATAGCCTACTGTTGTCTGCTCTAATCCCATCATTTTCCGCAATGTTGAACTGCATCTCCACTTTCAATAAATGTTTCTACTTTTCATTGCTCAAATGTACCTAACATAATTGGGGTTTGAGTTTGTTGTGTTTAAATGAGATGAGTTTGAAATTAAAATATAAGGTAATTTAATATTTATTATTTAATGATTTAAGTTGATTTTAAATTAAATTATTTAAAATGGTTTAAAACTTATTATTTAATTCTTACTTTAAATATTAAGGTTATTTAATAAAATTAATTTAAAATTTATTTTAAATTATCAAATTTATATATTTATTCTCATAAATTATAATTAAAGATAAAAAATATGGAGTACTAATGAAGGTCATAAAATAGTAAAAGAGATCATGAAGGTAATTAGGATAAATGAAGAAAAAAAAAATTGAATAGGTAAATTTAAGAATAATTAATTGTTCTTACTTATTACTTAAAATTGCTTTTATCTTTAAGTCATATTATTAAAATTATTTTACTAAACATACTTAATTTATTTATACTTTAAGTTATTAAGTTACTTTATCAAACACCCGTTAAATTTGAGATTATTTTTTAAAAAATTTGGGGTGGGTTGGTGATGGTTTCATTATTACCTTATTCTACTCCACTAATTATATATAGAATTAAATTTAAAATAATTTAATTGAACTTTTTTTAAAAAAAAAAAAATTAACAAAACTACTTTTCATAAAAAAGAATTATAAAAATTGTAATATCTATATGCTTATAAATATATTTATTTTAATATAATTAATTTTTTTAACAAAATTTAAAAATTTTAAAAATTAAAAAGGATGCCATGAAATTAGGAAATTTTCATACCTTTGGCGTCCCAATCCATTTGAATGATTTAATAAGACGAGAATAAAAAATAATATTGTGGGTATGTGCCTAGGGCCCAATCATATGTAAAATGACAGTAAATTTACTACTGATTTTGATGGATTAGACATTGATGATTAAAACCACTTCAATCAATAGTCGTCCAAGTCATTTTCACCAGGAGGCAGCAATTCATGTATTCCGAAAAGGCTTGGAAGGAAGCCAAACTTTTTCGAGTGGAGACAAATAGCAGAAAGAGATTTTGTAAAAGTAAAAGTAGAATTGATCCTTCTAATTCTCTTACTTTTCAGTTTTCACACCTTTATATGTCTCCTGTTCTTTTCCTTTTCCTCTTCTTATTCCTTGCCCTTTTATTACTCAATGCCGACTTGTTAGCTGGCTCTCATTTGTGGTCTCATTCTTTGGTATTGCCTTAATTACCTTTCCTTCTAAGTTCTCTCACAAATGAAAAATTGTATATGGCTGGCAAATCTTTGGAAGCAACGGTCCTCTTTGCCACATATACTTAACTTGGACTTTTAAATCATGGCTAGAACTCAAGATTTAAAATTATTGGAAATTAAGGGTAAGATAAGTTTTTGGGACAGATGGGAAATAGTTCCATTGGGATTTGCAGGTGCACCATCATACAATACTAATTAAGCTCGACAGACCCAGAATGAAGCAACTCCTGAATCATCTGCTCAATATGATCATCTTCAAGAACCTTGAATTCCTCATCTTCCCCACCAACCCATTTGCCCTGCACTTGTCGCCGTCTCTTCGCTGGTGACCCGACTTCCACTTGGCGGCTATTTCCGGCATTGCCATCAGTGGCGAAATTTGGAGAGTAGTGAGGTTGTTGGAGGTGTGCAGCTATAGGCTTTTTGGGCACTTGAAGTGATGCCATATAGCATCTATGCAATTTAGCAGTTAGAGTCGCTGAGAGAAGCCTAGAAGAAGATGATTGTGAGTCGTTGGGATTGTAACTGAAGTTGGTCCGAGCTCTTGGCCCACACATGAGCCTGGCTGCTTCATCATATGCTCGTGCCGCGTCCTCAGCCGTTTCGAACGTGCCTAGCCATATTCTAGTCTTCCTGTGCCCAAAACAAATACAAAACTTAGTTCTTCTTTCAATACATCACAAAAACAAAGAGCACAACACCTAAAAAGCGAAACGTTTCCTTGGACGTGTTGGAGTATAACATTGGAGAAAAGGTATCAGGAAACGGGAATTACAGTAAAGGATGGCGAATTTCAGAGACCCAAGAGCCCCAATGCCTCTGGCGGACGCCCCGGTATCGCTGTTGTTGTCCTGCAGCCATGGTGTTTCTGAGGTCGAGATGGAAGAAGATGAGAAGAAAGAGAGGATTGTTGTGTGGGAGACTTGAGAGGGGGTTTTTGTAGGCATGCTTTTGGCCTCCAATGGGCTCCACAAGGGTTTTAGTCTTCCGTTTCTTTTAAATTTTTCTCCGTAAGTAAGAAATATTTTCACTTTCTTTTCCGCGTAGCCGACAAAACTTTTAAGGATTAATTAATTAAAAGTTATGAAACAATCCTAAATTTATAAATCTAATATCTTAAATATTTGAATTTAAAAAATAATTAATTCTTTTAAAATTTATGTGTAAGTTTTTTGAAAAGAAGAAAATCTTTACGAGAAAAAATGATGGCATTTTTATTTAAAATAATATTTTTTATGTTAAAAAAATTAAGAATTAGATCCATAAATCGTAAATTATTTCATCCCTTTTAATCGAATAATAAAATTTTCAATAATATAAGCGTGATGTTCGGAAAAAAAAACCATAAAAGTTAACCAGGCTCCCCATATGGGATTGCATGAAAGACCCACAAAATATCCTTCTGTGATTCTGTTGGTAGACAGTCCCCAAGGAAATCTTGAGTACAAATGGTCAATTTATTCAATTGTAGAAAAGATCATAAAAATATCCATAAATTTTTCAGCAGATGTATGAATGAAGTTGTTAATTAATTTCAGTAAAGGCATATTTTCTATCTACTTTTGCAAATAAAGTCCATGTATGCAAATGGCTCACATCACATTTTGGCAGACAAAGGGAAACCTGCCAATCTGAAAGTGTAGGGTGAAGACAGAAACATAGTTTCGGGTAATTTGCAAGCACCATGGGCCTTTGTCCGTGTGTGGAGGGTTGTGATGAGTTGTGAGTGATGTGTAATGGAAGTGGCTCACATCATCCTTACTAAACATAGGAGAGGGGAAGATAGAAACAAGGTTTGATATATGTAATTTGGAAGGTGGAGAGAGAGAGAGAGAGAGAGAGGGGGTGTGGTTGAGGGATAGTTAGCTGCTTTTTTTGACCATTAATTCCCTTTTGTTGCATAATGAAATCTAAGCATGCAGAGCACAGATGTTGACATCAACTGCATGCGTTTGTTTCCCTTTATTTGCTCCATCATTTGGTCATTCCCACATGCCATATGCCATGCTAGTTTGCTGCCGCAACTACCAAGTGCTCATGTTTCTTGACTTTTGAGTTGATTTGATATTATCATGCTTCATGGGATCCTCCCAAGTTGGGAAATCTAACCTTGATTATTCTCACACCAAGATTAATAAACAATTTTTGTTTCTTATTGAATTATAATGTAATTGATAATGAAATTGTTTGACTTCATTTTCTGAATAGAAAGGATAGAATATGCATATCGTAGAATAAAAATAAATTTTTAAGATATTATTATATCTAATAAAATATGTTACAATATGTTATTTTTTATTTATAGAAGAAATATATATATATATATTAAATTTCAATGTTCGGGGTATTTTAAAAGAATTAAAAATTTCACTCCAATATTTATTATTAAAATAATATCAAATCTCTCTCATATTTAGTATTATTTAGAAATTATTTTAAATAGATTTTTATTTCATTTTCAATAATGTTTATTAAAATATTTAAAAATTATATAATACAATTAAATATATAAAAAATTTTTGTATATATTAATATTATTTTATATTGTATTATAGACTTATTTTTTTAATTATTTTTTTTCCAATGAGATTTTAAATTTTTAATTAAAATTTTTATTCTATAAAATGAATAATATAAAAATTTAAACACATGAAGAAAACAAAGGAAAAGAATAAATTTATGATTTTTGGGATATTTAAATATTGCAAATATCAAATAAAAATTTTGAAGAAAAAAATTGAGTATAAAAATTTAGAAAAGCATTTAAAAAAAAATTAAAAATAATAAAATAGAAAATGAATAATACATATATATTTTTTTTGAAAATTAAAATATAAATGTTCACTTTCATCCCAGTATTTGGAAATCTGGTGATAGCAAATTTAACAGCCAAAATTTAATTAATTAATTATTATTATTTTTTTTCTTTTGGGGGCTCAATGAAGTGGTAGTATGACCCCATCAACAGCTAAGTTGTGCCCACGTGTTCAATCAAGGCATTGCTTAAACATGGTGCAATGAACTCATTCCATCTAGGGCTTTGTGGATGTCGACTTTAATTTCAATCAGTGCTTAATCAGCTGTAAACATAGAAGACATGAAATGGCTAGGACCAACGAATTGTTAGTCATCTCTAGCTTGCATTTAGGTGCTGGGAAAAAGACTTTTCATAATGACATTGCTTTAGGCTCTTCTATACAAGGTTACATTATGGATATTTGGAGGCCATGTTTCAAACGTGAAATAATAACAATAATAATTAAGATAATAATTTTATGTTCATCTGTATGATTATGGATTTTTCTATTTTTCACAATGAAACTGTTTTAGGCTCCTGCACACAAGGCTACATTATGGGTACTTTGAGGCCATGTTTGAAACATGAAATAATAGTAATGATAATTTTATATTCATTAATGTGTTAGATGATTTTTTTTTAAATAAAAATAAAATATTTATGATTACGAATTTTAATTTATATATTATATTATATTATATTATGATTTGTATCTATTCTCATCCTATTTTTATTGGGGTTTTGTAAAAGTACTATAATTTTTTAAATAACTTTTTAACATACCGTGTTTCCCAAACTTTTTCTAAAACTACATTAGCTTGGTGTGAGTGGGATTTTATAGAGATGAGTTCAATATAATATTAGAACTTGTCTTTTGAAGAGATGAGTTTGATGTAAAATTAGAACTTGTATTTAAACAAGTTCTGTTAGAAAAATTAGGCTAATTCAACCTATGGTAATCATCCTAAAGGGGGGTGAATAGGGTGATGGTCTTTTTTTGTAAATTTAAATTGTATGAATATAAGAGATAATTATATGTAAATATATAATAAAATAATATAAAAACAATTGCATATAAATTAAGATAATAGGGAAGAGAAAATGCAAACATAAGATTTTTATAGTGGGTCGGTGTAACCCAGCCTACGTCCACTCTCCTCTAGCTTGAGGTTCCACTATTTCAAGGCTTCCAAACCAAGTCTTCAAGCAATACAATTGGATTATGGTTCCAATCCACTATCTTGGACTTTTAACTCCAAGCACCCTTTACAATCTTCAAAAGATACCCCACTCTTGAATAACCTCTCAAATGATACCCTTTACAATCCCTAAGTGATACTTCACACTTAGATTCTTCCTCTTAAAGATATACAAATAATTTCAGAAAATCCTAATACAAAACTTTAGACTCAAAT
Organism: Vitis rotundifolia; assembly: GCA_030254885.1. Lineage (NCBI taxonomy): Eukaryota > Viridiplantae > Streptophyta > Magnoliopsida > Vitales > Vitaceae > Vitis > Vitis rotundifolia. The sequence continues at coordinate 9,112,847 of CM058159.1, forward strand.
GATACAAGAAAACTAGGATTGGATGGTACACTAAAGATATGCAAGTTTTAGAATAATGGTGTACTAAAAAACACTCTCCCAAGGCTCAAATATATTAAAGAAAGGTTTAAGAAGGTTAAACTCTTGAAACAATGAAGATTAAAACTTTTTTATAGAGGAAAAATGTCAAACTAGTCGTTGCAAGTTCGATTAGTCGAATTGGGGGCCGACTAGTTGATTAACTGTTAGCATTTAATGCTTGGCAGGTGACCGTTGAACCTCGACCACCCTTTGACCGGACCTTAACTAGTTGAGGTAGGGGTCAACCGGTTGAGGTTCAATCTTGACCGGTTGAACAATTGTTTTAGAAAAGAGAGAAGGTTTTTTGCATCCCTCGACCGATTGAGCCCCAAGAGTCGACCGGTTCCTCATCCGGTTCAACCAGTTGAGCCATTTTTGGCTCAACAACCAACTTTTTTAACTTAAAATCTTTTAAACAAGTTTGGAAAATATTTGACACAAGGTTTTAATTGAAAACATGAAATTATCCAATTTTAAAGGATTTAAAATAAAAAAACTCTTGGATGATTTTGGTATATAAGTAAAAAATGTAATGCATGAAAAATCTAGTGCACCAACAATCTTACAAAGATATTCTATGAAGCTTAGGTCTTAAAAAACATTTCTTTTTGAGGTCTTCTTCTTCTTAATAATTTCTTTTGGGCTTGATTTGTCTTTGTGATTGCCACTTTGGAAATCGTCTTGCCTAGTCACACTTGAGATATAATCATTAGTTTTAAACCTTGTTTTGTTATTATCAAAACCAAGATTAACCAAACCTTGGTTTCACAAGTTCAATATAAAATCATAACTCATTTTTTCAATAAACAAGTTTAGTATAAAATTAGAACTCGTCTTTTTAATAAATTGATTTAGCATAAAATCATAACTCGTCTTTTTAAAAAACGACTTCATTGTAAAATACAACAACCAACTGTAATTTCTTAGGTTTAGCATAACTATAATTTCTTGATCAAAACTAACCACAAAATCAAAATCAATTGCAGGATTAACCGCAAGTTAATATCAATTTCTAAAACCTAAGACTACATCATAAAAAATGCAAATTGACTTTCATGATGTGGATGATCAATTCTTTATAAGAATCTACTCTTGGATAATAGGTGCTACAGGAGTATGAGAATGTTGATGTTCCACCTTAGCACGTCCTTTGCTCCCCTTTCTCCTCCCTCCTCTTTTACTTCCTTAATTGTGAAGATAAATATGAGATAGTAGTAGAGGGTCTAATATGTAATGGACTCATTTAATCAACTACTAACTAGGTAATATAAGACATTCAATGTAAATCTTCCTTGGTTGTTGGTGGGAGTATTTGGCCCTGACAACTCATTCATCCTCTCCAAGTTGTTAGTCTACATGTCCAAAGTAAAAAAAGTTAGTTATAATTAAAGGGAAACCAAAAAAAAAAAAAAAAAAAAAGAATTAAAAAGTAAAATTCTTAAAATTACCAGCATCTTAGAGAATGATCCTTGCTTAGTGATAAATTGATGTGTGATTGAATGATACCCACTACATATAAGGGTCATAATATGAAATGCCTCTAAATACTACCTCATTGCTAACTGCATGATCACGACAATGACTTTATCTTTATATATACTCTTAATGCTTAACTCTCTAATCAAGATCATGTTGACCTTTTTAAGCAATGTTATATAATTTAATGTTATTATCACATGGCTTAAGTATATGTTGGCTCATACTAAATTGGTGTAGCACCAAGTTTTGCCACCTATGCTTCTCAACAATATGGAAATAAAAAAAATGGTGACACAATAAGCCAAATGTCATCTCCAATAGTATAATAGTTTGGCAACCTAAATATGATATTGGATGTGTAAGGTTGTCATATAATATGACTTAACCTCTGTATATCCAAGGTAAATCTGTACTAACCAAAGATATACATGGACACCTCTATGACAAAGAAGACATCTCTCTCCTTGAGATACAGTAATAACATGTTAGTTGAGACAAAATGTTAGTGAAATTAAAAAAAAAAAAATTATAAGAGAATATTATGTGTTGTATGTACTAATGGAGGTGGTAGGAATAGAAGACCATCATGGCCAATGATATCACATGGAAGTACTTATAATATCTGACGGACAATATGTGGAAATCCCATTGAAGTTCACTATAAATCTTTGGGTACCTATCATGAGATTTATGGGCACTATCTAATAGTAAGAAGTGTATAAAAATGAGATTCCTTGTATATACATTCGAACCACTGTTGGTGTGGCATCAAACTCATGAGAGTAAGCCCATCAACTAGTAGTCCAAGTATAAAGGCAACATCTTGCAAAGTAATCATTATCTATCAACCTTTGCGGCATGTTGATTATATGCGTTTTAGGGTGCCATTTTTCAATAAAGGTAGTGATCAAGTGTTAGTCTAATGTGACAAACCCAAGTTGCGTTTTACCATAGAAGCATGCTTGCTACAAATATGGAATAATCCAACAATCTAATGTCGTCTATAACGTAATATAGCCTCACATTATTAACAATGAAGAATCTATGACTTGGTTATCTCTATATATATTCCATAAAATGTGTGATTGATATTGAGAAAATAAAGGCTAATCTTAATAGGGAAAACACCCAAGATGGGGGGGGGGGGGGGGGGGGGGGGGGGGGGGGGGGGGTTGTGTAAATTAGGTTTTAAAACTTCTTTTTCAAACACAATAAATTCAAGCAAAAAAGTCCAAATATAAAGACATAAGATTAGAGAAAGCAAACTCAAATTTCATAGTGGTTTAGCACCCTTTACCTATATCCACTCTCCTCAAGCTCCTAATTGAGTGAGGGCTCTATTATACTTGAAGCTTCAACCAAGCTTCCAACACCTTTACGCTTGGATTTCGGCTGCAATGAGCTCTTACACAATCCCTTCAAGTATTTTCTCACCTAAAGCTTTTAACACTCAAATAACAAGTTTAAATCTCTCAACCTAGCTCAACAAGGGCTTAAATACAACTTAAAAGCTAAGAAGAATCACAAGGGGTACACTAAGGAATATGCAAATAGAGATTTAATGCACCAAGGAAAGAATAAAAGCTTTTTAGTTAAGAACAAGTAGGTAAACAAATAAATTCAAGTGTTCTCTTGCTCATATATGAAATGGAGCTCTCAATTAATAGATTTCTAACCTCAAGAGCCAAATGCCAAAAAGTAGCCTTGATTGGTCGAGTTAGGGCTCGATCGATTGATTAGCTGTTAGACAATAAATGCATGGTAGGTGATCATTAGGTCTTGACTGGGCCTTGACTGGACCTTGATCGGGAAGGCATAACCATCAACCGAGAATGCAAGACTATTGAAAGAGAGAAGATTTTTTGCATCTCTTGATCAGACCTCAACTAAGAAGGTACAACTGGTCGACTGATATCTTAACTGATTGAGCCGGTTAACCAGTACCTCGACCGGTTCATCATTTTTAGCTCGAAAACCTATCTTTTTATGTTCTTTTCACTTATAACACTTAGGTAAAGTCTTTAAGTAAATTAATATGTTAATTTTGAAATGATTTACCTAAGGTTTATTTGATAAAACTCGAGTTTTGATGGAAATGTAACTTTAATCCCTGAACCGAGGTTTTTAAAGATGCATGAAAAGATATGAAAATCCTAAGTAGACCCATGAATTCATATTACATTTGTTTCTTATGATTAAAGGGTCTTCCTATTGTCTTGATTTTGTATCCATTGGATCTTTTGATGAATTTCTCATATATCTTTTTGAATTTCCAAACTAAAAACTAAAATTCTTTATAATTCAAACCAACTAGCAACTTAACTATGGTTTGTTATCGTCAAAACGTGATTAGGAGAACCCTTAGGCTAACAGATATAAATGTTGATGAGAAAAAATCGGATATCTCCATATATCAAGCTTGGATCAGGTTAAGAACATGTATAATTATCCCAGACCTTTTCTAAATCCTATGCACAGTGGAAAAATAACATTTTTAAACTTTAAAGGGATTCAGAAAGTGCTAATGAAAACCATACTTAGATTCAAATGTTCCTGAATCAAATCCACTTGGTGAAAATGAAAAACGAAATCATAGAAGTTTCATAAACTCAAAGTCTTCTACTTGATGACTCAAACCTTGATTTTGACACACTTCAAGTAGGAATGGAAGGGAGAGTAGAGGCTATGACTCTTTCTCTCTCTCTCTAGAGATGGAAGATGGCTCTCTAGAAAAAAAACTATGTGAACACTAACCCTTAAAGGGGTATTTCTAGGGTTTTCCACTAAACTTAACTGACTTGAGCCTACTAAGGGCTTGAGCCCACTAAGGGCTTAAGTCACTTAATTTAGCTCAAAATGGGTCTTAATTAATTAATTAACCCAACAGGGCCTACTAATTAATCAATTAGCCCATTCTAAAGACCTTGTTCACTTACCCATGTGCACTCTTATGAAATTACCAAAATGCCCTTATGCACAAAAGTGAAGATAGAGCCAATTCGACCCTCATAACCCATGCCAATAAGGTATATGAGCTCAGAGTGCTGACCACTGAGACCTATAGGAATATTGGCTTCCTCGTAATTCAATTTTAAAATTGATTCAACATTCCACTATAGAGAATAAAATGAACTCCAATATCCTATGTAAATAACAACAAGACATCAAGTGCTCGGGTCCATGACCTACTATCCATTGTGTTCAGTCTTTCTATAAACTAGTGTCCATAATCTAATAAGGTGAAAGTTATCAACCTTTCAAGACTATCTTCACCATCCTTGAGTTACAAATCCTCTTATTGTGTGTTCAATTGACATATCTTAGCTCTCAAAGAACTTATGTCAAGTTCCACTTAAGAAACTATCATGACCATAGTTTCCATGAACACCTCTCCTTAAGATCACCCAAGGGGACACACTATCTTAATCCTAAGAGATATCATGGTGCCTTTATTGAGAATACTTTATGTTACCAGCTTCCATTAATAATGACTCAATTCATAGGGAATATATGATCAACTTACGATCTTATCTATAAGTCAAAGTCACTGCTAACTTCAGTACAAACTCAATATTCTCTCAAAGTTGAGAGACAACACAATGAAGCAACTTGGTAGAGTCATGACTACTTGATAGCCTTAAGTCATTATTCACCATAGGTTCTATTCAATGTTCAACCATACATATTAGTGCACTTACCATGGGAAACTCATCCCAATAACCAAGACTAGTCATCCCTCCAATTAGGAGGTGGCGTACTACAACCTCTAATGGGTTGCCTAGGCCCATGAACCAATTGTGAACAAGTCATCTAGTTGCAAGGAACCCATGACTTAGATCTTCTATACAACTTCTGATGCATTTAAGTCACGTACAATGTAAAAGATGCGGGCAAGAATGCTCATAAAGTATAATATATAGAATAAGGATAGATAAAAGTAAAATTGAAACATCATTAAATAAATAATTAATTCAAAATTTATTACATCATTTCATGCTTTTAATGGCTTTATCTTAACACATGTTGTGAGAATAACATTGATAAATCATAAGATTGAGGATCTATATGACACTTGCAAAACTAGGTTTTTTATTAAACCGTCTTTCGATATTTAAAAAGTTCATACATATGAAGAGTTCAAACATCATTAAGAGTTAATAGATCATTAATAGTTGATATATCATTAAGAGTCCATACATCATTAATAATCGATACGTCATGAAAAGTTCATACATCATTAATAGTTTACATTGGTAAGAGTTCATGCATTACCAAAAATTCATATATCATTGAAAGTTTATACATCATTACATATTTCAAAAGTTATTCATTAGCGATGTTAGAGGATTGTACTTGATCTTTGTTAGGATACTTGTATCCATTATGGCCCTCTTGCTTGCATGCTCCACACTTGGCCTTTACATTAGGTTCTCTCCAACTCATCTCATTTCGTATGCATGATGATAACATTTCTAGATCAGGATGCAAAATTGGGAAATTAAGTTGAAGTCAACAGTCTTCATTTGGTAATGGATTGAATTCTGGAGCATAACAAGTTGCATACTTTTCTATGCTATAATAGGAATCTATGAATTGTCAACCGTCTAACCTTGTATAAAGACACATGGATAAGACATGGGAATAAGGCAACCCAAATAATTACCTTTTGTTACAAGTACAAGTGCATTCCTTAAGCTTCACAGTTTGTTTATTGTTGTCTTTATCCATATGAAGCCTATGAATATTAGTAGTTACCTCAAAAACCTCATTCACTTGATAGAATACTATAATAGCATGTCTATTTGCCTTAGCTAGCCCTCTAATTGCTAATTTTATTTTTTGCATAAGAAGCATGCACTTTACATTTTTTGAGTTCGAATTGTGTTTTCGTTCTATGCCCTTCAAAGTATGTAATACACTTATAAAAAGTTAGTTGCACCAATGTTGTCATAGATAGCATCCTTACTAAAATATCATATGTTTGTGTTCATTTTTCTTTACCTATTTTACAAAAATAAAAATAAAAATGCACTCAATTCTCATTCAACTTCTAAGTTCCTCTATGCACAACTAAAACTTGCGAGGTTGATGTTAGGATCCAACCTTGTATACTAAATCTATCAAGGCTTTGTTTCTATACTTCTCATTAAAATTGATTTCCACATGTCTTAGATAATATTTATGATGAGTACTAGGTGCATTATATTTAATTATCATATTCTATACTACTGCCCATATCCCATTTCTTTGAGTAACATGAGACCACATTATAGAAAGGACCTAAGACCAACATCTGTTATTTCCTCCTTGACAATTGGGTAAGAGGGAAGAAATGTTCATTAACATCAATTGAAGTTGTAGTCAATAGCTTCCTTGTATAATTTCCATATAGGAAAGCACCATCAATTTGAATGATTGACTTACAATGCTTGAATCCTTCTATAGCAACTCCAAAGGCCCAAAACGATCTTTTAAATCTTAAGATGCCATTATAGTTCCCTAAGGGAGTTGTTTTCCAAACAACTTTTGTACTAGGATTAGTTACTTGAAGAACATTCATTCACTTAGGTAGAAGGTAGTAAGATGTATCTTAATCACCAAACACTACCATAGTTGTTTTTCTCTTTTGTTTCCCAAACTTTTCTATAGTGAATATCATAGCCATATTTATCTTTCATTATCCTGTACAATGTTGCTACTGATGTAGATGGATCATTCCTTACAATATTTTGTATCTCCCTAGCAATTATGTTGGACCTCGATTAAGAATGGTCATTTGAGAGTTTGAAATGCATATAAGTGTGAAAACCTATGTATTGTGTTATCTCAAACAAGGGGTGAGTTTTACGTCAACAAGCATGAGGTCTCCACTTACAACCTCCATTCCACCTCTTACATCTAACCAATTATGTGGCTTTGATTCAACAATAAACAAATCCTAATTGTTGTATGTGCAATATCTTTTAACAAAATAATGTAAGTCTTCTTTATTCTCAAACCCTTAGCCCTTGTACAATATATCATGTTCATTCCACATTCTTCTACATGGCATTAAGATCTCTTAAGGCATGACATTTATCACATCCTGATTCAACTCACTTAACATCGAGGAGATGATGACATATTCATGATTAAAGTGTGTAGGCTAGACTTATTTCTTAAATTCTTTATTCTCTAAACATCATGGTTTTTAGGAGCCTCATAAACTTATCCCTAATTCATGACCATATCATGCACCACATTAGAATTGATCTCTATTAAAGACTCATCATCATCTTCACTCATTTCAAGCTCATTAGCAATATCCACCTGCTTTTGTGATGAGATAGGTGGTGCATTAATGATAACTCAAATTATACACTAAGATGGCTTTAAAAGAGCATGTGTTGGTGTATTTGAGGCACTTATAACAAACCTAACTCTTCAATTTGTTGTTAAAACCTTAGAAAAGCTATTTTTGATAAGTTTTGTGAGATTTTTGCAAAGTTAAAAGTTTGTTTGGTGCACTTCTAGCACTTCATAGGTAGGAGAGTACCAATGTAGGGGATGTTATCACTAATAGTGCACTAAGCAGGATCCTTATATTACATGCTAAGAAGAACTTAGTGTTGATAACATACCTTGGGAGTATTAATGCAACTTGCATACTTGGAGAAGTGCACTTAAATTGCAAACCTTTAAGTTATGGTTTGGATTATGCATTTAAGGAGTTGGGTCTACATAGCACACTACCTATTGCATATTGAATTGACACCTCTTAGATTGTGCTTTGGTGAATAGGACACTCTCCTTAGGTTTTCTAGCAATTAAGCACTTCATATTGCACATTAAAGGGACTTTTCTCATATTATGCGCTTCCCTTGAGTTGCATCAATTGCCATGCACCACTCAAGCACACTAAGAAGGAATCGTACCACCATATCACCTCAAATTGCACAGCACTCACAGAACGATTCCATAAGTGCAATATTAAGCAATTAGTCAAACGCATATCAATAACCCTTAATGAGTAATTTTGAAAAATAAAACAACATACTTCCTTTTAAAAAAGTGTGTTTTCTTTTCCATCTAGGAAACACATCCTACATAATTCTCATCTTAGTGCATTGCCTTAATCACTCCGCCTTATGCTTGTGCCACATCTTCCCATCTTTGCACCCTCATGAAGCATGTACATCAAACAATGCCCTTATAACTCGTATTGATCCATTTACACCACCATGTTGTTGTTGGCATCTTAGATCTAAGAGATGGAAACAATATCAATTTTTTGAAAAACAAATTATCTTTAAGGTTGAAATACTAATCTTTAGGTTTATATGTTCCCAAACCTTAAATTCTAAGTGCTAAAAAAAATCGATGTCTTTAAAGTCCCCTAGATAAAGGAAAATTATCATCCTCGGGAAGTGTCTCCTTCAATAGTGCTAATAACATTGTGAATAACTTATTACTCCATCCATTAAGGCACTTCATGTGAATCAACGTTATGACAAAATCTAACTCCATGAATTAAGTACAACAAGATAAAAATCCTTCTTTGCATTCTTTAAAAAATTGTAAATTTTTTTGCTTAATCATTTGGTTCTTCAAGGTCAGTATCAACATATGGAATTTCATTTCTTTTAACACATTACTAGTGTTTGACATCTCAAATGCATCATGTAGCATATCATCACAAGGTTCCTCTTCAAAGTCATTATTATATGTTGACTCATCAAACTCATTCACCATGCATCACCCAATAAACATAGTTTCTACTTATCTCATAGTTTTGCAAATGGCTATGCATAATGTGTCTATTATACCATCAAATAGTAGTTGCAATGAGCACAAGGACACAGTAGCTTATCCCTTCTAGGAGCATTGTTGAAAGCAAATTCCAAGAACTCTAAAACCTCATTATTGTATTCTAGTCTCACCTTTGACTTTTGCACTCAACTTTTATCATTGGCATTTTCGTAATTGTTTCCTTCAATTAAATGAAAATTAATTTGAGTATGTGAACTTACGATGCATGTTGTGTGCATCCTAACATCTGCAACTTCCTAATTTAGGTGAAAGTTCCTATCCCATTTAGGAATACATAATCCCTATGAGTCAACTTTTAATATGCTTCATTTCATTATAGAAAATTTTTTGTAGCATTTCCCCATGGTTCTCCAAGTAAATAAAATGGGCAAGTCATATTATTTGACCTTGTCCAAGTATGTACCCACATAAAAAATGGACGACTTTTGAAATCTCTTAAAAATAAACCAAACATAAAAAAGTAACTTCATAGATATTATGTTCTCCTATACAATCCAATCGAATAATTCAAGTATCATTTGTAGACAAACAAATCTTAATCACATACTAGTCAAATTGAGAAGTTGTCAACTTGAAATAAGTTCATTGATGGAACCATTTTCACTCTTTGACAACTTAAATATATTTGGTATGTATTAAGAGAAATTTTTGTCTCACAATGATACTTGAATGGGAAGTCTAAGGTTTCATGCATGTATACATATGAAGAACTAAAGTGAGAAATTTTCTTATTTATATAGAGGATGAAAAAACCAATAAAATTATAAAAAGGTAATTACAGAAGAAAAATAAAGGAAAAAACAAAGGAAAACTTCAACTTTTCATGTCTTGTAGACTACCCTTGAATGGTTAACTTTCTAGCTTACGGTAGGTTTCACCCACATTGGAAAGAAATATTCAGTTTCCATTTTGGTGATAATAATCATAATCAGAGTGTCAGGATCTTATATACAAAACATTCAAATTTTGGCTTATTTCTTATGCCTACTTCATATAAATTGAAGCAAGACAATTTATTAAGAGTAAATATTTACCTTTTTAGCTTTAATTGGCTTTCTTCTCTTAGAAATTTGAAATTAATTAGCTTTGAATTACTTCTAGTACATCTAATTTTTTTATTTTAATAAAAGTAAAAGAGAAAAAAAAAAGACTTATATTTCTTGCATGTTTAAGAAGGCAAAAGTATCATTTTATGTAGACCTTTAAAAAAAATTAGAAAAAGGTACCTTTTAAACATAATTAAAATTATAAGAGCTATATTTGAGCAAAACTGTTATTAAAGATCTGCCAAATAGCATTGGCTACTTGGAATCTCTTGATATTCTTGATCTCTCTTATTACTCTAAATTCCATAAATTCTTGAAGATAGAGAGTAGCATCAAAAGTCTATAGGTGACCTCCAATTATGCTAAAAATATCTAAATATGAGTGGTTGTAATATGATGGACAGATCAATACTAAGTGATATATGGTGTCTGTACTCTTTGTAAGTATTAAATCTAAATGGTAGTAATACTAGTAGCATATCTATTGGCATCAATCAGCTTTGCAAGATGAAAAGGCTTAATATTAGTCACTATAAAATGCTTAGAAAGATTGTTGAGCTTTCTATGTTTAAAAGAAATAGATGCACATGATTGTACAAGCAAGGAAGATTTATTAAAACTGATCTAGTCTTGTTACCTCAATTGGTTGAAATCAACAACCTAGGTATAATTTTTATTTCATTATGTCACTTGAAATTTTGTTGAGAATGTTCCAAAAATTGTTTTTTAAGACCCGATTTTTAAAAATATTACCAAAGAAACCTAATTTATTCAAATTTCATTCTCGTTTCAAGTAGGGATAATTTGAGATTATATTAGTAAGGTCATTTTGAGATTATATCTTTATTTGGCTTATTTACATCTATTAATATATTAGTAGTGTACTTAATGTTAGTAGAGGAAAACTGTGTTGTTTTTGTTAGCATCTTAGATCTAAGCAATGGAAACAATGCTAATTTTTTAAAAATTGACCTTCTAGGGTTAAAATACTAACCTTTAGGTTTGGATGTTCTCAAACCTTAAATTCCAAGTGTTGAAGACGACCTTGAAGTTGTTGGAAGTCTCATAAACACACGATCTTCCACTCGATGACCCAATCTTGTTTTTGGCACACTTTCAGTAAGGAGAAAAGGAAGGTGGAGGCTACGACTTTCTTTCTCTTTGGATAGTGGAAAACAAAAGTTATAGAGACCCCAACCCCTAAGGGGTATTTATAGGAATCCTAATTAGGCTTAAGTGACTTGAGCCTAGATGGGCTTGGGTCACTTAATATAGTTCAAAATAAGTCATAATTGATTAATTAACCCAATAGGGTTTACTAATTAATCAATTAGCCTAATTTAAAGACCTTGTTCACTTACCCATGTGTAACCTTACATAATTACCAAAATTTGCTTATGAACAAAAGTGAACCTAGAGTCAATTCAACCCTCATAATTCGTGCCAACAAGATATATGACCTCAAAGTAAGGACCACTGAGACTCATAGGAGTACTGGCTTCCTCAGAATCTAATTTTGAAGTAGATTCAACATCCCACTACAAAGAATCAACTAAATTCCACTATCCTATGTAAATAACAATGAGACACTCAATGCTTGAGTTCATGACCTACTATCCACTACATGTCGATTGCCCATGAACTGATATCCATAATCTAACAAGGTACTGTTATCACTTATCAAGATTGCTTCTCAAATCCTTGACTTATAGATCCTACTTATTATATGATCAACTAACATGCTCTAACTCCAAAGAGCATATGTCAAATTCCACTAAAGGAATTTTGTGACAACAGATTTCATGATCACATGTCCTTTGGATCACCCAAGAGGGCCTATATTGAGAATACTTGTTGCCACTAGCCTCCATCAATAGTGACCTAATCCATAAGGATATATGATCACTTTAGAGTCTCACCCAAAGGTCAAAACCCCCTATTGATTTTGGCATAGACTTAATATCCTCTCAAGGTTGAGAATCCATGTAGTATAGTAGCTTGGTGAACATGACAAATAATAGTCTTGCGTCATGATTAATCGTAGGTCCTATCTAGTATCCATCACATACACTAGTGTACTCACCATGGGAAACTCAGCCCAATAACCAAGACAATTCATCCCTCTAATTAGGAGGTGGTATACTATAGTCTTTACCAGATTGCTCAAATCCATGAACCAATTGTGGACAACTTATCTATTTATAAGGAACTCATGACTTGTATCTTCTGTGCAACTCCTAATGCACCCAAGTCATGTACAATGCAAGAATTATGAATTGAATGCTCAAATTAATGGCAATACACCAAAAGGATAGCAAAAGGATGGTTAAGTCTAACTTTGTTACATCATGTCTTGCTTTTAAGAGTTCAATCCCAACAAACTCCCAGTAGCCCCAAAAATATACTAGTCATGAGAATCAAGATACCACACAACCATCAATAGCACTAACCCACTTAAAACCAAATCCTATAGCAATACTATGTGTATGACATGTTGAAGTTTGGCTCAAGGACCTAGCCCAAGACTTAATTCACTATGGTTCCTCAAATGAAAATTATTAGCACTAAGTGTAGATTCAAGTGCGGAAGACACCTACACCTATTATATAGTATAAATTGATGAAAATTTAAACAGTATAAGATCACATGTAGACATTAAAGCATGCATTAAATCACAAAAATTGAAATGCTCACCTTGATTAATTCCATGGAAGGCCATATTCGTGCTCTACTAGTGTCCAAGAATTACTCAATCCGTGATGGTGACAGAATCTGGGTTCAATGAGCTCTTCCCTTGTACACCCAAAATTCAATCCAAGACAAGTGTGTGTGCTCTCTTTCTTTTAGGCAAAGGAGGAAGGAGCCGAGAAAGAGAGACCTTCCTTTGTCTTTTATATATATATATATATATATATCACACACATTATTTGGACCACCACTTGACTTAATGGGCTAGTCAAGTGAATTAGGGTGAACTCATAAAAAATCAAACAACAATATGTAACCAGCCCCATTATGGACCACAATGAAAAAATAAAATAACATTGATTTATGGCACTATCACATTGATTATGTAAGTCCACACATAAAAATTCCAACATAAAGTTGTCCAATCTTATTTCATTTATGTATTTCTTAATTAATTAATTTTTTTTTAAGTTTTAAATTTTGTGGGGTGGTTGTTGGGATTTTGATAAAATAAATTGCAAAATTTTAGTTATTTTGAAAATGAAAAAAAAATTATATACAAACTAATTTGGTAAGTTAATGTCTCTTAATTTATAATTGATAACCTATAATATTTCCAACCATTAGGTTGTAAGTCACAAGCTTTAATGAAAATTATCTTTTATGTTGATAACATTCTCACCTCATGTCTACCATTAAAAAGGAAGTTTTTCTTACCTTTTGAAAGGACTTGGAAATAATTATGTGAACTCTCTAAAACTTAGTTTTTTTTTCCTTTTCCTTGGGCACAATTTAATCCATTTTCTTGTGAATGTGCTTATAAAAAAATATTACTAAGAGCTATTGAGGAGGTGATACTAGCTTTAGAAATAGCATGTCTACACATGCCTCTCCAAACCAGGCCAACCTTTCTTATCTTCTTTTAATTTTTTATTTCAATGTTGATCTATTTTATTTTAGTGTTTAATCTATTGTTTAATTTGCTAAAAAAATTATCTTAGAAAAAATAATAAGTTAAAAAACAAATAATTAAGTGTATGTTTAAATACATTTCCTTTTTTTTTTTTTTAATCATAAGATAATACTAATTTTTATATAATATACTAGAACTTTTAGATGTTTATATTAAAAAGGGAAATGGTCTTAGCAATTGTTTAAAAAATTAAGACATCAAAAAAATTTATAACTCAATTTTTAAAATTTTCAAAAGTGATTTTTAAATATATAAGGCAAATCTATATTTTTTATACAAGAAGTTCTAATTTGTCTATAGAATTATTCGTACTTTTATTTTAATTAAAAAAAAAAAGGTAAAAAATATATCCAAACAGACACTACGTTATTTGTTTCTTTATTTTTCTTAAATCTTAAAATAATTTGCTTTCAAAACTCAGTTAAGGAAAATGAAGAAAAGAAACAACTTAATACATAATACTATTTCGACTTAATTTAAATTAAAGTCAAATGAAATAATATAAAAACAAATGGCACCCAAATGTAAACTCTAGTCAAAAATGGACCACAGGCAAGCGTTGGTTAATTTATCTCTATTTTCACCAATTTAAATTATTCCTCAAATAAGCCAAGAAATTAATGGAAACTACCTTGGTTTATTAGTCCTGCTGCCTTAAGAAAAATGTTTAGTACAATTTAAATGTTATTACTTAATATCATCTTATGTTAACTTTAAGTTAAATTATTAATTTAAAACTTATTACTTGATTTTTACCTTAAATATTAAGATTATTTAATAAAATTAAATTAAAATTCATTTTAAATTATTCAATTGATATATTTATCTTCATTAATTTTTAATAATAAATTTATTTGTTAAACATCCATATTTAAAGTATTGTAAATGCATAGGATATATATAATTACAAAATATTTACTATAATCAATTACTTGTAAATTTTGAGTCATAATTATAAAATATATTCTCACTAAACATATATAGATGAAATAAAAAAAAAATTGAGATTAAGAATAAATTAAATATTGGACTTCATATAAATATTAAATTATTTTATTGAACATATTAAATCTACTTAATAATTTAAATTAAAGTTTTAAATTATATTAAATCATTAAGTCAATTTACCAAACACACCTCTTATCTTTCCCATAATGGCGAGATGATAATCTTTTAAATTACCCACTACTCCTACTCCTACTAATAGAAATGATACACTATAACATAAATTATAAATTATTGTGTGAAATTTGTGGATGTTCTTTCGTATGGACCGTTGGTATTTATATCTATACTATATAATAAAAGCTAGAATGCACTTTTATTGTGACTAATTTTAACCCTTATTTTCTTCAAAATTTTATCATACTTTCGTCATTCCTTTCATTTAATGCAACAAAATACTTTTTCTTAGTATGAGGCACTAACATAAATAATGATAAATAAGAAAAGGGTAAATATTTTGTCCACCCCGTCCACTCACCCTCTCACTACACACTCGTGCAACATGTGCACCCACATAACCACCATAAATAGATTTTAAAAAATCCTGCTACCTCTTCATATGTGCAACAGAACCATTGGCTTAACTAAATATATAAAATTGAAATATAAATTTTTTTAAATCTAAAGTATTATTCTTATTTTAAAAGAAAAAATACATATAACAAGACAAAAAATGCGGCTACTTTCTTTTAATATATTCTTTTAAATAAAGAATATGTGTGATTCTTTTATTTCGTCTCATAGGCGAGTATAGAAGGCTTTGAAAATTCTATCAAACTCTTTTTTTTTTTAAAAAAAAAAAATAACTTCTATATTCATATAAAATTTTAGATAAAGGTAAATTCGTTTCAAAATTCAAATAATTATTTAAATTTTGAAATTTATAATTTTTTTAATTTAAAATTTAGGCGATGTTTATTTTTTAATTAAATAAAAAAATTAAAATATTTAATTCTTTTTTTTATATAAGTAAAAACAACTTATTGATATCAATCAATATAATTAAAGTTAAATTATTATCGATATGTTTAATTTAATTATATTGATTGATATAAATAATTTATTTTTAAATAAATAAAATATTTTATATTTAGCAAAAAAAAAAAAAAACAAACATCACCTTAATTATTTTCTAATTATAACAGATGTCATAAAATTGGGAATTTACCTTTTGTAATGTTTATAAATATTCTCATTTCTACCCCTAACTCTAAAACTTTTTGGCATGAGATTATGATTGAAGTATAATTTTAGTTTTGTAAAAGTTTAGGAAATACGGTCTCTTAAAAATCCTATTTAGAGAGGATTAATATATATATTTTTTAATTTCTTGAAATTTTAGGAAAATTTTTTATAAAACAAATCCTATTTAACTAGGTCATAATCATTTACTTAACAAATAATAAGGTACATTTATTTATTAAATAAAAAAAAAACTAATTACTTGAAATTTGATATCTAGATTTTTTATTACATAATAAATATATGCATATATTTATCATAAAACTATAATATTATTTTTTTTAAATACAAATCTTAAAAGTTCAAAATTTTTATTTAATCTTTTAATAAATTATTTTTTATAATTTTTATTAAACAATTAAAAATTTATATAATATTAACTTTATTAGGTAACTGTCCTTATCTTCCACATGGAACAAACCTAGCATTTCCTCCCCAAGCTGATATTTGTCTTATTTCTTATACTAAATGCCTCCTTCATCCCCGATGATTTGTAGCAGATTCTAACGTTATTCCTTGTCTTTTGTTTTCCTTCTGTTTATTTTCCAACTCCACGTGTTGGAGACACGTACCCCTTGATCTTATCTCTTTTTCTAGGATATTGGTATTTCTTTCCCATATCTTTCCTTTTTAGCATTTCTTAACTTGGGTCAAAACCACTCTTGATTTCCTACCATTATTGCACTTGTTCTATCCATCCCCCAGAGTTCTTCCCTATATGATGATGCCTGTCTTTGGCTTCACCTTTGGACACTTGTTGCTCCACAACAGAAGTATAATTTAGGGTTCAAATGGAATCATGATAAAAAAGGATAGAGAAAAGTGTACTTAAGGTACAAAAAAAATCCAAAAATAAGAATTTTTGACAACTATTTTTAGGAATAGTTTTATGTTCTTTAAAATAAAAATAAAAATATAAAAAATATATTTAACAATAAAAAAATTATTTTTTATATTTTTTATTGTAAAAAATAAAAAATGGAGTATTTTTTAAAAATGCTTTTTAATTGTTTTATATTATTTTTACTTATTTTTTAAACTGTTTTAAGAAATAATTATATAAATATATAAAATTATTCAAAATAAAATAGTAAATATAAAAATTACTTTTTAAATATTAAAAATAGGCTAAGAATATTTTAAGTTTCAAACAAATTTTTAGTTTATAAAAATCATAAAACAATTTTTAAAGAATATTCTCAAAAACTATTTTTTAAAATTATTTTTAAAATAATTACCAAACAAACTTTAAATTTCCAAAATCTAGATTTAATATATTTGTTTAAAAATAATTAAAATTTAAGATATCAATTTTTAATGGTACATGTATCCGATCAATTTAAATTTAAATTTTAAAATGAATCAAAATTTAAATTATTTTTAAATGATTCTCATTTCTTGATTATTTTTAAATGTGGACATGAAAGAACACTTTTTCAATATATATATATATATGAAATCGTAGGTGTGATTGATCAATTGGTTCACATACAGTTAGAATGAAAAATGTTGCTTTTATTGGTGAAGAAAACGTGAAATTGAAATGGAGGCATGAAGACATACCAATGAAGCTGAAAAAAAAAATCTCAATAAAGTACAATCATTTCAAACCATGCGTTCTATGTAGTAAAATGACGGTGCCAATGTAGGAAAGTGACACTGCCACGCGCGTGATTCATGATGGTTCACAGTGGTGAGAAGGATTCCAACACCTTGGAAATTTAAACAATGAGCCAAAGGCAACTCCCACCCAACGTATTTTGATTTAGAAAAATCAGTTGCAATTAGGAATGGGAGGAAGGTTTTTTGGTCACTTGTCTAATCTTCAATGGGACAAGTTTTGGATAAAAATAAATAAATTTTGGTATAATTTTATAAAAATTAAAACGAGCAAAACGGGTTAAGTACGAGAATTTCTTACATTCATTTTCTTAACCTTGTTACCTTTAATTTCTCTTTTTAGCGGGAGGGGATGATAATAAATATAATAATAAGTATGACAAGAATAAGAGGCAGCAACTCATACCAAACCCGTCTTATTATCATTTCATTTACGATAACGAAAATTCCAATCATCTTCTAATTTAATCATTCATATAAATAATGTTGTTGCATAGTACCGCAGTATGACTATAGTCACAATGGAGGACACTTTCTTTAGCCAGTACATATCCTCGTTTAGAAGGTGCAAAAATTCAATAAGCTCGAGCTTTACACCAAATCCACGCATATCAGCCCTACACCCAAATTTTCAACCCATCTTTATCTACCATTAAAAAGTATGCATTAATAAATATTACGAATCAACAATGGACAAAATCTACCTCCCATGGTGTTGATGTTTGACAAATTTTCTGATGGCCTCTTCTAGCCTCAAGCAAAAGCCAATACTAGTATTCACAAGCAATGATGGCATGCACGACCCTCCTCACATAAATCAAATTAAGGTTAAAGGCAAAATATCATGTCAAGGAAACCCAATGTTAAATGTGATCTTATCTTCTAAGTGATGTTGAGGTGGAAATGATTACACTAGAGTCCATTTGACACCTTGTTCTATAAGTAACTCTCTCATGTGTTGATGTAAATCATAAAGAAATTGTATTTGTTCACTCATGCTATAAAATGTGCGCATCTACAATAAAAACTACTAAGCATATGTTTAGAATGCAATCAAATTGACATCCATCACTCTGATTTTTAATTTCAAAACCTAATTCAGAGTATACCCAAGACGGGCATACGTCCCCTTGATTTTTTTTTTTTTTTAAAATATATCCTTGGGATTTGAACCCGAAGAATTCCTTTGTTGCCACTAGGCTATGGATATTTTATGTTCATGTTTTGCACCTTGAAATAAAGAGTTAGTTGTTGCCCCCTCAAGCTATTTGCTTGCTCCACCATTACCTCCAATAACCATTAATTACAATTATAAATAGGAAACCTCTCCATCCATGACTTTTAATTGATTTTGACAATCATCTTATCTCTTTTCCTTTCCAAATCATTCATCATTTATTCCCTCGGAGTATGATATTCTGATGTGAAATTCTATTATTTCAAGTTAGATATGAATTGCAAATGTACAATTTGGTAACATATAAGGTTTTATAAAGAGTATAAAATTTGGTTTATTTATACCACCATGGGAGATTATTGCTACTAGATCGTAAGTATTTAAGTAGAACAAATTCATCTAAAAATATAAAGTCAAATTCTAACCCGATTTAGCTTTATTGATGATTTTAATTTTTATTTATTTTATTTATTTCATTTATTTCACACCTTTAATTGTTAAGCATATAACATTATTTCTATTCTATTTTATATTTAGAAAATGAAAAAAAAAAAATCCAAATAATTTAAATTTTTTCCGACTTTTTCCCCTCTTGAATACTGTTTGATTTTACTATTGAAATAAAGCTTAAAATCTAATCCCACAATTGAAAAAGAAAAAGCCTTCACGTCTGCACATCCTCCATGTCGTCAGCGCAGGCGTTTTGGTAAAAAAGTGGGCTTATCTTATCTGATCATACACCAATAACCACTAGAGAATGAGTCGACATGACAAGATATACACAGTTAAAATGAGCATTTTTGGGTCAAAAGCAATGCCTTTTGAAGGAATGAAGTGATCCAAACAGGACAGATCGCAGAGGTGTCGAGTCGATTCTGAGCTCAAAAAGCAAGTAGGACAACCAAGAGAATGTACACTCAGAGAGAAAACACCAACCACAATGCATGGATTCCAAGTCTGCAAAGTCTTGTTCACATTACACCATGTGTGAACACACCCTCTTGGCATTCCAAAAGTGCCAAGCTGTACCATATTATATCATATCAAGAATAGGAAAAACGCCAGAAGCTAGGCATTTGTTCCCTATTATTGAAAGCATAATTGAGGTGAATGGACATTTAGTTGATTCACTAGAATGATTCTCACTTCTTTTCGTGCAGCCTTAGCCTTTATCTTCTCACCCATATAAAAAAGTAAAGCAATTTATGTTGGGATTGAGCCTTATGGGCCCATAATGGTTTGCATTTAGCACTTATAAAGGAAATGTCAAAGGCCCAAAATCGTGACCCCTCAATCCATTAATTGTTTATTTATCTCTTTTTAAAGGGAGGACGTCCCAGGAATCGAATTCGGGACCAAACTTTAAAGGTCCCTTTAAGTTCAATCCTAGTACCATTTAAGTCTCTTTAAAGTTTGGTCATGAGTTTGACTCCTGAGGACACCCTTTTGAAAAAGGACAAATAAACAATTAGTGGATTAAGGGGTCACGTTAAACGCCAACCATGATGGGCCCATAAGACTCAATCCCAATAATTTATATTTACAACAATTCTTTGTTAATAAAGAATGAAATTGAGAAATTAATTTCTTTATATATATTAATTAAAAATTATGAAAATTTTAACTTGCATATATATATATTGAAAATTTTTTGAGTGGATGCTTTACCAGCTTGGCCTGTTTTGCTCTTGGAATCGGAATGGAAATGTATTGATAACAACATTGACAAAGTTGATCGAGGTGGAATGAGTCATTGGGAATATGAACCAATGAAATCCCTACAACATGATCTTTGATTCATTACTCATTCACTCATTTTCAAAGATTTAACATTCATGACCAAAACCACTTAGTAGAGTCTTCCATTCATCAATTCCGAAGAGGCTTGGAAGGAAGCCGAACTTTCTCAAATGAAAACAAGAAGAAAAAAGAGGATTTTATAAAAGTAAAGATGGCATTGATCCTTCTGGTTCCATCACTTTCCATAACTTTACACGTCACCCATTTTTGGATTATCATAATCTCTTTTGGCCTCTTCATATTCCTTGCCCTTTTATCACTTAGCGGTAGCATGTGGTATCCCACCTTTTGGAAATTTTTTTTTATTATATATCTCATAGATTTTTGTTAATTATATAAATATATTTTAAAATTGTAACTAATTATACAAAAGCCAACGCATTATTATAAATGATGATAAAATTTGAGTTCATTATAAATGATAATAAAGTCAATCGGTGTCGGACTTAGACTTTATTTATCTAGTCCTATCTAACCTTCTCTAGTCCTATAAATAGCATTAGTTTGTCTGCTCGATTCATAATCTCATATCATATAATTATAAGCAATTTTATTTATGTATGTATATATATATATATATATATTGGCTTTGATAGGAAGTGATTATATTAAGATGTATGATGTGGACAGAAGGCACAAAAAGTAGAGTTCCATTACGATGTCTGCAACATTACACAAAACTAAGCTCAATTGATCCAGAATGAAGCAACTCCTCAATCATCTGCTCAATATGATCATCTTCAAGAACTTTGAATTCCTCATCTTCCCCACCCACCCATTTTCCCTGTACTTGCCGTCGTCTCTTCGCCGGAGATCCGACACCCACCTGGCAATTTCTTGTGGCCATGCCATCAATTGTGCCAAAATTTGGAGAGTAGTGAGGTTGTTGGAAATCTGTAGGTAAAGGCTTTATGGCCCCTTGAGGTGATGCCATGTAGCACCTCTGCAATTTAGCAGTGAGAGTTGCTGAGAGAAACTTAGAAGAAGATGATTGTGAGTCGTCGGAATTGTAAGTGAAGTTGGTCCGAGCTCTTGGCCCACACATGAGCCTGGCTGCTTCGTCGTAGGCTCGTGCCGCGTCCTCCGCCGTTTCGAATGTGCCGAGCCATATTCTAGTCTTCCTGTGCCCAAAAACAAATACAAAACTTAAGTGTATACTTCTTCCATGCATTACGACAGTAAAGTGCATAACGCCCAAATGAAAGAAACGTTTCTTTTCATGTCATATATCATGACAGAACCGCTTCCCTTGGGTAAATGGTGTTAGAAAATGGGAATTACAGTTGGGGGTGGCGGATTTCAGAGACCCAAGAGCCCCAATGCCTCTGTCGGACGCCTCGATAACGCTGTTGTTGTCCAGCCATGCCACTGAAATTTGGAAACGTTTCTGAGTACGTTTCCGAAGAAAGGATGGTAGAAGACGAAAAGAAAAGAGGGGATTTATTGGAGTTGGAGGCTGGAGGGGCGGGGGTTTTGTAAGCACGCTTTCGAGCCTTGCAGTGGGCTCCACAGGGGTTTTAGTCTCCTTTTCTTTTAAACTTTTCCACGTATATACAGTAAACAAAGATTTTTCATTTCCTTTGCCCTACTCTTCAAGAAAAGCAATAAACATCAAGGATCCCATCATTTTGAACTTTTGAAAAATATTTCTCATTTTTTAAAAATTATATATATGGCCTTTCGGCAGAATTTATGGTTTTTTCTTTTGTTTTTTTTATATTTTATAACATTTTTAATAGAAATGAAAATATTTTCTATAAAATCAAATGTTTTTTCAAAAAACATTGAATTTGATTTTTCAAATATTTAAAAGTGTTTTCTAAATTTTGTCTACCACCTTTTATTTTTTAAAAAAATATTTTTTAAGCTAAAAATGTCACGTATAATCTCTTTCAAATACACACTCTAAATTATTGACTTAACTAATCATATATTTCTAACCACTTCTATAAGTGGTTCACATCATAATTTCTTATCGGAAAAGAAACCTAAGAAAATGTAGTGTAATGTAAACGATCGGAAAAATTGGCACTGTGATTTAAAAATTTTATTTTTTAAAAAATAATTTTTAAAAATTTATTGCAATTTTTTACCTTTGTTTTCTTGAGAATAGCTTTTGAAAAACAAAGTGAAAGGGAATAATTTTTGGAAGTTGTTTTGGCCTATTTGTAAATATATATATATATTTAGTTTATAAAATTTTAAATACAATATTATATTTATAGTTTTGAATGATTACTTTTCATTTAAAACACCATATTTATGAAATATGTTAAAATTTATATTTTATAATATATATTAAAATACTATCTTTTTTAAAACAAAAAATAAAATTTATATTTTGTAAAAATTATTTATTTTTCATTTGTTTATAACCATAAAACTATGTTCATCTTTAATAATAAGAATCGAATTAAATTTAATTAATATTATATAAATTGAATTCATAGCTTCTTTAAAAAGCTAAAATAAAAACTAAATTTTCAAAATAATTATAAAAAAAAAATATTCAATGGAGTTTTTAATTTTTAATTTTTTAAGAATTTAAAAAAAAAAATAATTTATCAAACACACTTATACTTATATTTAGAAAATACCAAAAACTATTATTTTCATTTTTTTAACTCAAAAATAATTTTTAGAAACAAGCACGACAAAACATGGGGTAAATGGACCATAGATTCATGTGATCTTCAAGTCACATGGCCCTTTTGTCTCTATTGTAGTCTTGTAGATGTCATATGAGTTGTGTGTTGTGACTTGTGGGTGATGTGATCCTTTACTAAACGTAGGAGACTACTTTATCATGAATGGCAGAAAAAGACAAAACCAAGGTTTGATGTAATTTCAAATTTTTAACTTGGAGAAATGTGGGATTTTGAAAATTAAAAATACTTTTTAAAGTATGGTAATTCCTTAAAAAATTCAATTAAAAATTTATTTTGAAAAGATAATTTCAAAATTGAATTTTAAAATTTTACTTTAAATTGAATTTAAAATTTTAATATTTAAATTGAATTCAAAACTTTTGATTGATATCTTAAAAATATTATAAATTTATTTATTTATTTATTTTTTAAAATTATAATATTTTAATAAATATTTATAAAAGAAATGGCATTGTTGTGTATTTTTGACCATTAATTCCATTGTTTCATTATGCAATTTAAGCATGCAACAGAGATAATGACAACTGCGTGCTATTGTTTCCCTTTATTCAACTCCACCATTTGCCCTTTCCAACATGCCATGCTGGTTTGCTCCTCCAAGTGCCAATTTTCCCTTTAAAATATAGACCAAGTGCTCATGATCCATGACTTTGAATTGAACTCCCACACCAAAATTAACAAAGAATTTTTGTATCATATTGGGTTGTATTTATGTCTTGTAGATCCTCTTTGGACTAGGGGACATTAGTTTTATTGCTTTTTTATTTCAATTTATTTTTGGCTTCTCCCACCTTACACACCTGCTGGCCATCCGAGAAGAGAGATATTGGTTTTTTCCTTTGAGGAGTGGGGGGCGTTTCTCCACAAGCATTCTCAAACAACCTGCATGGGACGCCTAGCAATGGACGTGACCACTTTGCCATGGTGGTGGTTGAAGCAATAGAGCTAGTAAAAACTTGGAGAAAAAGTAAAAAGGGGAAGTTGAAAGGTGGGAGTGGGGGGAGCAAGGAGAGATTTTTTGAGGGGATTGAGAAAGGAGAACGGAAGAAGAAAAGAGGATTTTGCTGAGTTTAAGGAAGTTACAGAATCAAGTGCTTGAAGCTGAGCAATCCTTATTCGAGTGGGGACACATCGTGCAAAATGCAAGGTCCACATGTCTCTATCTTTGACCCTTTCATATATCAATAAAAAAATTTCTTTTAATAAATTTAGTAATGTAGCAATATTGGATGTTGAATTGTTAATCTCATTATATTAATATCAAAAAGTAATAGTAAGTTATTTAATGTGAGATACATTTCTTATTTTTTGTTTTTAAAATAAAAATAATAATAATAATAGTAAAACTTATGTAAGGTATAAGAATTCTTGCAAATTTATATTAAAAAGTTGATACTTCAAAATATATTTAAAAAATTAAAATATTAAAAACATCTTATTTACTATCTAAAATCTAAAATTAAAAAAATGATATTTAAAGACATAAAATAAGTGGTTGTTTAGTAAACTAACTTAATAACTTAAAATGACTTAATAACTCAATTTAAATTATTAAGTAAATTAAGTATGATTGATAAAATAATTTAATAATATGACTTAAAAGTAAAAAATAACTCTAAGTAAGAAGTAAAAATAATTAACTTATTTTTAAATTTATATATTCATTTTACATTTTTATCCTTTTTGTCTTGATTGTCTCAACAATTTCTTTTACTACTCTATGACTACCATTATTATTCGACTTCCTTTACTCTAATTATAATTTATGATAATAAATATGTTAATTTAATAATTTAAAATAAATTTTAAAGTAATTTTATCATACAATCTTAATACCTAAAATAATAATTAAGTAATAAATTTTAAACTAACAACTTGAATATAATTTAATTTAAAGTCAACTTAACTTCTAATAAGTATTAAGTTTTAGATTATACCTTCTAAATCTACAACTTTTTATTAAAGATTTTGTTAATATTTTTTTTTTTTTAAAAAAAAAAAAATAAGTGGCTAGTTAAATAATTTAGAAATATATATGGTTTGGAAAGTCACCCACTCAGTAGGCAATGTGATGGGTATAAATTAAAGGGCTAAAAAATATTTTTTTATTTGATTTAGTTATGAAAACAGTGAAGCAAGGTACCTTCTGGAGGTGGTGGGATGGGCCACCAACAATTAACTTGTGTGCTCGTGTTTTATCAAGGCATTGGGAAAACAGAGGTACATTGAACTTGTTCCGTCCAGGGCCTTGTGAAATGCAAGGCGACATCATTTAGAAATTTAGAACATCAAATGGGTAGGATCAAAGGATCCCTAGGTATCCCAACCACCCCTTATTTGCATTCACGTGTTGGGAAAATTACTGTACTTTTCGAATGACGTTGCCATGTGGCAAAATAATGGATATTTTCTTAGGATTAATGTGCATACAATGAACTTTAAGAAGGAAAGTCGAACTCAAGATATGATTTGTTTTTTGCGTGCACCCTAATGCGACAATATTTCACATCACATACAAAAACAAGTTTTTCAAATGAATAATATTTATATGAAATAGTGAATATTTATAAAATATGATCAATATCAATTCTCAACTTTGATGTGGGTCTCTGTCTACCTAGTTCACAATGGATGCTTGTCCATTTAGTTCCATAAAATTGTAGGACACAATGAAGATGTCCTATCCATACGAAGGGTATTAGGATATTTTATGTCAAGTAAAAAAAAATATTTTTCCTATTATATATACATCTGTGTATAGATATGAGTTTTTTTTAATTATGTAAATACGTTTTAAAGTTGTAAAGACTCATTAAACCCGAAACAAATAATATTTTATATGGGCCAAAGAAAATAGGTGGTCGTAAATACTTTCTAATATTAATAAAAACATATCAATCTGAAAATATTATTTAAATGTTCTAACTTTTAATCTTTTATTTTTGTATTTGTTGGAAAATAATTTGGGTAAGCAATTCAAAATCATTTATAGTGAATGAAAAATTGAGGTCAAAATGATAAGGCAACTATTTTAAGAAAAAGTGATGTCTCTAAAGGATCCTCATTGCATTTCTAGTTTATTCGTAAGGCTCTCTCTATTCCTTCTCTATCTAGTAACTCATCTTTCAACTCTAGTCAAACTTCCTTTCTAGCATTCTACTCAATTAAACATTTAAGAGCCATCAAGTGATTCATTATTTTCTTGTGATTTGGAGTACTTAAGCCACAAGAAAATGATAATTATATCTTAGGAGATAATCATTGTAAGCACCTTGAAATTTGTATTAAGGTTTAGTCAAACTCTAACCTCAATCAATCTACTATTTTTAAGTTTTATTTTAATTTTTTTATTTTCATATAGAAAATAGAAGTCCACCTAAACAACATTATTAAGCCAAAATATTTAACGAATATTAAAATCTATAAAATTAACAAGGGAAAAGTCTTTTGATATTTTTAATATGCCATATTTTTTACTAAATTGTTATAATGAAACAAATTTTTCCAAATAGTCAATCACAATATTTTAATTTTATAATAATAATTTTTGAAATGGATAGTGTGTCATAATAGAGAAAATTTTATAATTTGCTTGTATAATTTAGTAAGGTCTTAATAATTGGCATTTGAGGATGTATTGAATCTATGAAATTTGAATAAAATCTTATCATATTTGCTTAAACATTAAATAGAAAAAAGTTTTTGCTTCTATTTTCTTATAAAAAGCGTGGAGACTATTAAGTTGCAACAATATCATTCTTAAGTCGATGATAGGATCACCTAAATGATAATTTTTAAAATATTTCCTCCTAAGTATGATGTTAAATGTTATAAAACATTTGGTTAATCTTCATTGAACATCAATTGATTTTCAAATAAGATAACTACAAACATGGAAAAGATGAAATATAATAAAAAATTATTTTCATTATATAAAAAAGAATAAAATTTGATCAATCATGAAAATCTATCAAATGTTAATTATATCCCTTTTCTCCATTCTTGTTGAATTTCCTTGATTCATATAATGCTTGGGGCAAACAATTTTGTTATGAAAAATATGAATCGAAATCTAATAGAAAGACATTAGGGGTTGTTAGGTAAAACTTAATATTTATTACTTAATAATTTAAGTTGATTTAAGTTAAATTATACTTAAGTCGTTAACTTATAATTTATTATTTAATTCTTACTTTAAGTATTAAGGTAATTTGATAAAATTAATTTTAAATAATCAAATTGACATATTTATTATCATAAATTTTAAATAGGGTAAAGAAAGTCAAGTAACAATGAAAGTCGTGGAGCAGTAAAAGAGCTCATATAGGTAACTAGAGCAAATGCAGGTGAAAAGATAAAATGAAGATGTGAACTTAAAAATAAGTAAATTTTTTTTACTTATTGCTTAAAATTGTTTTTTACTTTAAGTTACATGATATTTTATCATACCTAATTTATGTAATGACTTAAATTAAGTTATTTGATAAAATTAACTTAAAATTTATTTTAAATAATCAAATTGACATATTTATTTTCATAAATTTTAAATAGGGTAAAGAAAGTCAAGTAACAATAAAAGTTGTGGAACAGTAAAAGAGCTCATATAGGTAACTAGAGCAAATACAGGTGAAAAAATAAAATGAAGATGTGAACTTAAAAATAAGTAAATTTTTTTTACTTATTACTTAAAATTATTTTTTACTTTTAAGTTACATGTTATTTTACCATACCTAATTTATGTAATGACTTAAATTAAATTATTAAGTCATTTTAAGTTATTAAGTTGGTTTACCAAATACCCTTAAGCTCCACTTTAATCCTTTTGTAAATTACTCCTTAATAAAAAATGACTCCTACTAATTCCTAAAATTGAATAAAAAACAATTATTGAACCAGGTATTAAATTTATCTTTAAGAAGAAAATGAATCTTTTTTACCCAAGGATCAAAAAGAAAAAGGGTTCAAATCTTGTATGAAAATGATTTGCATCCAAAAGTGGGGAAAGCCCTATAATTCCTCAATACTATTCCCATTGGATCTAGATGAGCTTTTATTTTCCCCTTTACTTTAACTCTCAAGGTTGTTTCTCCTTTGATTTTTCAAAAGGCAGGCCTAGAAAAAGTGTTAATTTGGGAAAATGGAAAAAGGTGATCAAAGATAAGGCATGCTTTGCTAGCTAATCAAATATACAATTCCAAAGATCTAGAAAAGCGATTTCTTTGTTGCTTGCTGTACAAAACTAAGCCAATGTATATGTTCCTTGCTTGGCATTTACTCAACCATCATAATTGTGTGGTGGGCTTCAGCTCCATCATCTTCCATGGAAACTTCCCAAGTCTTGAACCTAAAATGGGACGTGTAAAAATCCTGGCCATGCTATGCATTTTTGTCTTTTTTTCTCCCTTGGTGCATGAATATAACCCCACTTCTTAGATAATATTTGCATTTTCCATCCCCTATTTATTTATTTCTTGTTAGATATTTCAATTATGTTGAGTTCCACCATAATGTTAGAAAGGAAAAAAAAAAAAGTGTACTAAGAAAATGATTTTCTTGATTGTATTATAAAAAATTAGAAGAAAATTAAATTTAATTACAATTAATATAATTTAAAATTGTTTAATCTTTATATAAAAAAGTTAAAATAAGTAAAATAAATTTGAAGTGATATAAAAAAATAATTTATTAATTTAATTTATTAATAAAAAGCAAAGCAATATATGAAATAGGATCCACATATGTCTATATAACATATGTATTATTTGGAACACATGTAGGATTTTTTGGCATTAGAAATTTCTCAATTTTTTTTTAAAAAAAAGGTAAAAAAGATGTAGCCAAATATAAATGTCGGATTTTTAGTTGAATTTCAAATTATTAAAATCATTAAATTAGTAAATAACAATGCCTTGAATATTTTGCATATAAGATAAATGAGAAAGAATTGAATTGAATTAAAATCTACAATAAAAATTAATCAAATATTAAATTAATGTAACGGAGATGATGCTTTATGGAATTAATTTAAATAATTATCAAGACAATAAAGTTATTTAATGGATTAAATTTTGTCCATTTAAGTGATGCAATAAATTGCATATAAATTTAACAAAGTCAATATTTTTGGATGATATTATTATTTTTCTAAAAATTACAAAAGAATAAATCTTTTAAAATAAAAAAAATATAAAGTGTTGTTTGTTTTTAAAAGCTTTTTGCTAAAGGAAATTTGATTTTAGATTTCAGATTGTATATTTTTTTTTTCTGTTAATTTATTGTTTATTTCCTTTTTTTATTGAATAGAAAAAAATCAAAATATTTTATTTTATTTTTATTAAAAATAATTTATTAATTTTTCTTTACTTTTTAATACTTAATATAAATAAAATATTAAAAATAAATAACTTAATGCTATTAAACATTATTTAGTTTAAATTTTTAAGTTCTATTTAAAGTTAAGTTATAAAAAAATAAATAAATAAATAAAAACCACCTAAGATGGAAAGACAAATTAGCAAGATATGTTTATAGATTTTTTTAAGAATATGAAAACTGAATATTTTATAGAAATTTCAAAGAATATGGAAATCAATATTGTACAACTCGTTTCCGTATTGGGGAATTGTTAACATAACCTTTTACAATTTATTTTAATATCAACTTTCAATAACCAAAATTTGTAGCATCAGCTCCAAGTATACTATAGCAAGAATATCTTCTATCAAACATGTAGGTATTAATTTAATGATGGAATAGCCTATTTGACTTTCTCCATGCCAGGAAATTTGGATACAATGCACCACTCTAGTCAAGGCCATCTTGATTTAACGCCAAATGTAGTTTTCCTCTTGAATTTTGGAAAACTATTATCATTGAATCCCATAAGATCTTGAGATTTAATGACACCCATTACTTGGGGCTTTTCAATGTGTCAACTTAGCTGACAAATGGATTATTATTGTTATATTATTGACTAGCTTAGATGAAGAGAAATTTTTATGTGGTCAGTATTAAATGTTTCGTGATTTTCATAAACATGGAGAGTCTTAATCATTTCACAACCTTTCAAAATTGGAACAACTTTACCATATGATCGAGTAGGTGGGTTGAACATAGTTTTGTATCAAAGGCTCAAACTACTAAAAAATTTTAGAAATTGTGGCCATAATTTGAATCATAAATGACTCAAAGAAATTTTTTGTCTTCATCTATGAAACTTCAAAGAAATTTTTGTCTTGATATACGAGACTTCAAACGGATGAATAAGTAGTTCAACCAATTAACCCCAAATTCAATTTTCTTTTTCAATTATATGAATATCGAGTAAAATTTTATGAATCTCATGTATAAGATTTTCAATTGCATGGTAAACACAAGACATAATATGGAAAAACTACCTAACAATCTATTAAGGGTAAAAGACTATGGATGGTCTCTCTGGTCCAAATGATTCACTAAATATAAGAAGATAAAATACAATTTTACATGATAGAATGTACCTACTTCTTAGGATCTTAAATCAATAATATTTCCACCTATCTTCCATGTCCCTGACACAGTAATTTAATGAGCTCTTTGGTCAGTGAATCCTTTGAAGCCCTTATCGAACTTGGAATGATTCAAATCCAAAACTTTTCAAAGCCAAGGGTACTTTCAAGATCTCCTTGAAATTATTAAGAGATAGAGGGTTAAAGCTTTCTAGGAATGGCTAAGCTCCCTTAGGATTCATGAAAGTTCCACTAATTTTTTAGTAAAACAAGCTTATTTATACTTAAAACACTATGAATTAATTATAAAGAGATTCTAATTTTTAAAACATTCTAAAACATGATATTTTTAAGTTAATAAATATATTAAGATTATCTTGTTGAAGATATTGATATATGTATGATATAATTTATCATATTTGACAATAATATAATTTATATTGATAAGAAATGTGAATTTTATAAGTGTACATTCATTATTAAATTACATTAAATATTTTATTTCGTTAAATGCTAATATCTTATACATATTACATTGTAATGGTCCTTCAGTACCAAAATAAAAACCAATGAGGTTCAATGGAATTGTTAGATGAAGGAATTGCATCTTGTTGGAGATAATCTTGGTTACCAAGTTATGAAGTTTCAATAATATTGATTGTAAATACGAACATGAAATGCATAGGTATCTTGAGTCTTGCCCACCACCTCTCCATGGATGGAAAACTTAGGGTTCTCTCATGTGATTGTTTCAAATCCTCTTTGCATTTGATATGGAATGTGGTATGACATTTGCATAGGAGGAGACTAGTTAAACATACCACAGTCTTCTTCATTAATTGAAGTCGAACCTATTGCATAATTTTGAGAAGGTTGACCATAACTTATCATATTAGGAGGAAAAATATTAGCCTTATTTGATGAGTCACTAAATTGAGTCTCATACTCATAGACTCAAAACTCATTAAAAATAAGTTCTTGTTAAATGGTTTATCCTTTGTTCTCTTTCTCTATAAGGCTTTCCAACAACTACAATACTTAAACTAACCCTTCTAAAGTCATGGTCTTCATTTTTCATACAATGTATGAAATCATCTTCATAAGTGAATGAGTTCAATGGATGTTGTTTTGTGTTGTTGTCTAACATTCTTTCCATCATTGCTAGTAATATCACCATCTCCTTCATTAGTTCTCTTTCCTCTTAAAGCATCATAATAAGAACCAGAAGTACTAATAGCATTACGTCTACTACTTTGTCTAGCAATAGTGGAGTCAACCAAAAGTTGGGAATTAAATGTCTTCTAAAATGAATCTCTAATGTTTTTACTAAAACTCTCATTGTGAACTTCTTCAAACAACACACATTCAACATTAACACCTAATTCTCAAGCTTATGTGGCAATTCATGAATCATAATTTTGACATCATCATTTAAGTGTTGAGGCCCGAGCCATTGGAACAATTGATTCTCCTCTTCTTTATCTATGTTAGCCAAAATGTCAAGCTAATCAACATAATCTTTTTGAACAACTTTATCATTTTCTACATTCATATCGCATAACTTTAATTTCATGTTATAATAATAAAAACTAATTGTTAAAGCCTTAGGTAAGTAAGGCGATTTCATTATTTTGCATGGATTAGAGAAAATGTGTTTCAATTTCTTTCATAGGCTTAAGATGATGCAATTTGTGCTAGAACCTTGATGGTCAGATTCCTTACCATGGGAGTATGGTTTCCATACATGAACCACCATTTAGTTGTAACCAATTTCATAAGTATATAAATACTTCCATTGTAAATCTACAATGATGATAATGAAATTAGTTTTCTATTCATAAATAGCACACATCAAGAATCATTTGTGATCTTGTTGCGATCATTGCTCGGTCACTGAATCCTCTCTTTACATTTTTAAAAAAAAAGTACAAGATACATATTTAATATGTCAATATCAAATATTTACTAAATGGTAAGCTAAAATGATAAATGAAATTGTAATTTGAATGAATATTATAATATAATACTTTTAATTGACTCCATTTCCAAATTGATCAATGGTTTTGA
The DNA here is from genome assembly GCA_030254885.1 of Vitis rotundifolia. Lineage (NCBI taxonomy): Eukaryota > Viridiplantae > Streptophyta > Magnoliopsida > Vitales > Vitaceae > Vitis > Vitis rotundifolia. The sequence goes on from CM058159.1 coordinate 9,145,969, forward strand.
TTGTTGCATCTAATTTGGCAAAAATGTTATGAACAACTTGAAGTAGCTTGGGATTACTACCAACTCACACCCTATATTGAAACATTGGACTGAGAAAGTATGTTGCAATAGTTAAATAAGTTAGGATTTTGTAAGAGAAAACCAACTTATTCAAAACTAATAACTTATGAAGATGAATAGTACTTAATTATTTACTTTATGAAATAGATATTTGATTGCTTTCTTACAAAGACCTTATCCAATATCTAGAATGCAAACAAACAAGGTTGTCATTCATCACTTGCACTAACTCATAGACAAAAGGCATTGTGGGAACAACTTTTGAATCCACAAGTTAAAGAATCATGTATAGTGTGGTTCATATAATGAAACTAATTTTGTCACTTTATACCAATGAGAATGGTTGAACATTAATTTCTCAACTTCCTATTTGATTTTTGTGCAACTTAATTTGTATTGTGTCCATCATCGCTCATAAAAGGTTTCTATAAATTGACCCCTTTTTTAAAAAAATGTATCAAGAACAATGTAATTAGTTGCAAATCTAGTAGCTCCAAGCGAATTATGTCTCTACTACAAATCTTGCAAGTAACTAATCATAATTGTAAATGAAGTTGGTTATTTTTTTTAGCATTGCTTATCACCTTTACAACACTGTGCCTTTCATTGATGTCTTCAAACATTAAGTCAATATAGTGTGCAACACACGAAGTCTAATATATATTGTATTTCTTCATCAACAACTTTTCAACTTTCACAAATGTTGACCCATTATCCATGACAAGTTGAACCACATTTGTTTACCTGACATCATTGATAACACTCTTCAATAACCTATATATGTATTTTCGGTCCTTAATATTATTAAATGCATCCTCATATTTGAGAAAAATTGTGTTGCCTTTTGAATATGTCATGAAATTAATTATACTTAATTTCATCGACCCTATTGATGTAAGATTTCATGTGCTTATAATCCATCTCTAAGTATTTATTCTTGATTTCATAATGAGATAGATGTTCTATACTCATACCTGTAATTCATATATAATGAATAACAAAAATAGGTAAGAATATTGTAAAAATACTTAACAACTAAAAGTTATATTATTAATACTAAAAAGTATTTGCATGAATGTATAGATATCCCAGTTGTTTGCTTGTTGTGCACCAATTTTCATATTCTTGAAGCGATGAGAGCTTGTTTTATATGATGCAACACTCTCATAAATGAACAATTTGTTGACTAAGTATCTCATGGTTTGTTTGATGGAACCACTATTGAATAGATCTTTCATACTTTTTTGTCTTATTATAAAAGATTTGTATAATGAGGGGTAATAGTTGGTGATGGATAGGAATACCAATTACTTATGATTTTTGCATTTGTCTTAGTGTATCACTAGGACATGAAGGCTCCCCTATTTTATGCTTGGTTCCCACAAACACATCTTATTATTATCGCTCCCATTTAGTAGCTTTTGATGCTTAAACTACAACTTGATAAGCATCACACCCATTAAGGTGCATATTAGCCTAGTACATATAATCATCATCATCACTATCCTCATCTATGATATGTCTTTAACTTCCTCAATTTATGTCACGTAATTGAGGTCATATCTTATTGATATTTGCATCTTTCTTTGCTTTTGTTTTACTATTTTGATGCTAAAGCTCTCTTATGTGTTTGATTTTAGAAGGCACTCTAAGACATTTTTTTTGTGTTTGAATCCAGGTTTGTATGCAATAAATGATATTTAAAACAGGTGATGTCTCTACTCTTAATCATTATACCACAATTTTTACATATTGTGTCACTTTTGTTTCCCTCCATAGATGTATATGCTTCCAAGCAGTATCTCGTCTTGCTTCACCATTTCCATTTGCACTTACACTAACAATTCTCTATCTTTTAAGAAAATTAAATTTAATTGATATTCAAAATGAGTAGAAACTATATATAATTACATTAAATAAATTAAATATGTACAATTGGATATACAATAGACTATAAATATAAAACTTATATTAAATGTAATTGTAATTGAAAATGAACAATGAATATATATGAAATTAAACAAACACTTCACTATAATTTAATTTCAATACCAAACTAATTTTAAAATTACTAAAATTAACTACTAATTCAATTTATTTTTTAAAATTTATTGAAAATATATGAATTAGGTAATTTAAATTAAACTACATTTAAACTCAATAATATAAGATTAGTAATTGAAATCAAAATTTTGCTATGCATATAAATGAAATTCAATATACAAATACAAATCATTGTATGTCCAGGCTGCCCTTATTTTGTTTGTTTTGTTGTTCTTTATTGTTAACAAAGGGGTGTTGAGGGATTCTGCCTAACAGAAAGTGGAGTGCTTGCTTTTCAATTGTATCAACAATTTCTACTAATTATTAATTTTCTACTAATTAAATAATTTGAATGGAAGTACATACATAGCTTAAAATAATTGATAAGAGTTAATCCGCAATTTCAACATCAAATTTTATAATTTTGAGAGTAAGCACAAGTAATATTTGATCAATATGAGATCAAGAGGGTTTCGATTAAATTATGGATGAAATGGAAAGAAAATAGACAATTTATCGAAAAATTTAAGGCCAAAATGCAAAAATAATCGTTGGATGGTCATTTTAACATTATAATTCATTTCTAACCATCGGATTAAAGTCGGGATGAAGTATGACCTTTAAATCTTTAAATAGTCGTTAAAATCACTTTTAACTGTTAGATTAAGTCCAAATTTAACTTTGACCCATGGACTAATTATTTCACCATTGGATTAGGCTTAAATATACACAAGCCTTTTCTATTCATTGGATCAAGACCTAAAAATCGGATCAACGTAGAAAAATTCCTCTCAAAAAAATTAGAAAAAATTGTTGATTTGTCTGCGATAATTTTCAATTGCACAACTTAGTCATTCTACGTCACTGAAATGTCGCTCTCCATCAAAAACATCTTTGATAAATCGGTCATTTTTTTTCCAATTTCCGGAATCTTCGCTCGTTCGAGATTTCTCCACATTGTGTGTTACTTAGCCAGCCGCCAAAATCTGATATCTCGCGAACTTTGTCCTTGACCACGATGCTTGTTTGATCCCTTTTGTTTGTTGGGCTTACATGAACCCATCGTGGAACTGAATGAGAATACGTCACAATGAGAGCAATAGGAGGATAGTTGTCATATAGTTTATTTACTCAAATTTCTTCCATTCCAATGAGGTTTTTTTGGGAAGTCCTAAACCTCTCCTAGAACTGCGGGTGTGGGAAATTGTAGGGACTGGACTTGAGTTGCTGTGTCAAGGCAACTTAGATGTTGCTTGGAGCTTGTCGATAGATCAGGAAAATGGAATCAAAGAACCAAGTGCCAGGCAAAATATACAACATGACCAAACCACATCATAAATTGAGTACCGGGTTGACAAATGGAACCAAGCTAACGTGGGGCCTTAGAGGTTAAAAGGGAGCGCTTTGCAAAGAGGGGATCACTTCTGATATCAAGGATCTTGGCATTAGTGCATCCGACAGGCGATAGGTTCGATGGTGCCATCATATATACCAAATTTTAGCATAGAAAATGCTTAGGTGATTCTTGGTACAAAATATATACTCTGAGAAGTTTGAGCATAGAACCTAAAGATGTTCTCTTTATCAACTAAATGATGGAGGGCAACATCCTAATAATATATGGCATGGGTAGGGTCAAGGATGGTCGTGGCTCAAGAGCAGGAACGGAAGGGCACTTGGCTAGACACCTCGAGCTGTTTGAACAGCTAGGGAAAGTGCTCTCCAGTAGGGTCGAGGGCACGGCTATGCTGAGCGTGAAGCATGAATGATCTGTGTGAGAACGGCCTTAGTAGGCAACTTCTGCCGGTATAAAGTGATTCGAGGTTCAAATGGATGGTGCTAGACGCACATATATTGCAACATAGGGTTGGCAGCAACAGCACCAAGCTGCTCATTCTCATCTAATTTGTTTTGCAGCCTGAAGAAGTGCCTCAGTTCGAAGATGGCACTTGACCTATTGCGCTTGGAGAGCACGCATATGCCCCTCAATGGTGGATCAATCTCCTCTGGGCAGTGTCATGCGGGTAGAACTAGTACGTGACATTAAGAAAGCTAGAAAAATATGAAGAAAGAAAATGCAGTAACAAGAGTAGGGTTTTCCTATTTGTGTTGGAAGGATTGCTTACCTCTCAATGAGTTCAGCAGATGTCAGTTCACACCTAAGGTGCTGGGGAATAGGGGCTTTGATATATGTTGGTTGTGAATGTGGCCATTAGAAGTATGGCTTCCCAAGCAGTCTGCCCGGTGGGGAAATGTTCTTGGTTTAATCCAATTGTGCAAAATGCTTCAATCCTGCTCCATAACCAAGATTTATGATGCACTTCATTCACAGCCAAGATATATATATATATATATATATATATATATGGCTCCTCTTATTCTTAAAACCATCTACTTCTGTCAACAAAATATCACCATGCTGCATGGATAAATGGGGTTCAAGATCACAAAGGAACAGCAACAAATTGGTATATGCTCACCAAGTTCTACATGAAACAAAAAATAGAAAAACAGACAAAATGTAACTGTAAAGGGAGTACAAAATCAAGGGCCGTCTCACTCAGTCTAAACTCAAACTTCAACACTGCTAGAACCAGAACTCAAACTTAGTCATTCATATAAGCGGAGAAAAGGAAACAAAATGCCATTCACGTTCACAGATTCACAGAAAGAACACATGATCCATATTATCTCCAGGCTTTTCAAGACTATTTGTGAGGAGCTTCACTTTCTACTTGTTCCAACACGTGGCTTGCCTTTAACCTCAGACTCCTGCAATTGTAGAAATATGGTTATTGCCTTCTTAGATTTACCAAAAATGTTAATGAAAACAAGATTTACAACAATATAAACCTGTGGTAGGTGTAGAAAAATATAGTTCTTCGCTGTTGATGGGTTATGGTTTTCTGCACCCTTACTCCAGTCATAGCACACCTAAAAGCAGAGAGAATTTCAGCACCAAAGAAGAGAAACATACGTGTATGTTCTCTCAAGCTAATTGAACTTTAAGCTATGAAAGTAGTACTATATTTCTCAAGCCAAGATGTGCAAATATTATATAGCCTTTGAATGTAGAAGCCTATACATAAATCCTAATCCTAGTAGCAGAATGTGATTTGAGTATCCCCAGTGAGTGAGGAAACCACATGATCAAAATTTATCTGAGAAATATCCATTGAATAAATGGCATCCATGTGGAAGTTATTTTGGCATTTCATTTTTTGCATTCAATGGAAGAGTGACAAGAATATGGTTTTCATGCTATAGAAATGAGTGGCGGGTAGATAAAATACTATGGTCCTGCCACCCATTTATCCTTTAATGACTCACATACACGCACCCATTTACACTGCTAAATATTTGTCAATTTATTTTTGGCAGGCAAACAACTCCAGAACCAAATACAGTCAAGTCACTGAACATGCACAGAGAGAAGAGAGCTAAAAATGATAAATGATAATAATGGTAGAATTACAGAATGTCAGAAGATGGATATATTGTAGTTAAAAATCCAAAATAATTGTCCCTAAAGAGCAGAGGAAAATACCAAGTGCTACATGAATATAAACAAAAAATGATATATAAAAGACTAGGAAGTTTAGTACAGCAGGACCAAAATCGATGCTTTGAAAACATCCATAAATGAGTTCAGATGATTTCCTTAAAGCTGTCTTAATTCTCTAGACCAAGTCCCTATAATGCAGACAAATATAACTCATGAGCCGGTGATCCAGGAGAAATCTTATCTTGTATGTTCTGTCAGCTGGTTGGTAAGGGAAACTGGTGTAAGGTATATATGAGAAATAGAGGTATGCATCGTTGCAGCACCCATGCAATGTATCATGTGGTTAAGATATTCCAAAGAAAAAAAAAAGGTAGCTACATGAGTAGCTTAATAGCATGAAAGTAGAAACATTTTCCTCTACACAATACATTTCACTATGTTTGAAACTACCATGCAATAGTTGTGCTCCACTTAACAATCCAAATTTAGATGACTTCACCCAAGGTACACGCTCACGCACATGTGTGTGTGTGTGTGTGTGTGTGTGTGAGAGAGAGAGAGAGAGAGAGAGAGAGAGAGAACTCTGCTTGGAACTGCCTAGCATGCAATAATTTTGCTCCTTACCAATATGATGACTTTAGCCATGGTTCACATGTGTGCATTCGTGTGTGAGGGAGGGAGGGAGACAGAGAGAGAGAGAAAGAAAGATGTAAGGAAATCAATCATCACTAATTGAAAAGCATGAAAAGTGAGACATACTGAATACACAAATATTGAGCCATCATTGTTGAAAGCACTGCAAGGTATAGGTTGACTGCACCTTGACATGGCCTGAAAACCAAAGTTAAATAACTTGAATATACATTAGCTAGAAAACACCACTGTAATATGTCAAATCAATGTAACACAAAAGGACAAACACATATACAGCATTTTAATAGAGGTTAGGAAAGCCTCACGTAAAGAACAGCTAAAGAACCAAAAACAATGAAAAGTGAGCTTAGCCTAATAGAAAATGTGGTCCATATGAATTCTTTGGTTTCATTGCTTGTTTGCAGAGTGGGAAGATTGCCAATCACCTATTTGGTCTGCCATTGCAACCCCCTTTTAGGACCTCTTCAGTTTGGGATTGTTAAGGACTGGTTTAATAGAAGATTAGATTATTTTGATAAATCAGTTTATCAGGCATGGCTAGGCTCTAGTCAATTGGTATCTTATGCATATGAAAAGGGAGGAATGGACTAATCCTATCCTCATCCACTGCCAGTAGGCCCATCATTATGGTCCTTTTTATGTTCCCTATTTGGGGGAGTTTTGGTGGGCCCACAAACTTTCCCAAATTATTCCTTCCTTTCAAACACCAAATTATATCATTTTACGTCCTTTCATTTCTCTGTTTCTCCGGTCTCGTTTTTTCTCCAACAGGAACAACCAAACAACTCAACTCACATTTTCTTTTGATTTTTCCCTAAGAAAGCACTAGAAATAAGAGCTTCTCTATTTCTTTCAAACAGCAAAGAGAAGATAAAGCATGGATTTGCTAACTTGATCATCATCTTTGGAGATGCTATTCTTTTCCCCTATGGGTACAAGGGGAAAAACAAATCAATGATGGATCCAGCACCAAGCAAGAAGAAAAATGGAAGGAAACAAAATAAAGGAAAATAAAAAATATATTTATATTCAACAATTTTTTCCTAATGCTGCTTGAATGTCATTCCTATTTTATCTAGAAAATAAAGAATTTAAAAATGTATAATTTTTTTAATAATTCTCATTATATTTGTTTTTCTTGGTATTGTCCATGATAAATCAATCAACAGATTTTAAGATTCCTTCTTATTTTTCCACTTTTCCCTGATAGTTTCCATCCAAATGGATCCTTAATCAGGCAAAGAAAATGAAAAGAGAGAAAACAAAGAAAAATCACTTCCAACATTTTGGAACCTGTGGCTGTTGACATCACTGTGATTGACAACAGCCAAAACAGAATTAAATCCAGACATAAAATAGTGAGATTAATGGAGAAAACAATGTGGGTGCCATGCAGGTGGCAACCAAAAACAGAAATGTAAAGATAAAAATTAACAAGATAAATAAAATAAGCAATGCAGATGTCTCTGAGCAGCATCTTGTCAGTCAAGGGAAGGTTGAAGGACATAGGCCTAAAGCTCTGTATGAAGTTGGAAAATAAGAAAAATGAAAAAAGAACTTTGATCAATATGAACTTGATAGAATGAACTTAGATGGTTTATATAAATTTGATAAAAATCTTAATTAAGGAAGGGAATAATATCAGACCTTAATATGATCATAATCTCAATAGAATAATTCATCAATCAAAATTCAACAACATCTACTGGAAGATTGTCAGTAAGATCAATTGATTAGGATTTGGATACATGCTCACATAACTATGATGTTCCATTTACTAACACCATATTTCATCTTTGCTGTGAGTTCACAACAACTTTCCCAACCTTTTTAAGGTAACTTTTACATGCCTCTGGTTTGTTTGCTGAGAAAACTGAGGGAGAGAAATACACAAAAGCCTGCCTCTTATACTTTTAGGTTATGTTTGGCTCTTGGAAAGTACTAAGAAAAGAAAAAAAAAAAATACTAAAGAGAATGATTTTCTCATGTTTGGTTGTATTATGAAAAAAATATATAAAAAAAAAATCACATATAATTAATGCTAGTTAGAAACTTATATATTTTAAAATTATTTAATCTTTCTATCGAAGAGTTAAAATAAATGAAATGAATTTGAATTAGCATATAAAAATAATTTATTAACTTTAAATCTATTTTTTATTTTCCTTCACATTTTTTTCCTTCTATTTTTTCTCTTTATTTTCTTTTCCTTGTATTTTCACTCAAATTTTCTGGGAACCAAACATAACCTTATGTTTTGATTTTCTAAATAGTGTAGAACCTACCACAGCAAAACCAAATAGAAGCAATGGGTTCAGTTGACCTGAATGTTCTACTTTTTCGGGTCAAAAATAATGAAAAGCTAATGATCAACGTTTTTTCCTATATTTGTTTGCAACCAAAAAGAAAGAGTGTATAGGTCCATAGACGATTAGAGTCTTTCAAGAAATGTCACATACCATATCGTATTTGTCGTTTCCACTAACCCTAAGGATGAATTCTCACTTTGTTTGGTAATAGCCCATTCTTTTAGGAGTATTTAGCTTTTGAATGACTTGTAAAATAAAATGGATTCCTACAAATACTCCAAAGATTCTCATGCTCTCAAATGTAACAAACAAATTGAAAATATATATCCTATATTTGTGAGAAGTTTGAACAAAACATAGAAATATAACAATTATGAGAAAACACATCCTCTAAAACAAAAAGAGAAAACCCAAACTAACATATGATGAAACCAGGAACAATAGTTCATGTATGAAGTGACAACTAAAACACAGAAATAAGAGAACGGGAAAAATATTCAAAAACTGAAAGTATTTGGGAGACACCTTAAGTCTCTGTTTACTATCCTTGTCCCAAAAATTAAAAGCACCATCAGACCCTGCAGTTGCAAATGTATGATGCACCTGAAACAATGACAGTTAAATAAGGTCTTGAGCAACTGAGTTCAATGTAAAGATACAAACGAGTGTTTTAGAATCACAGTATAGAACTTGCCAATTGTCACTTACAAATTTACCCTTGGAAATCAAATTCGAAAATGTGAGAATACAACATGTTAATTCACAGAGAGTTATACAATAACCATAAAACTCTTAAAGTAATTGACTTTCACCATAACCCAGGAAGTTTTGACATATGTTAGATCCAAAGTAAACCCAGTATAATTATTCAAAATTACACAAACTTCCTGAGAGTAGAAATACCGGGAGTAATCAAATCAAAATGAGCCTCAAGTAAAATAAGCATCAAACATTTCTTTACTCTATTACCAGAGCTTTGTCTGATTTCTGTAAGAAATTGAATTCCATTCCTAAGGATTAAGACAGCTACACTCCCATTTTATAGTAATATTGAACACAGAATAATTTGGGCCGCATGGCACCAATACATTTAAGCCATATCTTATAGAATTAAGACCTTGAAATGGGAAGTGTAGGCCCCAATGCAAAATTCAGAATTTGGTTGCTGTATATTTTCTATGAATTGGAATTGATCACAAACCCAATGCACTCCAAAATCCACTTAAAGGATTCCCTAGTAAAATCAGGAGCTTTATCACAAAATTGGGTTCCATAGTAAAGCCTATCCCTTCTACTTAACACCCTTCCTCAAGTTGAGGCATGTGTACCTCTCAAGCCCAATTCTTAAAAGAGTATAGATAAGTCCAGTTCGATTTTTCCTTTATAAAAATGCCTGTCAATCTCAAATGCATCTTGTGCTATGATGTTGGATCAGATTATGTGCTGTATTGGTGGTGATTTTCTGTGACAAGCCAACATTACAATCTCATGGGATCTTTGATGTTGAACCCCAGTTCAACCAGCAAGACCATCAGCCAAAAGGTTTCATAAGGCCAGTGAATCTTTGCTCCATAATTCACCTTGCAGCATGATTTAGCCACCAAAGACTGCTGTTTCCTTTTTTATCCATTATAGGTGTTAAAAAAATTGTATGGATAAAGAGAATAAATCCAAAAAATAAATAAAAATTGAGATATCCTTTAGAGGAAGTGAATAAAAAGGCCCAACAACCCAGCAAATTAGGCTGATAAAAACCCTGAAACTAGAGAACAAAACACAACAAACACTAAACCAAATTAAACAAAAGAACCAATAACATTGATCTTGGCCAAACTGCAAGCCACCTGATAGGATGATGGAGCCACCTCGTTGGAAGATATCACCCAAAAGAGACTGAATCCTCCTCAACCAACAAATAAGTTCCAGGATCCCACTTCCCGAAGAAAGTCAGGAGATAACTAATATCAGTGCCCTTCCAAATGAGGTTCCTGATGCCCAAGTTAGAAGCCAAATCAAATTTTCCAAAAGGTCTAAGAGGTCAACTTCAATAGCCATCCTTTTTTTTTTTTTCATAGATAAAGGAGAATATAAATTAAAAAGAGGCGCCAAAAGAAACCCTAAGGGGTAGTTCAGTTGGTCCGGCCTTGGGTTTGCTCCCCAATGGTCACCAGTTCGAGTCCCCTCAGGGCCACTGGAGGTTTACCTGGTCGTTAACTTCAGGGCCCTGTGGGATTAGTCGAAGTGCGCGTAAGCTGGCCTGGACATCCACGGTTATCAAAAAAAAAAAAAAAAAAAAGAGGCGCCAAAAGAGCGACTCAAAGTATACAATACCCATACACCCACTGCCAAAACGGCAACTTCAATAGCCCATCCATGCCCAACAAATTTGGAGAAAACACACATCAATTATCCCTTCTGATCTCTGACAGCATCCTCAATATTCCACTGAGGCAGGCCTGGTATAACCATCAAAGTTTTGCTCAAAGCAACCAACAGGAATAATACATACCAATAACTTCATCTCCTTTTTTCTTACCCAAGCAAGCAGGCCTTCCAACCCATAGAAATACTCAACTGAACCAGGCCTAGCAGAACTAGTTAAGTTTGGCTAAAAAGCCACCAACAGGAACAACTATCTAACAAACTTCATTTCTTCTTCTCTTACCCAAGCAAGGCAGGCCATCCAATCCAAAGAAATGAAGCTCAACAGCGAGATAATGCAAGTCTTTCATCACAAAACCTAAAATGATGCCAAAACACATGAGTGTATGATGTATCATCTGTAGACCCTTTAATCTCCAAAATCCTGATACCTCTTTCCAACTGGATGACCAAAATTGAAACAAGAAGAGCACACCACTAAACACTCCAACCCCTCCCCCGACCAAAGCTCTCAAAGGTAGTAACCAACATGGTACAGAGTTTGTTAGGTACTAACCAAAGAAAACCTGCAAAAGAAAGGAGGCACAGAACAACTAAAAGGAAATTTGATAGTCAAGAAGAAGCAGATGCTCATCATAGACTAGAGTTAATCATGTCAGATTACCTCCTATAAGAGGGCAATATCCAGAAGTAGAACTTCCATCAGAAATAGCTCCTGCCCAGTCTACATCAGCAGCCACTATCCTCATATAACGATAGTCCCAAAATAAAAAATAAAGAAAATTAAAAGAAGAGCCTTCTCAATTCCAATCAACAACCTTCAAATTAATCTCCTGAAGATAACAACATATAATAGATACTATAGTAGGAAGTAGGCAAGATAGATTAGTCTTCCCAAAAGTCTCCAATAACTTCTAAAGTCAACTAGAGAGTTCTAGTTTTTTCACCTAAAAAATAATTCTGATCCACTGGAGTTTCACGTGGTTTACATATTAGCATGCCTATCTCATGCAACAAATCTAAGGTATACTTTAACTTATGGAAAATGCCCTTCCTTGACCTTGCAACTTCAATGCCATTAGGATAGCGCAAGTTTCCAAAATCTTAGATTAAAACTCTGTAACTAGTTCATATAATTCCTTCATCTCATCCTAGTCATTACCAGTAATGACTATCGCATCCAAATAAACACTACATGCAGCAGTATTTCCCAAGAGTATTTGATGAACAGAATATGTTATGCTTGGCTTTTCTTGTACCTGCACTGAGCATCTCTCAAACGAGCTCTTGGAGACTATTTTGTCATACAATACTTCATTTTTCAGGCAAAATTTCCTTTTAGGTGAACAAAGCCCAAGGTCAAAAAGCATGTTCACATAAATTTGTTCTACTCAAAATGCAATAGACATTCTTAACATCAAACTAATACAAGATGTAAATCATAAGTGGTTCCAATAGACATAAGAACCTGAATAGGATTGATTTTTGCTACTGACATTTCTCTGATTAGAAATAACTTGGTTTCATTAACCTATTGGCCACCATGACCCACCTGCAACTAACAGGTCTCTTTCCAAGAGATAAATCAACAAACTCCCATGTACCATTTTTTTCAGACCTCTGATTATCTCTTTCCACTTTGTAACAGAACCTCTCTTAAAATCCTCTCAAATGGACACAGCTGAGAATTGGGCTGCAACTTGCAAGCAACAAGAAAATTGGAAACAAAGAAATACCAAATAGTAAGACACCTAATGTTCCAATAAGGGATGATAATTCTCTTTATTAGGTTTATAACTGGCAGTCTGTATTTATTTCCAAAAAGCATATTATCAAGAGAATAAAGAACCAGGCAAAGCAAAAGGAAAACCACTAGTAAACTCCTCCCAAATCTTTCCATTTGTATCCCGTGAGTAGGAGAGAAACCAATGAGCACACATGTTTCAGGAAAGAGTGTACTTCAAGAATGCTTGTCAATGTAGATCAAAAGATATGAAAGAAAAACATCAATTTGTTATCAGAGAGACAAGGACATAAAAACAACAGTATTAGATGAAGTTTTAAATTGCAAGACCCTAAAAGATGTACAGTTAATGTGGTTAGCAGCATAAGAACCACTAAGGCCAAATAATTCCTGGGCACATTCATGGAGTAAAGAGCAAGGGTAACTTCCACTGAGTGCCAGTTTGTTGCAGTTCACAAGCTTATTATGTGGGGGTTTGTCAACGCCTGTAGATTGATGTATCCATATCTCAAACGAACACAAATGAACTCCCCACAGCAAGTATCATGCTATGAAGAAAAGCTGCTTTTCTTTGGAGGCAGAAGCTAAAGCATAGCCTATCTCTGGTTCCCTCATGTGTAGTTATGAATAAACCTGGTCAATGTTGGAAATGCATCATAGCCAAAAACCTAAACTTCCACCAGAGCATGGGATCTGATTTGCTCTATCATCTTAAACCTTGTGGGATTCATTGAATGATCAGCAGCAAAATTCTTAACATGGAGAAATATGTGTGTGACTTCTCTTGCATAATCTAGTGAATTTCTCTTATTTTCCCATTTTTTTTAATAGGCCTTGAGCCACTGCAAGCTGAATCTCCTCAGTCATCCACAAGAACATATAACCATTGCCAATGTGAGGCCACATCAAATAAAGTAGCCAAGACATCAGAGGAGACTTTTTCAACATCCCACTTTGAAACCAATGATACAATTAGTTAGTTTACACAACCTGAAAACTTCTCAGAATACTTTTATCTGCTGGAAAGACTTACCACATACAAAAATTAAAGCATAATTCCACTATTTCCACTTTCCATGATCCAATAGGAATATAAGTGATCACACTCATTCCTGATCGACTAGGTTCATACACCATGCGTCACATATCAATGAGATAACAACTGACACCACCCTTGACTAAATTTCCTTTAGCAATGACAACTTTGATCTCATCTTTAGGAATGGTAGGGACTTCAGAGACTATGTTTTCATATTTGAAAAAATATAAAAGTTGTTTACATCGGGCTTAAGAAAGTTTTTGCAGAAGCCAAACTGATCCAATTCTTCAGCGTAATCCATTAGAGAATAAATTTCCTCTTCAACCAACATGGCCCTTAAATGATGAAGGACCCTCTTGACAGAGAGAAAGGGGGACATGGAGAGGGGGACAGATTCTGAATGTATCTTTGGTTAGTGTGCGCTTTTGCAGAAATAATATCCTGAAAAACTTCTAGCCCTCTTAACTTATTTCATAAAGCATCCTATCTTGATAAAACTACTTTTACAAAGAACTAACTTTTTAGAAAAATCCTGAAGTGTTTCAAACCTCTTTGGAAACATTTTCTAATTTGCTTGAATTTCTTTTGAAAGATATTATTGCACAACAGAGAAAAATTTTTCAATATAAACAAACCCAAAGGCATTGTTTCACACACCAATTCTCCCTCACAAATTGAGAAAGATTTTTAGAGCTACTTTCATCAAAATTGTACTTTTGCATGAGCTTATTTTGAATTAAGTTTTTAAAAGACAGATACCATTCAAACCATGTCTCTTATTAGTATTTGGCTCTTAATTGTGAGAAGCATATTTTTCTGGTAAAACTCCAGTTCAAGGAAAGAAAGCACATGACTTGTGATCATGGAGAGTAGGATTCACGAAGAACAATTACCATGGACCTTGATTGAATGTGAATACATGTATTTTGGATTTCTTGTGTTTTGAGTCATATGTTTTTGGTTTCCATGTAAAACCCTTGTGTTTTGAGTCTTGCTTTATTTTCTGCTTATTACTCTGTATGTTGTGATTTCTTGCCTTAGTATGAATTGAATTTAAGAAGAAATTTGGACCATAATTGGTTTCAATTAGCCATAGTGCTGTTATAATATTGATTCATGGCAGGAACACAAGTAAAACCATGATCTAATTTTTGTTCTAGTCGATGGCTATATTTCTCAGAATATTGAGCACTTAAACCATCCTCATATTTCATGCAGATATTTCTAATTTTGCAACTGTAGAGTCAACCCAAAAGAATAGCAAGAAATGAATCAACAAAAAGATTATGGAAATGATACAAGCTAATTAGCTGCAGTGTGAAATATTACTTAATTTGGCACAAATTAATGTCATTCAAAATGTTACACAACTATGTAACCAAACGCTTGTGCATTCAAGTTCAGCTCATTTACCATAAGCATCTGTCTTAAAGCACCATAAGGCAATTGTGATGAGTAATAACTTAAAGCCACAATTCAACAAAGAATATGGACAAGAAACTGTTCAAGCAGCAAAATTTTAAAAATTAATAATAATTAAAATTTTAAATTAAATTTAGAGAAAGAGGGAGAGGGAGAGAGGGAACCTCAACAGTTCGAGGCAATTTGGTTCATGACAATAAGAGATAACTGACTGAGAATGAGCATAAAACTCTATATCATCTGTTGACATGGTTAAAAAAAATCTACAACATATGCAACAAAATATAATACCCTAGAATCAATGAAAGAATGCACTGATTACTTCTCCACTAATAAAAAAGATATTACCCTTTTTTTACTAAAGAAAGAGAAGGAAACATCCAACTGAACCAACCAACTTGTTATTAGTAAAATCCAAAGCCTTGCTCTGGCCAATGTAGAGACAAACTATTTTAAGATTGTCATAAACAATGAGAGCCTACCTTCAAACAAAAACAGTGAATGACAAAAAGAAAATTTGAAGGAAACAGAATCTTACTGGATGAAAGTTTAATGAGTTAACTGAGTATATCTCATTTCCCTCTCGATGACATTTAAAAGTAAAGTTTTTACTTTGTTGTGCATCATCCAGATGGTGTACGCCAACTCTTCCCTCAATTGAACCAACCTGGAGAATAAACCATCAGATTGAAAACTCCTAATAAATTTATTTACTTCCATCCAAACACATTTATCCATGGAAATTTTAAAAAAATAAAGATTGTGGAATCAATCCTATTTCTTTTTCTAATAGATAACAACATTTTCTATTCCTAGTGGGACACGAACCTGGAACCCCCAAATCACCACCCCAACCCCTTGCTACTTGAGCCTAGCCTTAAGGGCCTATCACAATTCTTTTACATATCTTATGACATGGTTAGAGTGTATAGAGAGTGGGGAAACACACTAATAAAAGTCAAATAACATAATTGATGAGAACTAGGATGATAAACCAATAAACATAACAGATTTATAGCTATGTAAATTAATGACAAAAAGGAGAATTAATTTGAAAGGTTGGGAGGAAATGAAAAAGTTGTACCCCACAATATAAACAACTTAGTGTTATCTTAAGATTTGTACTTTGCTAGTATCATACACTCGACTTTTTTCTAAGTTGGTTATATTTGCACACCAAGAGAGAGAGAAAGAGAGAGACTTGGCTTTTTCCTAGGTTGGTTATATTTTGGTGTTATACATTTAGATTAGTACTATCTTAATATTTGTACTTAGCTAGTTTCATACATTTAGATTTTTCTAAGTTGGTTACCAAGACTATGATACCAAGTGGGCTTTTTTCTAACTGATCTTCACTATCCTTGGTAAGGGTAGTGATGCACTGTAACCTTAGCCAGTAAGGGAGTTATTGGCCTTTAATATACCATTGATTAAAAATAGTTATGTATAACAGTAAGAGGAACAATTGAGACCAGCAGAAGTGGAACAAAATATAATCTTTATTTGAGTAAGTTCTGAATATGAATTGATTATACATGGTACATGATATTATTTTTATTTATGAATTGAAATGAAAGTAAATTTATGTCATTTACCAATGACTAGTTTTCTGAAGAAGAAAAAAAATGTGAAAGCTTATTTGTTAGGTGATTTCTTTAAAAGGGTATTTCTATTAGGATCAACTTTTAGAAATGATGATTTAAGATTTAGAATTTATAGAATTATCATTTAAAGTGTCTTGGATAATTATTGTTAAAAACTGACTGCTAATTTCAATTAGTTTTGATTGAAAATTTAATGTCTTATGGTTTAATATTTATACTCTGATTATTGTTCAGCTTGAATCAGTTTAAAGTAGTTTGCTTAACAACTAATTAAATTTTAGTTTTGCTAGTTTAGGGTTATTTATGTGTTAGATTCTCGAGCTCAACATGTGAAATGATCATGCACCACCTTTGCCTCCAGATTCAAAGTGTCACACCATGTTTCTTTCAAAATGTTGTTATATCTCCTTGTATCCATTTCAAATCATACCTTTTCCTAGTGTATACTTTTACAAAAAAAAAACACACAAATGAATCGGTCTATTAGCTTAGCTTTTTCATGACTCCATTCATCAGCATGATCCTTTTTCTAAACTTGCTTTTTTCATCCATGAGAGAATAGTTTATTAGAATTTTTTCTGAAAAAGCACCAGAACACCTTATGGCATATGTTTATGGTCAAACATTTTGGTTAACCTAATTATCACATTGTATATGGATTTTAAAGAATGCCCCTGGTTGAAGATTTATAATTCATACATTTAGTCAACAAACAATTACAACCCATAAAATATTCACTTTTACCAAATTTTTTAAAATCAAAATAAGTGCTAAATGCATGCTTATTTGGCATTGGCCCAAATCCAATTCATGAGAGTGTATTTCTAAAACACTTAGGAGTGGAAGTGGGAGTTTGAGTGGGCAACCTATTTCTCGAGGACCAATACACCACTTCAAAACCTAGACAAAGCACTTTGAATTCCAAATGGAAGTAAGAAGAAAGAAAGGAAGCGCATCGGAAAATTGGCCATTTTATGTACTCAAAGGGTTTTCCATTTAATTCGGTAAATGATCCTTACTGGGTTCTTATGGTTGATGCTATTGCAAACTTTACATCTAAGTTTAAGCCTCCATCTATGCATGAGTTGAGGACATGAATTCTTAAAGAAGTAAATGACATAGATATCATGATGGAATCATGATGGAAGAACATACAAAAAGCATGGAAGCAATATGGATACTCTATCATGTCGAATAGTTGGACAGATGAAAAAAGTAGGTGTCTAATAACTATTCTTGTGAATAGTCCTACTGGCACATGATTTTTGAAATTAATTTATGCATCTAACACAATAAGAAATGGAGAATTGATGTTCAAATATCTTAATGAGGTGGTTGAAGAAATTGGAGAGTAGAATGGTGTGCAAGTTATCACTAATGATGCCTCTAATCATGTGAATGCTAGAAAGAGGTAAATGAAAAAACAAAAACAAAAATTGAGGTGGACTCCTTGTGTTGCTCATTGCATTGATTTGATATTAGAGGGCATTGGAGAGCTAAAGGTTCATGTTAATATACTTTGACAAGCTAAGTAAGCGGTAAAGTTCATATATGGACACACTTGGGTTCTTAGTTTGATGAGAAGATTTACAAATAATTGCAAACTTATTCATCCAACAATTACACAGTTTGTTATAACATTTCTCACTCTCCAAAGTCTTTGTAAGCAAAAACAAACTCTCATAGCAATGTTCTATATGAGAAATGGTATTTTAGTAGTTAGGCAAGAAATATAGAAGGTGTGAAAACTCAAAGCATTGTGTTATTTGATCCAAATGTTTGTCTCATGTTGTTTTTTATATAAAGACCACCTTCCCAATGGTTAGTGTTTTGAGACAGGTTGATTCAAAGGAGAGACTAGCCATAGGTTATATTTATGAGTTAATGGATTCAGCCAAAGAGAATATTGTATTTAATTGTGGGTGAATTGAGAAAAAATATAAACGAATTTGGAGAAAAACAGATGCAAGATGGACCCCACAACCTCATCGACCTTTACATGCAGAAGGCTATCATCTTAAACCTCAATTGCAGTATGAAGACAAATCTCTAATGGGGATGAAGTGAAAAAGGAGTTATTTGAATGCATGGAAAAGATACTAGATTATAATGAACATTTAACAACTGACATTTAGTTGGACTTATTTGACCAAGCAAGAGATAAATTTGGAAGTCGTGTTGCAATTGATTCTCGATAATTAAAAAGTCCTACAAGTTGGTGAATTCATTTTGGGGCTTCAACACCCAAGTCGCAAAAGTTTGTTATTCGAGTCCTTAACCTCACTTATAGTGCTTCAGGATGTGAGAGAAATTAAAGCAATTTTGAATTGGTGATGCCTCTAATTTTTAGCATATATATACATTTCTATTTTAATGTTAGCTAACTTGGATTTCAAATTTTAATATTTGAATATTTCAGTCTTAACCTACACATTTTTTTTTATCATTGGTAGATTTATACAAAAAAAAAAAAAAAAAAAAAAAAAAAAAAAAAAAAAAAAGAAATAGACTTGAACATAAGAGGTTAAGTGATCTAGTGTATGTGAGGTAAAACACTAGATTGAGAGAGCGAAGTCTACAAAGGAGACAGAATATTGATCCGATATTGGTGGAAGAGATTGATCTAGATGATAAATGGATTGTAAAGAAAGCAATTCCCTCCTCCCACTTGATATTTATTTGGCTTAAAGATGATGAGTTATTTAATGTTGATGTCATTAGAATTGTATCGTCTAAAGGAGAAGAGATTCAAGAACCAAAACCATCAATCGACATTGTTTCTTCAAGCATCAAAAGAAAACATGATGACTTTGCTAGCAAGTGTTAAAAAATTTAAAGTTATAAACTTTATTAAATTTGACCAAGAGTTGTAATTTTTACACCTACTTTGTACTTCATGCTAGGTCAAAGTGGAAGCCAAGGCAAGGAAAAGGAGGTGAACTTGGCACTAATTGATGAAGATTAGGAATTAAATGAAATGGGAGTATTTGATAGTGCAATCTCTCTTACTATACATTGGTGAGGATGATGATGATATTAGAGATGAGGATTTAAGTTGATACATTTTAGTTATAGGTATTTGATTTATGATGGTTCTTTTGATGACTTATTAGGATTTTTGGTTCAAGTGTGGAACTATTAGAATGTTTTTTCAATCTTAAATTAACTTTTTATGAAGTTTTTTAGTTATTATTCTTATTTTTTATATATTTTATTATATTTTTACATATTTATTAATTATAAAAATTAAGGTCTCAAAAGGCTTACACCTCAACACTTCGAGGTTTACGCATCACCTCTAAGTAACAAAAAATGCCTCACCTTACGCTTTCACCATAGTTTTAAAAGACACACTTAGGCTTAAGGTACAACCACTCCTTGGTTATAGTGCCTTGCTTATTGTCGACTTTACTCTTCCTTTCTAAACACTTCTATTCTTGAAATTTCTAATTGTATATGGAAAGTTATATAATTTCATTACTTTTTTATCGAATGCTTCTTTTAAATGTTTTTAATCTTAAATTTTTTATTGATTGAATTAGATTTTGAATCATATTTTATAAAATTGATATGCATCTCTGGTCGCATTTCCCTTCACTCAGACTCATGTCTTGTGTTACATCTTATGCCTAAGCGTAAAAGACTTTTGCACCTTAGGTGCGCCTTTTAAAACTATGGCTTTCACATTTAAAAACTTTAATATAGCATGCAACATGTTGCTTGGTTTTCTTATTTATGAATGGCTAGAAAATTCATGTAAAAATAGCATACTTAGACTTACAATGAAAACCAAACAAGATGAAGAAAGAAGAAATCAAGAATTCTTTAGAAAAATGAAGTAGAAATTAGAGAGAAAAAAACTAAATAAAAACAAAGACTTACTAAGAAACCTTGTTGATCAGGAAATGCTGCAACACATCTTGTCTGATACTTCAGGGGTGAAGTGATTCTCTTAAACTCGGTCTGTTGGTATTTAAATAATTATTAGAATTGAAGTAGAATATAAAGAACTAGTAAATGATGTGCAAATGATGGTAGAAAGAACCAGATCCTTGACTCAATCCACTCATAATTGAACAATAATCAAACATAACTAGTGATTCATTGTCACAGAGACAATCCACCTCTACTCTTTTATCAAGCATTTAGTTGAGCAATAGAAAAAGTATTACTTTCCATAATCCAATCATAAGTAACAACTACATTTTACAACTCCCATGATACTCTACTAGAATGATATCCTAGATTTCAACCTTTTGAAAAGCCATTGCACAATTTAATTTATGCTACAAGAGCAATCAAAAGGTACATCAACATGATGCAAACAACAAAACACATGTAAACATATTGAGTCAAAAAAAAAAAAATCAAAGGAAAAAAATAAATAAAATCATCAATTTATTGAAGATACAAAACAAAAACATGATATATATATATCTGCACATCAAGGTTGTCCACATAAATAAATCATCAAAGCAACCATTTTATCAATTAATACCTTCTTTTTTTGGAATGAATGTAATAAATGGTGAACAAAAGCAAACGATGCTTGCATATGAAATAATTGGAGAAACTTCTCAAGGAATTTGATAGACCTCCAGTGCATTTCACATATGCTAGGCGAGCCAAAAAAAAATAATCATTGAACAGCCTTAGTGTAATTTTGTTGCTTTTTGTTAGTTATGCTAAGTTGAATTCAGTTAGACTTCATTGGGATCTTTGGGGCTGAGTTAGGAGGTGGGGAATAAAAAGGAAAGAAAAAGAAAGTAAGAGGAAAAGGAAAAAGTTGCAAAGTAGGGTTGTGGGGAGAGCTTGTAGACCTCTCGAATGTCTGCTACACAATCTTTGTAGTTTTTCTTTATCAATGCAATTTTCTTGATTGTTGGCTCTTTCTTCCATTCCTAATAGAACTCTGTCGTGAGTATGTGGTGAGAATCCTAACATTGTGGTATCAAAGCCTATAATTCTGGGATGACTGGAAAAAAAAGGAGATGAACGTACCGATCTAATGGAAGAATGGATGCGCTCTGTTCAAGAGGATATCAACATAGTTAAGGAGAGAATGACAAAGATTCCGTTCTTGGAAAAGAGCATGACCGCGATAATGGAGCGATTGGATGCGATGATTGTGGAAATACAAGAGAATTCGGAGCGATTGTCACCAAATGAGAGACGAAAACCAAAGAATTCAAATGATGGTTTCGAAGTGGGTTCATCGAAGCCGCCATTGGCAACAGAGAGAAATAGGGCTAGGGAAGTGCATGACAATGGAAATAAAGGAGAAATTTGTACCCGGCATGTGGAGATGCCAATATTTTTATGGCGGAGACCCCAAAGAATGGCTCTATTGTGCAAAGTGATTCTTCTCGCTTAATTGGATGAGCGACGCCGAGAAATTAGTGGCTGCAGCAATGTCTATGGAGAGCGAAGCCTTCGCGTGGCATCAATGGGAGGATACATGTCAGCCTTTTTGGAGTTGGGAGGACTTCAAGGGGTTGTTGGAGCGCTTTGGTCCAGGAGACGAAAAGGAGATGTCCGAGAGGTTTTTTTCTCTCTGGCAGGAGAGTATTGTTTGTGAGTATCGTAAGGACTTTGAACGGGTTACTTCCACCATGGACGACATTCCAAAACGTCTCTTGGAAGGCCAATTCATTAATTTGCCCTGACATTCGAGCCGAGTTGAAGGCACATAGGCCTACAGGTTTGGGCCACATTATGTTAATGGCCCAAAAATTGGAAAATAAAAAATAAAAAAAATAAAATCCAAACCCTAAAACAATACAGATAGCCTAACATCGGAGGAAATAAATTTACAACTATCTCTGTTGGGGGAGCAACGAAGACGCCATGGACAGATAACCATCGCAAGACGACTTTGTTGGAGAAGACAAGTGGAACAAAGTCAGAGGTGCCATTTAGGAAGCTTTTGGATGTCGAACTTCAAACAAAACGCAAGAAGGGTCTCTATTATCACTGTGATGAGAAATTCTCATCGAGGCATCGTTGTCAATTGTAAGAACTCCAAGTCATGGTATATCAAGGAGAGGAAGAACTACTGGAAAGTAATGAGAAAGATTAGGAAGTCCATGGGCCAGACCAGGAACTAGTGGAACTGTCGATGAATTCGATGGTAGGGCTTACTTCACCAAAGACAATAAAACTGAAAGGGAAAGTTCGTGGGAAGGAGGTAATGGTATTTATTGATCCCGAAGCAACCCATAATTTTATCTCTCGAGCATTGGTGAAGCAACTTGAGATACCGTTGAATGAAACAAAAGGTTATGGAGTGTTGCTCAAAACCGAAGTGCCAATAAAGGAGAGAGCATGTGTTGAGGAGTCCAATTGTTGTTGCAAGGAGTTAAAATTGTGGAGGATTTTATGCCTCTCGATTTGGGTGGTTCCGATTTCATTTTGAGGATGCAGTGGTTGGAAACTCTGGGAATAATTAAGTTCAATTGCAAAACTTTGACAATGTGGTTGAAGGTGGGTGAATCAACCATGACTTTGCAAGGAGACCCAGGGTTGTGCAAAACCCAAGTTACTCTGAAAGCTTTGATGTGAGCAGTGAAGGGAAGGGAGCAAGGGGTTCTAATTGAGTTCATTAACACAGATTTATCATTAGAGATAAAGTTTGTTTCAATTCTAGAGGCAGTACAGGGAGTCTTACAACAATTTCATTCCATGTTTGACATGCCGAATAAGTTGCCACCTAATCGAGGGTTTAAACATGCTATTGTCTTGAAGGAAGGCGCAGCACCTGTGAGTGTCTGACCTTACCGTTATCCACAAATCCAAAAAACTAAGATTGAACGATTGGTGAGCGTAATGTTGGCGGCTAGTGGGATTCAACCAAGTTCTAGCCCATTCTCAAGTCCTGTATTGTTGGTTAAGAAGAAAGGCAGCAATTGGCATTTTTGTGTAGATTATCGTGCTTTGAATAGGGTCACGATGCCGGATAAATTTCTCATCCCAGTAATTGATGAGTTACTCGATGAACTGAACAGTGCACGAATATTCTCCAAACTAGACCTTAAATCGGGTTACCATCAAATAAGAGTGAAGCAACAAGACGTTCACAAAATAGCTTTCGAAACCCATGATGGTCATTATGAGTTTCTTGTAATGCCGTTTGGACTCGTGAATGCCTCATCCATGTTTCAAGCACTCATGAACGACATTTTCCACAAGCATCTTCGGAAATTTGTTTTAGTCTTCTTAGACGACATTCTCATTTATAGTAGGGATTTACAATCCCATGTTTATCATTTGGAAGTCGTATTGAGCATTCTTCGCGACCAACAGCTCTATGCTAACATGAGCAAATGTCATTTTGCTCAGTTGAAATTGGAATACCTCGGTCATATTATTTCAACAGACGGGGTAGCAGCAAATCCTTCAAAAATTGAAGCAATGTAGCGCTGGCCCACACCACAAAATTTGAAAGAGTTAAAGGGTTTTCTTGGTCTTACTGGTTATTATCAAAAATTTGTGGCAGGTTATGGCAAGATCACATACCCGTTGACAGAACAACTCAAAAAGGATAATTTTGGGTGGACTTGTGAAGCTGAGCATGCATTCAATCAGCTTAAACATGCCATGACTACAATACCAATTTTAGCTCTCCCAGATTTATAAACCACTTGTTATTAAGACTGATTCTTCAAGGGTCGGTGTGGGAGCTGTCTTGATGCAAGACCAGCATCCTATTGCATACTACAGCCATATTTTGCCTCAGCAAAACAGATTGAAGTCGGTGAATGAAAAAGAGTTGATGGCCATTGTTTTTACCATTCAAAAGTGGCGACCTTATTTGTTGGGAAGGTGATTTGTCGTCCACACTGATCAGAGGAGTCTCAAGTACCTTCTTGAACAAAGATTAATCAGTGAGGAGCACCAGAAGTGGCTCACAAAACTTCTGGGCTATACCTTCGAAATTCAATATCGCCCAGGGCAGGAAAATAGAGCAGTGGACGCTTTATCACAATATCCTGAATTCACTACACTCACCTTATCCCCTATTATGGATTTTGAGGAGATACAAAAGGAGGTAGAAATAGACGAAGCAGTGAATCACATTAGAATGGAGGTGTTAGAAGGCAATCCCAAATACTCCGACTATGCTATAGTACAAGGACGACTCTTATACAAAGGAAGGATTGTTCTACCGCGACATTCCAAGTTAATTCCTTCATTACTACAGGAGTTTCACAACAGCCTGGTAGGTGGCCATTTGGGATTGTTTAAAACAATGCAACGCCTTGCAGCCAAATTTTATTGGCCTAAGATGAAACACGATATTAAGAATTTTGTGGCTTCGCGTACAGTTTGTTAGCAAAACAAATACATGGCTATGTCACCAGCAGGTTTACTCCAACCTGTTCCGATACTTAATAAGGTGTGGGACGATATCACCATGGATTTTACCGAAGGTCTACCACAGTCAGAGGGGTTCGACACTATTTTGGTGGTTGTTGACAGTTTAAGTAAGTATGGGCATTTCATTCCACTCAAACACCCCTTTACCGCGCAATCTATTGCTCTTCTTTTCATCAAAGAAATGGTGCGCTTGCATGGTGATCCACATTCTATTATTTCTGACCATGACAAGGTGTTCCTTAGCCACTTTTGGTTAGAGCTGTTTAAATTGCAGGACACAATACTAAAAAGGAGTTCCACTTATCACCCACAAACAGATGGGCAATCAGAGGTCATTAATAGGTGCCTTGAAACCTACCTGCATTGTTTTGTTTCAGACAAGCCAAAATAATGGATTAAGTGGCTTCCTTGGGCTGAGTATTGATATAACACCTCGTACTAATAGCCACTCAATCCACTCCTTTTTGGTTGGTTATATGGGCGAGATCCCCCGCCATTAGTCTGTTATGGACATGGTTCTGCTACTGTGTCATCAGTTGAACACATGTTGGAGAAGCATGATGTTGTACTTGAGGAATTGAAACTCAATCTGCACAAGGCCCAAGATCAAATGAGGGCTACTGCCAATAGAAAACGTCGTGAGCAACATTATGACAGGGGTGACTTGGTGTATTTGAAGCTCCAAACCTATCGTCAGAAATCTCTTGCCAAGCACCGTAATGAGAAATTGCACCCACGCTATTATGGACCTTTTCCAATTAAAGCTCGAGTAGGTACAGTGGTGTATCGGTTGACCCTTCCACCATCCTCCACCATCCATCCTGTATTTCATGTCTCGCAACTTCGCAAGGCAGTAGGCACTGCTCCTACATCTCCGTCTTTACTACCACAATTAACTGCAGAAATGGAGTTACTCATTGAACCAACAGCTATTTTGGGGGTGCGTCAGCGCCATACAGGATCTACTCCTGTTACTGAAGTTCTGGTGCAATGGAAAGATCTTCCAGATTTTGAGGCTACTTGGGAAAGTTTTGCTGCTATTCAGAATCAATTTCCGGAGTTCCACCTTGCAAACAAGGTGGCTGTTTGGGAGGGGGGTAATTATAGACCTCCAGTGCATTTCACATATGCTAGGCAAGCCAAAAAAATAATCAGTGAACAGCCTTAGTGTAATTTTGTTGCTTTTGTTAGTTATGCTGAGCTGGATTCAGTTAGACTTCATTGGGATCTTTGGGGTAGAGTTAGGAGGTGAGGAATAAAAAGGAAAGAAAAAGAAAGTAAGGGGGACAGGAAAAAGTTGCTAAGTAGGGCTGTGGGGAGAGCTTGCAGACCTCTTGAATGTCTACTACCCAATCTTTGTAGTTTTTCTTTATCAATGTAATTTTCTTGATTGTTGGCTCTTTCTTCCATTGCTAATAGAATTCTGTTGTGAGTGTGTGGTGAGAATCCTAACATAATTCTTGGTGAAAGGAAATGAGAGAGCATTCAAGCATCTAGTAATTGAATGAACAAAACTGTGTTCTTTCATGATTGAACACAGTCTTGGCTTAACCAAATGTAAACCTTTTTCAGGAAAATGGCTCTGATTCAAAGAGGACAAGGATAACTTGTGTAAAATAATTATGGAAGCTAGGTAGGATGTGAATCAAAAAAATATCAAAATTTCTATCTCCAAACTATAATTAATGCATTTGAAAAGCCAATCTGATATTATTGTTCAAAGTGTTACCTTAACTCCCAAATTTCATTTAAACATGCACAAGAAATATGAATATTTTCCTACACAAGCAAATCCTTAAATTTAGAAGACAAGGGCTCAGCTATTGGCTGTCCCAAAACACTGATGAGCACCTGAAATGTGAGCAAGGACAAAGTTCACAAAAGCCAAAGGATTATGTGTCAATCCATAATGAAAATGCATGCAGAAGGCTTGAGACAGTCAAAATTTACTAAGAGGAACATGAAGCAACTACAATCATCAAATAAATTTGATTGCTCATCACAACAAAACATGTTCTTGCACCCAACCATGCAGTCAAACTGTTACACTTAGTTCTCATATTAGCTTCTATAATCACATGTTCTGGAATTTTTGGAGTTAAAAAATACTTCAAGGTCACAGAATGACAAACAATCATCTTCACAAGAGAGAGAGAGAGAGACCTAAACATAAAGAAGACCAAAAGTTATGAGATTAATTTCCATGTAATTTATAACTAGGTTTCCATTGACATGTAGATCTACAAATATATGCCTCATACTGGAACAAGATTAGTGATATGTGGATGATTTCATATATTATTGGTCTCCCTCCTATGTAGTGTTGCCTGCTTACAATATTCATGCCTCCTGCTTTGCCTTTCCTAACAAGAACTTACTAGTTGCAATGCCTACCACCACTCTAATGGGACATTTTTACCTCCTCCTAAAAGTTACTACAAGGAGGCACCTGCAATTGTCCTGTTGCAGCTACAATCCCAATGGAGATCTTCATACTCCTTTAACTGGCCTCTTTTCATCTTATTAAGATAATACCTCCAATTGATAACTCCATACTACCCCTAGAGGAAGATTTGTTTAAGCATGCTATTATTGTGCCAAAAGTATCTTATTTTCTTAAAAGTGCCTAAAAGCACTACATCACAAATGCTTCATGCCTATCCAAGTCGAGAGTGAAACTTGGGGAGCCTGACAATAAGCAATTGCATCTCACCAGTAGGCTTAGCCTATCCCACTACAACTTATATGGGATGACAAGAAGGTCTTGGTTTGGAGGTTAGAATTAGAGATCAGAAAGGCAAAGTTGACCAACACAATAATGAACTTCTTCTGGTCAAATTGAAGAGGGGGACTGTACACACATTATCAATGCATTTTACACCAAAAGGGTCCACCATTTACACATGATATCATCTTGTACGTCCATGTACACATAGTGGTATCTTATTCATTCCTAACATTTTTAGCCTAGGCAAGCCTTATAATAAGCATCCTATAAAAGGCGCCCAAGGGTTCACCATTTAAAAGAAATGGAATCTCTTTCGGACAGAAAGTGAAACATCATTTTAAAAGTCACTCCCTGAATTCTCCATTCATTTCAGAGGGCTATTGCCTTTCTCTAAACCCCACATCTCTCACTCAACTACCCTCTCTCCTTGAACCAGGACATATCACCCTCCACATGACCAACCCGCTTTAACAAAAGCTACTAGAAACAGATTGATTCAAAGCACCAACTTTTTGGAAGCAGTTGATGACACCCAAGAAAAGGTATTTTACAGATTTCATGAATTTTAGTAGCAATCTAAAGTGCACTAATTTTCTGGCAGAGGCTGGTGCTGCCAACCAAGGGAAAAAATTTTCTGCTGAGTTAGACATGCTGTCTTATATTTAATTTTTAAAAATAATATAAATCTTAAGGACATTGAACTATAATTATAATTCATTGTGCCCATATCTGGCTGCTTGCACATCATGCAATCTAGTATTTGAGACATTTCCAGGCAGCAACTAATTAAAACTTGAGAGGTTATCAACAATGAGATACCAATATTGGCTGCCAGTCCAAAAAAAAAAAAATTTTGAAAGGAAGGAAAATAGTAGAGAGAGAGAGCATTGTCAGCTGAAACATATACCAAGGAAAATCCTACATTCAAATATTGATATAATATAGTCCAAGATGGCATAAGCATTCAAACAAAAAGCTCTAGTAGTTGGATATCCGTCATCTTGCAAATCTGAAGCATATATTGCCAGCCACAGTAAGAAAGTATGATAGCAAATATCAGTCAATCAATGCATAAGATGAAAAAAACATGACCTGAGGGTTCTGCAAGTTAAAAACTATCAAATTTCTATCAGCAGTGCCAACAACCATCAGAGGATGTCTCACGGTAAAAGCATAACAGCGATCAGTGAGTTGTTGAGTATGCACTGGATTTGACTGCCTTGTGTCCCAATACCTGAAAATAAGTAGCAATATTATTAGAAATACTTATCAAAAATTAGACAAATCTTAGAAAACAGATTTATAAGAAGAATGGGTCACACAAATAATAGACTTGAGAAAATTGTTAGTAGAAGGCAAATACTTAACATATATTAGCCATGGGAATATGCTATAAATAACAAACGCTCAAATGTTAAGATAAAAATAAGATGAAAGGGACCTAATTTAGAAATAAGCTATAAAAATCACATATGCCAACATTTTTGCTTAAAGGGAGTACTCTGCTGGAAAATACAGCAGTTGTTTAAGGTCTTCTTCCCAGGTTCATAGCAAAATTCTTCATGACTTTGAAACAAGGGAAACAGGGCAAAGAAAAACTTGCTATTTTTCTTGGCCCCTAGGAACTTAATACCATGGAAGCACTTATTCTGGGAAGTTCCAGCG
This sequence comes from Vitis rotundifolia, assembly GCA_030254885.1. Classification (NCBI taxonomy): domain Eukaryota; kingdom Viridiplantae; phylum Streptophyta; class Magnoliopsida; order Vitales; family Vitaceae; genus Vitis; species Vitis rotundifolia. The sequence goes on from CM058159.1 coordinate 9,175,500, forward strand.
TGTAAATACCAGAAAACTGCTCCACATAATGAATGAAAAAATTTAACTACAGCATAAGCAAAACCAGCATAAACTCCAATAGCGATATAGACATAGACACCAAATATTTTCTTTCACTTCTTGTGCCTAAAGAAGATATGCAAAACTCATTCTTTTCCCACATGAGAGAGACCCAGAAACTTGCCAAAGTTCTGCAAACCAAAAATAGGAGCAGCTGCTATGAATCTGACTTGCCTTCACTTCATAATTTTATTGGTGTCTTAACATTTTCAAAGAAGAAAAAAACAAGATCCAAAAAAAAAAAACCAATCAATCCATATCATAGGCAAACACACGAAAAAATTGTGTAAGGCATAGCATTTTCATTAAAAAAAAAAATGATGCCTCAAAAATTCCAGCAATATGTGCTTGAGATAAAGCCATCACCTAGTGACTTTACATATCAAAACAGAGAATCCAGGGTAAAGCTGCCACACCTCCACACTTTGTGTACCAATGATTTTAGCCTCATAAGAATATGTCAGGTAAGGCAGCTTCCACTCCAAATGAAGATTGATCAAAAACATTGATACTAGAATTAAACTCAAAATCATGTGAACAAAACAAGAACGATGATACTGTTGGTTGTAACCTCTAGTGTTAGTATTCATTTTCCAACCAGAGAACCACCTAAACAGCTGTGATAAATCTAGATTTCTCATGGAACTACGGAAAGAGAGAACTAAATATTTACTTAATGGTCTTGTCCCAGCTTCCCGTGACCAAGAGGTTCATCTCTGGAACCCAAGCAACCTCTTTTATAGGAGCATCATGCATGGCCACAGTAACTGGTTGACCACCAGACAGCAAAGGCCACATCTTCACTTGCTTGTCACAGCCTCCAGAAAAGACAGTTGTTCCATCATCCTTCCAAGCTGAGCACAAAACCTGTAAAAATGAGATTTAACAGTTTTAGATTCAACAACAGAAAACTGAGTGTGTAAAAATATGGACTTCAACTTTGGTTTTTTACCGGCTGATCATGAGATATTGATGCCTTGGGTACACTGCCTGTTGTAGCTCCATCCCTTGTTATCTCCCAACATCGTACCTGTGAAATTATTTAAACAAGATGCAATTGATTATACAAGTTCAACTTAAAAACAGCACAGATAACAAACCAAAAAATATGAAAAATAAATAAATAAATACAACAATCAAGAGCAGATGAAACAAAGTGAATTTCACAACACACACATTTAAGGAACACTAATTTAGAGGCCAGAAAAGAAAACATAAAGAAAATAAAAGATTCAATAAACTCTTTGGTCTTAGGGCTTATTTAATTATGTTCCCTGAGAAAAATTTCCAGGATAGGCTTCTGAAACTAAGAACACACAATATTAATATATTCTTTTTTGCATGTTATCTCCATCTTACCTTTGTCGATAGTCTATAAAAAACAAAGCACAAGGCTATGTTTTGGGAATTGTTTTTAAGTTCAATTTTTTTGTTTTTTAGAATGACAAAACATGAAAACAGATTTGACTGTCAATTGTTCCCAAAACAAGCTTTTGAGAATTGTTCTAAAAACAAGGTGTTTTCTAAGAACATATTTTAATTGTTTTCATTTATTTTTTAAAGATTATTTTAAAAAATAATTGTAAACATATGGAAAATGATTAAAAATAAAGTATTACATATGCTGGAAAATTCTAAATAATTTTATATTTATTTCTTTCCTTTTCTTTCTTTGGTAGAATATAATTTATGGAAGAGATTATAGGATGATAGGTTGTAGGTGAATATGATCCCTGATTTGGGAGAGATTTTAGGGGAATCTACTTCCCAATTGTGTATAAATAGGATGAACATATTGTATTCTAATACAATTCAAGTACAGCAAAATTTATTTCATCATATAAAAGTTATTTAAAAAAAAAAAAAAAAAAAAATTTGGAAATATAAAAAATAAGTTGAGAACATTCCAAGTTACAAAACAAAATTTTATTCTAGAAAATATCAAAGAACAATATTTGAAAATTATTCTCAAAAACTGTTCTTGAGAACTATTTTCGAAAACATTCCCAAAAAAGTTCCAATTTACTATTCTCTAAAACGCCCTATATTTTTTATTGTGTTTTCAAAAAATGGCTTCTAAAACAGATGGAAATGCAGGCAAGAAGAAAAGAGAAACAAAGAAAACAGAGAGAATGGAGAGAAAAGAAAACAGAGAATATTCTGGAATTCCAGCCCAAGCACAGAATAAGCCTGGGACAAATTTATATAGTGTAGGAAAGGAAAAACCAACCATACACGTGGCAGAACCTGATACAAAGTAACATTTCCTACAGCTGAGCATAACTAACTACATTGTTTAACATCCCCTTGCAAGTTGAGAGGGTTGTGAAGCACAGTCAGCTTGTTTCGTAGACTTTGAAAGCGAGGTGCAGGCAGCGGCTTGGTCAGGATATCTACAAGTTGCTCTTCAGAAGGTGTAAATTTGACCGATAGGAATTTATGGAGCACACGATCACGAATGAAGTGATAATTCGATTTCAATGTGCTTTGTACGAGCATGCAAAATGGGATGAGCAGCAAGATGGGTGGCGTTGAGATTGTCACAAAAGAGGACTGGAGGAGTGAAGAACGGAATGTGTAGTTCAGTGAGAAATGTTTCACTCCAAATAAGTTCTGAAGCGGCATTAGCTAGGCCTCTGTATTCAGACTTAGCATTTGAACGAGAAACAACTTTTTCTTTAGTACAAGACCAAAAAATCAAATTAGGGCCAAGGAAACAACAATGGCCACTTGTCCTTTTCCGATCATCGGGGCAACCAGCCCAATTAGCATCAATATAACAAGTGAGAGAGAGATCAATAGATGGTGGAAGAGAAATGCCATGAAAAATTGTACTCTTAATATAGCGAAGAATCCTCTTAACAGCTTGGCAATGAGTTGTGGTAGGAGAATGCATGAATTGGCAGACCTTGTTGACAGAAAAACTGATGCCAGGTCGAATAATGGTACAATACTGTAAAGCCCCACAATGTTGCGGTACAAAGATGGATCCGAAAGAAGCTCACCATCATACAAGGACAAGGAAGATGAGGTGCTCATAGGAGTAGAAGCATGCTTACAGTCAAACATTTGAGCCCAATGAAGGAGATCAACAATGTACTTGTGTTGACATAGATGCAAGGATGACGGAGTACGAGTAACTTGAATGCCCAAAAAATAAGAAAGAGACCCCAAATCCTTGAGAACAAATTGATTATCTAGTTAGTCAATCAAGGAGTTCACCAAAACAGAGTGACTACCTGTGATAATAATATCATCCACATAAATCAACAAAATAATAATGGAGGAGCCTTTGTTAGAGAAGAACACTGAAGTATCAGATTTGGATCCTTGGAAACCACACTACAGCAGATAAGTACTGAGCTTTGTATACCACGCACAAGGACTTTGTTTAAGGCCATATAAAGCCTTGTTCAACTTGCAAACATAGCCTGGATTAGTAGCACTGATAAAACCAGGGGGTTGTTCCATGAAAACAGTTTTTGATAGGTCACCATTTAAGAATGCATTATGGACATCCAACTATTTGATGAGCCATTGAAGAGAAAGAGCTAAACTTAAAACAATTTGGATAGTAGTGGGCTTAACAACTGGGCTAAAGGTTTCAAAATAATCCAAGCCAAGTGTTTGTTGAAAACCTTTAGCAACTAACCGGGCTTTATATCTTTCAAGGGAGCCATCCGGTTTGAGCTTGACCTTAAAGACTCACTTGCAGCCAATTACTTTGTGATCAAGTGGTAGAGGCATCAATGTCCAAGTATCATTTCTAATAAGAGCCTCATATTGTGTAGTCATAGCCCTTTGCCAGTGAGTATATTTGTCTGCTTGGTGAAAAGAGGTAGGCTCAAAAAGAGCAAGATCAATAGGGAAATCAAGTGTTGCCACAAGGGTTTTAGGTTTATAAATCCCAGCCTTGGATCTAGTCACCATGGAATGAGTGTTGGTGGGAGGTGGGGGACGATGGAGAACAGATTCTGGTAAGTCAATAGGTACAGCAAATGGAATTGGACGTACTGAAGTAGTGGGATGAGTGTCCTATGAGAGACAAGGAGAGAGAGATGTGGGAGGAGAAGAAGGAGAAGGAGAAGACAATGGGAATGTAGATCGATGAAGGGAAGGAGAAGAAGAAGGTAAGATAGAAATGGGATGTGGAGTGGTTGAGGAAGGAAAAGAAAGGGAAATGGGGAGATTGGGAGTAAACACAGATGAAGGAGTAGAGGAAGAAGAAGAAGAGAAAGGAAAAGAGAACTCATTGAAAACAACATGACGGGAAACATAAATCTGACCTGTTTGTCTATTTAAGCACAAATAACCTTTATGATGAGGACTATACCCAAGAAGGACACATTCAATGGAGCGAATTGAAGTTTATGCTGATTCAAAGGTCTTAAAAATGGGAAATATGAGCATCCAAACACTCGAAATGAAGAATAAGAAGGAGATTTATCATAAAGCAAGTCAAAGGGAGTTTTGTTATTCAAGACAGCAGTAGGTAATTTGTTGATTAAGTACACAGCATATTGGAATGCATATGGCCAATAGGAAATAGGAACAGAAGAATGGCCTAACATGGACAAGCCAACTTCAACAACATGGCGATTTTTGCGCTCAACTCACCCATTTTTTTGGGGAGTATAAGGCAAGGATGGCGATGATGAATACCAAGATTTTCAAGAAAAGGCTTAAGTGGGAAAAATTCACCACCCCAATCAATTTGCAAGGCCTTAATAGTTGTGTTAAATTGATTTTCAATGAGATTTTTGAATTTTAGAAAGTAGGAGAAAACTGCATCTTTGCTTTTTAACAAATAAAACCAAGTAAAGCGAGAGTAATTATCAATAAAAAGAAGGAAGTAACGAGCACCAGTGACAGATAAGACAGGGGAAGGACCCCAAAGATCAGAGTGAATCAAATCAAAAGGTTTCATTGCTTTAGATTCTGAAAGTACAAAGGGTAATCTATGGCTCTTAGCCAATTGACAAGAGGAACAAAAATCAAAAGATTTAGAAATTTTCAAATTACAGCTCCTCATAACTTGAGTAACTACATTAGAAGTAGGGTGTCCTAATCTATTGTGCCACAATATGGTATTATTATGCTGAGTGATGAAGGCTTGAGCACGATTGAAGGATAGTTGACTAGCAGGAACTGAAGGTGAAGCTGATGAAGAGGAGACAGCAAGGAATGGCAAAGTACTGATTGATGATGAAACTTTGTAGAGTCTATCTTCAAGTATTCCTTGAAGAAGTACCCTTCTCGAAGCTTGATCCTTCAGAAGAAAATGAGAAGGATAGAATTCAACAAAGGCTTGATTATCAAAACAAAGCTTAGTGACATTGATGAGTTGTTTTGAGATTTGAGGAGTGTGCAAGACATGTTTTAAATGAATTGGTTTCACAGGACTAGAAATCATAGCATTACCAATATGTGAAATTCCAATTGACTTACCAATGCCCACCATAGCCTGCTCATCACCAGTAAACACACAAGGATATGTTAAGTTGCCAAACTTTGGTGTAAAGCGATGTGTTGCTCCAGAATCCATATACCAAGGAGAATCACAGTTATTAGAGGGCATAGTGGGAGATGTTGAAGCAGTGAGCATTGCAGCTATGGGATTTGGAGGTTGAGGCTTGGGTTGAGAATTTGGAAACTGTGGTTGTTAGTTTAAGTTGGCTCGATGATAGCAATTTAAGGCTATATGACTGAACTTCCCACAAATTTGACACTATGGCTTTGGTCCAAAATTTCCAATTCCTTGTTTCTGAAACCATTTAAAAGATGATTGTGGTTGTCCTTGAGGTTTTCCAAGGATGCTAGGTTGGGAGTTTGGACGAAAGGACTAATAGAGATTAATAGGCTTGTTTGGAATAGATGAATATGAACTTTGTGGGTATTTGGGAAAATTGGGTTGTTGATTTTTGTGAAATTTGTTTTGGTCGGAATAAGCAGTGAGGTTAACCTGAGGAAACTGAAGTTGTTGTATAGTTTTACTTTGTTCCAACCGATATTCATAAGTGTAAAGAAGACTATAAACCTCTTCTAAAGAAGGCTTATCAGATCTATTATAGATGGAGATCACAAATCCATCATATTCCTTGGTCAATCCATTCAAGGTATACATCAGTTTGTCTCTGTAAGATAATGGCTCACCCATGGCAGAAGACTTATCAAAGACTTCCTTAATACAAGCAAGATATTCAGAAATGGTAATACCTTCCTTTTTAATCTTTTGAAGTTGAGAATTCAGCCCTAGCACAGTAGCAATCGAAGGAGACTGATAGACTCTGTTTAAAGCTCCCCATATTTCCCGAGTAATCTTGTATTCTATGATTCTTCCTACCATGGCAAGAGTTAAGGAAGAATAGATCCAGCTCATGACCAGTCTATCCGTTCGTTCCCATTGTATGAAGAGTGGGTTGATCTGCAATTGGGCATCATCCAAGAATTTGGCTGGTATAGGTGTTTCTCCCTCAATGAAATCTTCCAACCCGTTGGCTATGATCACATTCAGAAGCTGATTTTTCCAGAGTAGCAGATTCGTTTCATCAAGTTTGATAGTTAGAAGCTGAGAAAGAGATGGGTAATTGGTTTGGGTTATGTTCAGACTGGAGGTTGAAGTTGGGTTAATATTTTGGGGATTTGCAATTAGGGTTGTCGGAGAGGAAGTAGTGTTGGACATTTTTTACTCTGATACCAAGATGGAAATGCAGGTAAGAAGAAAAGAGAAACAGAGAAAATAGAGAGAATGGAGAGAAAAGAAAACAGAGAATATTCTAGAATTCCAGCCCAAGCACAAAATAAGCTTGGGACAAATTTATATAGTGTAGGAAAGGAAAAACCAACCATACATGTGGCAAGACCTGATACAAAGTAACATTTCCTACAGCTGAGCATAACTAATTACATTGTTTAACAAAAACCAGGTAGCCCAAATCATTTTTTAAACTACTCCTTAGGCTCTCTTTAGTGGATATTGTTTGTTACCTAAGTCCAAAACAATAAGAAATTAAAAATAGGTGAGAATATTTCAAGTTCTCAAAAAAACTTTTATTTTAGAAAATATCAGAAAACCATATTTGAAAATTATTCTCAAAAACTGTTTTTGAGAATTGTTTTTGAAAACATTCCCAAACAAGTCCCAATTTACTATTGTCTAAAATGCCGCATTTTCTTATTGTGTTTTCAAAAAATAGCCTCTAAAATTACTCGTTAGGCTCTCTTTAGTGAATAATTTTTGTTTCCTTCGCCCAAAACAATAAAAAATTAAATAATAGGAAATTTTTAATTTCTTCATTTTGTAATATTTTTCTAAGCAACCAAACAAAACCTAAGAATGAGCACATAAGGAAGAGAGTTTTACTGGGGTTTTACAGGATAATAATAAAGGTGTGAAGTTCACAACCACCAAATTCATTAGTGATACTTCTGTTATGGTCAGAAAACTACAGTTATACAAGAGAGACTATTGTTTGTCATTAATCAAGGAAGAACTGATTTTGAAGGTGACTCTCAAGTTGAGGTTAATGCATTTAGGAATACTCTTAAGCTACTTTTTATGTTTTTTCATGTTTATGAAGGATATATCACACATCAGATTGATTATTTTTGGTTTTGATATTTGTCTAAATGTAATGTAATAATATCTATAGAGGCTAATTGGTTGGCCTATGTAATGGCTAAAACAGATGTATAATTATATTCTTCTAGAATTTGGATAGGGGATTTCTCTTTAAACATTATTCACAAGGATGATATTCAGAATGTTCTAGTGTCCAGCCAATGTAATATTATTAAACACTTCTGATAGCATTTCTTTCTGATCAAAAGAAAACAAAGAATGTTTTATCATCTATGACATTGTTAAGACTCTCCAACTTCAACCATTGTAACCATGTTGACATGACATGGTACAGTTGTGTGTAGCAGACCCATGCTAAGAAGGGGAGTTCGATTGATTTGTAATTGATTTTTTTTTTTTTCTTTTATTACACCATATCCTAGGGTCAGTACCCAACCTAGAAATATTTTTTGACCAAGTTCAAAAAATCTAAAATGCATAGGTCTAAAGGATTAGAGACTGAGACACACAACTGCATCCGACACCCACACAGCATCTGTGTAACATACTCATCAATCAAACTTAAATATTCAATGTGCCAATGTGGACACATGCAAATATAAAAAAACAAAAAACAGGAAGATACAAAGACAAACCTGGTTATCCCATGACGTAGCCACCAGGAAATTTGCCTTGGGACTGAATTTAAGGCTTGAAACAGAATCGGTAGGAGGTTGAGCCACCTATAAATAAAGATTCTATGTCAATCATTTTTTATATAAGGAACTTCAACTTTAAAAAACACCTCAAATGGATCACAGAAACAACAATGTAAAAAGGAGAATGCTAAAAATGAATGAAACATGGAATTTTTTGCCCAACAATCAAAGAAACTAGCATCAGTGAATCTTCGATCACAAAACCTAGAGTCCACAAACAATTAGGCTCAACTAGGACCGCGTTCAAAATGAAAATAAAAATTAAAATATTAATAAATTTTAAACATAATCAAACGATAATGGCTAGAATCGAACGGCATGAAGAGCAAAAAAGAATGTGGATTAATTAGGCTTCAAACGAAAATTAATACTCGATAATCAGATGAAAATAACAGGTTTGAATCTTTGATAAAGACAAAAACTAAATGCATCGATCAAGATCAAAAAGAATAAGAGAGTGAATATAATAGAATGATACCTCAATGGATTTGTTTGGATTTGGATTGGCAGCTGAGAAGTTAGACATGGCGACGAACAAGAAAGAGAGAAAGTGTGCTGTTTTCAAAAAGGGGGACGGGAGAGGGAAAAAGGGAATATATATACAGTTTGTTGTGTAGGTTAAGAGACTGCGCACACCCGGCGTAGCTTTACACTGACACAACCTGGCATTCACTCCCGCTACTTTCCTAACTTGTTAAGTATTTAACAAAAAATAAAATAAATAAAATTTTAAATTAAAATTTTAAAAAATTATTTTTTTTCCTTGTTATATGCTTCAAGATATAAACGTTCGGTAAGTGTTTTTAAAGATGATTTTCTATTTATAAAAATAAAAAACTATTTTCTAGATTTGAAATCATATTTATTATTATTATTTTTATGAAAACAAATTTTAAAAAATTTTTTTAAAAAGAGATATTTTTTAATAAAATATTTTAACTATTTTTAGTTATTTTATTTACTTTTTAAGGGTTATTTTTATAAAATAATTATACAATTATTGAGAACTAAAAAGTTATCGAAAATAAAATATTATAAATAAAAATTATTTTTAAGAAATAATGAAAAAAATAAGAATATGCCGAAGTTTCAAAATGAATTTTATTTTGAGAAAATATTAAAGATTTAAAAAAAAGATATTATTTTTTAAAAATTAGTTTCGAAAATACTTTCAACCAACCTAGTTTAAATCCTCTTATCCATAGTATTTTTACTTTTTCAAGGAGCCCTTTTATAAAAATTTTAATTTATAAAAAAAGTGTTTAAAAAAATTGAGTAATTAAAATTTAATGGCTTAATACATTTAGCAAACTTTTAATAAAAAATAATGTTTTGAGAATATGTTTTGAAAATATGTTTTTTATAATAAATTTTACTTGTTTTCAATTATTTTTATGTAGTGTTTTAAGTAATAATTGAAACTATAGAGAATGCTTTCAAATTTTTCACATTATAGATACGTACTTTCAAGAAAAATAAATAGAAAATAATTGAAAAATATTCTTAAGAAGTATTTTTAAAAAAAATTGATTTTGAAGACATTCCCAAAGATGCCCTTTGAATCTCCCGATTTTCACAAAAATAAATATAACTAAATTATTAAATATGTCTTAATCCATAATTGAAGTCTTGTTTGAAATTAGGAACTTTGATGTAAGTGGAACAATTTCTCTCTCTTAGCCCCTTTAATTTTAGGCATAATAATAATAATTTATATCAAACAATGATGAATTTATAACTTTATCAGGCAAGATAAATCTAGTTTCATAAATTTTTTTGTTTTTGGTTGAATAAAAAGAACTGAAATATTTGACTTTTTTATTCAACTAAAGCATGAAAGTAATATGTTGATATCAATCAATATAACTAAATTAAACCTATTAATAACAAATTTATTTAGTCATATTGATTAATATCAATAAGTTATTTTTAGATTTTATCTTAATAAAAAAAGTCAAATTTTTTACTTTTTTTTTATTTAGTTAAAAAAAAAACATTATCTTACTTTCCATCATAGTATAGGTACACAAGAAATAACTTAACATCATAATAAAAATCGATAAAAGAAACAGGTTTTTCATTAACAAAGTGGTATTATTTATCTAATTACGTGTGAAGCCTACTAAATATTTATCACATAGGTTTCACATGTTTGTCATGTGGGTCACTTAGTCTTACATTTTTAATAAATTTATATAGGCTATGTTTGGTTCCCGGAAAGTACTAAGGAAAGAAAAAAAATACTAAGAAAAATGATTTTTTTATATTTGGTTTCATTATGAAAAATATCAAAAAAAATAAATCAAATATAATTAAGATTAGTTAGAAATTTATACATTTTAAAATCATTTCATCTTTATATAATTGAAGAAAATAAATAAAAATGAGTTTTAAAAAGCATATAAAAATAATTTATTGACTTTGAATCTATTTTTTATATTCGTTCACTTTTTCTTTTCTTTCACTTTCCCTCCTTATTTTCTTTTCTTCACATTTTCCCTTAAATTTTCTGGAACCAAACATAGTCATAATGATTTAAAAAATATACATCAAATTTATAGTAGCATAGATATATCCATATCTAAGTCGGTTATCATAAATATCATAGTTAATTAGAACGCTAATGCGAGTCATGGCAATTGTATGACATTTACCACAACACTAACAATCCGATTACCGTAGTTTATAAATGTGAAGCATTAATGAAAGTTTACAATATTGTCTTTATCATAAATTATTCATCCAATCTCTTCCACGTAAACAAAATAGGAAACATAAGACATCAAACATAAAAAATACATTATTCAACTAAGAATGTCACACAATAATTGTTATGCAAATCCACTAATTATTAGTTAATAATTACACCTAAGACTCATTCTTTCTATGCATTCCTTAAATTTCTTTGGTGGTACTCCTTTCGTCAACGAATTTGTGATCATAAGCCTTGTGCTTACATGCTTTATTGATACTATTTTTTAACCTCATTTTAATGACAAAGTATTTCAATTTTGTATTTTGCATGCTTAGAATACTTGTTATTCTTAGAGAAAAAGGCAGCTAAATAATTATCACAATAATTTTTTAGTATCTTGATAATAAAGTCAGCAATCAAAAGTCTTGAAATAAAGTTCCATAACCATAATCCACAAATTGTCATCTCAAAGCAAGCTACAAATTCAACTTCGATAACGGATGAAGTTATTACTAGATTTCATACTTTATGTACGAGATTATTGCTCCATTAGCTAGTACGTATAAATAACCTAAAATAGACTTTCCGCAATTTAGACATTTGACAAAATCTATATTTGAATATCAAATCACTCTTAAATGATTGATCTACTAAATGCGAGCATGTGGTTTTTAGTTCCTTGTAGATATCTCAATACCTTTATAGCTTTCAAATGATCTATTCCTTGATTGCTTTGATCTCTACCTAATATTTATGTAGCAACTTTGGTCAAGAAAAACCACAGAAAGAGTCAGTATGATTTTTGTAGTACTCTGGGTATCGTCTTAAGGGAATGACTTATGGAATTTGTCAATACTAAGATAAATGACTCACTTTTATTTGAATCTTAAAGTGAAAAATAATATGTGAATGAAATGAAACTAAGTAAAAGAACTAAATTAATAACAAAACGAATTTTGATTTTTAATTTAATTGATTCCAGTCTTGGGCTTTCCACAATCTAACTTAAGGTACAAAAATAGAGAGCACAAAGGTTTCTTAAGTAAAGTGATCTTAAGGTTTTGGGATCCTTGGCTACTCACAATAACTTGAGCTCTATAACTCAAAATTGCATCTGAAACCTAATTTTTTATTTTTAAAATAGATTCATAAAACCATCAAATGAATAAGATTGATTACTAATTTAAGGTTTGACATTTTCACCCTTCTTATTCCTTATAACTTTGTTTTGAGACAAATAACGATAGTGAAGACTAGGATAACTAATAATTAAGAGTTACCAAGAATTACTAGTATTGGGTAATAACTTATTGTATCATTCCCTGAACTATCACAAGAATAGGATAAAAAATTAATAAATTGTAACCCAATTAATAATTAATCTCATTGTTATAACAATTTAACCATTGTTCCTATGAGTTTCTAGCCCTTAGGTTTTTATGTTTCAAGCCCCAAGTTGGCTTTTAACCTCTCATGGGGGTGATGTCACATTCACAATCCATAATAGGATAAAAATCCATAATTGAACAAAAAGAGACTAAAAACAATATATTTAATAAATAAGAAAAGAAACAAACTAAAGTTCTCATATTCTTTTCCACAAAAATGTCAAACTCCTATAAAAGATCCTAAATTCTATAACTAAGAGAGTTTATATAGTATCATCAATAGCCTAACATGTGTTACACTCTCATTGGTCACTTATTACAAGGAAAAGTTATAAACAACCTAAAAAAAGTTCAAAAAGTAAGAGTTCTAAATGAGTACAATGCATTTTGAATTGGATAGTGGCATTTGGAACCCGTTTCAATGTATCTCAAGGCTCCAACTCGATCATCAATGGCTGAGTTCAAAATTTGGGTGAGCTCTAGGTTAAGTTCGAACTCATAAGTGGAAGAAGGAAGTCAAATTTGAAATCAAGGGGCTAAGTTCGAAATGCACAGTGAATTTCAAACTCGGCATTCTTCTTTGACAATTTTCTTCAAACATGCATAACTTACTCCTTTCAACTCCAATTTGTGTACTATTTAAAGTGTTGGATTCCTGACTTTTGGAGCTTCGAAATGATATATAGCTTACCAAAAATAGACTTCAGGAAGTGTTCCAAAATTTACCTCAAATTTACTACCAGATTTTAAGTTCCAAATTTCCATGCAATTTGATGAATTTTCTTCATCTCATGCTTGTGTCTTCTATTTTACTTCGTAATATTCATTTCTCATTTCGCAAACTCATGATATCTTCGTCTTGCCTTTCCTCATAGTCCATGAGTCTTGACTCTCTCATTTCCTCATTTAACTCTGTCAAAGTGATCCAAATTGCACTTTTTTTTTCCCCTTAAACCTAAGATAAATCTACAAAATAAAAGTTAAACTCATGGCTAGGGCCTTAGCATCAATTTGGGTCAATTTGGATTATTTGACTGTCTTATGGTGCATAAATCATACCAAATATGTGTCATTAGAGCACATATTTTGGCTCTAATCAAATACTTTTCATGAGATTATAATATTTAAATATTCAATCACTAAGCTTGTTCCCTGTTTAGTGGTTGAAATTTTTTTGCTTAATTTCATAGATTTGAGTTGCATCACATACCTTAAAATAAGTTTGTCTTACTATCTCTCTAATCTTTTTAGCCATGGTGAGGAACATTATGAGTGTTAGTGATTTCGAGCAACATAGAATTCCATAACCATGACATGATCATGACATCCTCTTCATCCCATTGATTGAACTTCAGATCTTTAGGCCCTAGACCTATGTTGATTAGATGACTTAGTTTTTTTTTCCCTTTCAAAAAAGTTCACACTAGTTGAGATCAATGGAGATAGTTTCGGTCATTCAATTAATACATTGAATTGATATTCTATAACTCTCTAATGGTTTGATGAGGCAAAGTTTCACCAAAGACGGTTATGGGTGTGGTAGAAGTCTTAGACATGTCAGACTTGGTAAAATCCCAAAAAATTGCATTTAGAGATTAAAGTAAGAAAACGGATGAAAGATGAAAAATGAAATAAACAAAACACCCAACAATGAAGGCTAAAAAGCATTAAGCTTGAAATCTTCAATAATGAAGGTTGAAAAACTTGAACTAAAATCAACAATGAAGGCTAATGAAGAATGTCAAAGTGGCTCTCATACCATGTAGGAGAAAATGGTAAAAAATTCTTATTCAATTAGCTATTACAATCCTAATTTATATCCTATATTTACAAAGAAATTTAAGGAAAAAAAAAAACTAATAATCCCTATAAATCAAGACAATCCTTACAAATAATTATTACAATATTACTATTCATATTTTATTAAAATAATTATTTTTTACTTTATTTATAATTACAAAATTATTTTTATCTTTAATAAAAACATGAATTAAATTTAGTTCAATTATATAAATTAAAATTTTAATTTTATTCTTTTACAAAATCAAAATAAAAATTTATTTTTAAAAACAATTTATCCAAACAAGTGTTTGGTTATTTATTTTTTTATTAAATGTCTTTGAAAATGACTTATACTGAGAGAGTCAAATTACTTCTTATTAGAGATGTATTGAAATTTTATTTATAAGTAGAATTTCATTTTGGCTTGAATCATTTTGTATTTCACTTTCATTGTCATTTAAGTCATCCAAACATAGGAATGAATAAGAAAATAAATGAGATATTCATTTTCATTCTTGATTCTCGCATACTTATTCTCATTGTCACTTAAATTATCCAAACATAGAAATTAATAAGAAAATAAATAAGATATACATTCTTACTCCTCATTCCTACATACCAAATATGATTTAAGAGTTACCTACAATAAATCAATTATAGCAAAATGAATCATACAAGCACACACCAAAAAAAATCTTACTGCTTGGACAATTAGATATTCAACTCGTAATTGTAACGACCTAATTGCAAGAGCAGAGCTCTACCAACTGAGCCATATCCCCTTGAGCCAAGTGGAGCGTGCATGAAGGAGTTAGATGTTTCTTCTATTATTTTCTCTGGCACAACTAGGTCATCCTGGACTTGAACCAGATACCTCGTCCGTGAAGTAAATCATCACACCTACGGTCCAACCAATTGGGAGAGAATCAATAGATTCCTTTTCGGGAGCGATTCATTCTTCTTGGACGCAACATACAACTCTAGGTCATTCTGGACTTGAACCAGATACCTCGTCCATGAAGTAAATCATCACACTTACGGTCCAACCAATTGGGAGAGAATCAATAGATTCCTTTTCGGGAGTGATTCATCCTTCCCAAACGCAACATACAACTTGTTGTTATTATTATTATTATTATTTAAAAAATAATGTTTTGAAAATGGAAGGGCTTAGAGTTGCCAATTAATGCTTTCTTTCATGAAATTCAAAATTTTATTTGTCATGAACAAAGTTAGAAATGAGATTTTTCTAAGAATTTATTTTTTATATAATGGAAAAATGAAATGAAATTTATATAATTGAGAAATACAAATAATTGAGGTTATATAGTCTTGATTGATTCATATTCAAAACTCATGTAAATCTATTCAAAGATTTCAATAAATAAAATAAAATAGTTTACAATTTGCCTGGCTCTTCGTGGGTATTTGGTAAACCAACTTAATAACTTAAAGTGACTTAATAATTTAATTTAAATAGTATATTTGTTAAAATAACTTAATGGTATGACTTAAAGTAAAAAACAACCTTAAATAATAAGTAAAACCAATTAATTTATTCTTAAGACCACATCTTTATTTTACTTTTTTACCATTATTTGTTTAATTATTTACACCATCTTTTTTACTAATCCACTACCTCCACTGTTACTTAATCTACTTTCCCCTTGTTATAATTTATGAGGATAAATATATCAATTTAATGATTTAAAATATATTTTAAATTACTTTCATCAAACAATCTTAATTTTTAAAGTAAGAATTAAGGAATAAGTTTTAAGTTAATAACTTAAAGTCAACTTAAGTCATTGAGTAATAAGTATTGAGTTTCATCAAACACCTCATTTCTCTATTACTTTTGTTCCTTTTATTTATGAACAAGGAATTATAATTAAGAAAATATATAAATTTTAAAATAATTCATTATACTTGGTTTTCCTTTTTATTTTTCATGGCAAAGCCGACTTGGTAGAATTAAAAAAATAAAATAAAATTGTGACTATATGCGTATAGGCATTAAAAAACAATCATATATTATGGCTAATAACTTGCTATGTTGAGTTGTCAATCACTTCCTCAATAGCAAATTTGTGACTATGTGTGTCTAACAAATTAGACCTCACAAACATAATATGATGATTCTCTATTTCTTTTAATTTGCATTCTTCTTGAAGCATTTGCCTGAAATTTTCTAAAACCAATGCAACAATGCATGGTTATGTATCTATTGGGACATTGGAGTTTACCAAACTAAAATTTCCACCCAAAATTTTCTGAAAATATTCTAAATTTACTCTCTATCAAACCCTCAACTCTTGGTTATCCTTGGTCACTACATTATTTTAAGTCTAAACTGATGAGCATGGTCTTCATCCATCTACCGTTCATCCATTCTTCTTCCTTCTTCCTTTCATCTCTTTTTTAGCTTCTACTTTTTGACACATTTGCATCCCTAGAAGCAGCAACCGAAATATAAGAGCTACTTTTAAAACAATGATAACGATTCCTCTTCTTCCTTTCAATCTCTTTATTTGCTCCAATTTTTTTAATACCTTGGGATCTTTTATTTGCTCATAACAATGACACATTTGATCCAACAATTCTATTGTCCAATAACTCTCAAATATGTTTTGACAGAATTATGCACATCCTTAAAGAAAAAAAATAGACTTTTTAAGAAGTTGATTCTAGTTAAAAGAAAAAAAAAATACATTTCTACTATCTTAATTATGAAATATTAATTATAATAATAAATTTCATAATTTAGGATTTAGATTTAAAAATTATATTTAGAGGTTTACATTATAAGATTTTTATATTCATGTTAAATAAAATATTTATTTATTATATGCATTTGATCATATGTAAATAAAATGAAAATATATTTATCGTATTATATTATTGTTTATATTATTTTAATTTTTAATGTAAAAATCACAATCTATAATAATAATTTTAGTTTTTTGTTGTACGTAAATTTTTTTTTATGATATATATATATATATATATATATTACTTTCACTTCCTTAACTTTTGGTCGTCTTCCACTTATTATTTAACTAATATTAAGTTGCTTACTACCTAGAAAATTCACCTTCTTAGACTCGAATGAATATTCATTACTTAATCAAATACCAAAGTTCATAGTTTAAGAAGCCCCTTATCTAAAAAAAAGTGGAGTATACTATCTCTACTATACAAAAATTAGTGAAATATAGTAATCTCTACTAACACACAACTTAGCTAAAAGGAAAAACTCGGATCTCTTTGTTTCCCAAATCTGGATCAAGTTAGGAACATACATAACTATCTTAGTCTTTTTCTAATTCCTATGCACAACAGAAAAATAGCATTTTTAAACTTTAAAGGGATTCAAAAAGTGCTAACGAAAATCATACCTTAGATTTGGATGTTCCCGAATTAAATCCACATGGTGAAGATGAAGAACGAAATTGTAGAAGTCTTGTAAACATGAAGTCTTCCGCCAATGACTCGAACCTTGATCTTGACACACTTCTGATGGAGATGGAAGGAAAAATGAAGGCTATGACTCTTTCTCTCTCTCTATAGATGGAAGACGACTCTTTAGAAAAAGTTATGGGAATCCTAACCCCTAAAGGGGTATTTATAGGGTTTCCTATTGGGCTTGAGTGACTTGAGCCCACTAAGGGCTTGGGTCACTTAATTTAACCCAAAATGGGTTCTAATTGACTAATGAACCGTACATGGCCTACTAATTAATCAATTAGCTCAATCTAGAGACCTTGTTCACTTACTTTTGTGCAACTTTGTATAATTATCAAAACGTCCTTATACACAAAAGTGAACCTAGAGCCAATCTGACTCTCATAACCCATGCTTACAAGGTATATGAGCTCAAAACGGGGACCACTAGGACCCATAGGAATATTGGCTCCCTCATAATCTAATTCTAAAGTTGATTCAAAATCCCACTACAGAGAATCCATTGAACCTAGTATCCTATGTAAATAAAAACAAAACACCAAGTGCTCGGGTCCGTGACCTATTATCCATTATGTTCAGTCTCCCCATGAACTAGTGTCCATAGTCTAATAGGATGAAAGTTATTAGTCTTTCAAGACTATCTCTACCATTCTTGAGTTACAAATCCTCCTATTGTGTATTCAATTGACATGTCTTAACTCTCAAAGAGCTTATGTCAAGTTCCACTTAAGGAATTATTATGACCATAATTTCCATGAACAAACCTCCTTAGGATCACCCAAGAGGATACATTGTCTCAATCTCATGAGATATCATGGTGCTTCTATTAAGAATATCTATTGCTACCGACTTCCATCAACAATGACTTGATCCATAGGAAATATATGATCAACTTACAATCTCACCCGTAAGTTAAAGTCATTGCTAACTATAACACAAACTTAATATTCTCTCAAAGTTGAGAGAAAACACAATGAACTAGTTTGGTGAGGTCATGACTACTTGATAGCCTTAAGTCATGACTCACCATAGGTCCTGTCCAATGTGTAACCATACACACTAGTGCACTCACCATGGGAAACTTGTCCTGATATCTAAGACTAACCATCCCTCTAATTAGGAAGTGGTGCACTACAACCTCTAATGGGTTGCTTAGACCTATAAACTGGTTGTGAATAAGTCATCTATTTACAAGGAACCCATGACTTAGATCTTCTATGCAACTCCTAATACGCCTAAGTCACATACAATGTAAAAGATGCCGACAAGAATGGTCATAAAGTATAATACATGAAATAAGAATAGATAAAAGTGAATCTAGAACATTATTAAATAATGAATTCCAAATTTATTATATCATGTCACACTTTTAAGGGCTCTATCTTAACATTAGCTAAGTTGCTAATGACAAGGAGTAGTACCTATGAAAGTATGTCCAACGTTAAGCAATGAAACATATATTTCATCTACTTGATACATTGATCATTTTACTTGAAAAATTGGAATAAAACAAGTCATAATACCTATTTATGGTGTCTACATTCACCACTAGGTATGCATATCTAAGGTAGACAACTCTCTTTTGATGTTAATTATCTCTATTCATTGCCTACTCATGCATGCAAGGGTTACTAACCTAATTGATGTTGAAATGAAATAGGCTCATACTTCATAATTTCTAGTACATTCCTAAGAAAAAAAAGGCATATCCTAAAGAAACTTAAGTACATTATGCTAACAGGGAGATGTAAAACGCCATGTAGAAGCATCGTTTGTCATTAATTTATAACAATCATACATGAACCTTATCCCATTATGAGTTACTAAGAATTACTAACCTCAAATGATTTTAGAAAGAATCATGTACATCATTTATAAATTCTAGTATAACTTTATGAAAAATGAGTACATCCTAAAGAAAAATTTGTACATTTTATAATAAAAGAGATATATTGTATGAACGTTACATATACAAGTAATTTGACATTAATTGATTACAATAATTCATATTTTTTACCTTATCATGCATAGATGAGGTTTACTAATATTTGCATGAATAAGGTATATTATTTATAAATCGTGGTACATCCTTGAGAAAAATGAATACATTTTGAAAAAAATCTGTTACATCTACAAAAAAAGAAGTACATTGTATGAACTTTACATGAGTCATTTAACATTAATTGACAACAATAATCCATGTTTCTTCTCTTATCATGTTTGACCGAGGGTTACTAACCTCAATTGATGTCTAGTTCATCATTACAAAAAATTAGTACATTTTATAGGAAAAGAGATATATTGTAGGAATGCTATAGACATGAGTCATTCAACACTAATTGATGATAGTAATTCATGTTCCTTACCCCATCATGCATAATGAGGATTACTAATTTCAATTGATTTTTGAGGCAATTAGGTATATCATTTATAAATTTTGGTAAAATACTTACAAATGAAGAGTACATCATGAAGATATATTCAAAGAGGCATATTGTATGAATGCCATGTACACAAGTCATTTGATATTGATTGATGACAATCATTCATGTCTCTTGTCCTATCATACACGGTTGAGGGCAAAAGAAAATTTGGTACATTATATAGGAAAATCTAGTACATTTTATGATATATTCCATGTGGATCACTAAATTTAAAAGCAAGGTAAAACCATGGTGAAGCTAAAACCACCATCACTTATATTATTATTTTGGAAAAAAATTTTAAAATAATGTTTTGCAAAGGGGAAGGGCTTAGAGTTGCCCATTAATGTTTTTTTTTTTTTTTCAGGAAATTCAAAATTTTATTCGCTCTAAATATCATCTTGTCATGAATAAAGTTAGAAATGGGATTTTTCTCGGAATTTCTTCTTTATATAATGGAAAATTGAAATGAAAATTATAGAATTGAGTAATTGAGGTAATATAGTCTTAGTTGATTCATCTTCAAAACTCATGTAAATCTATTCAAAGATTTCTACTAAAATAAAATAAAATAAAATAGTTTACAATTTTCCTGATTCTCTATTGTTTTTATTCCTTTTATTTATGAACAAAGAATTATAATTTAAATATATAAAAATTTTAAAATAATTCATTATACTTTGTTTTCTTTTTTATTACCCGACTTGGTGGAATTAAAAAAAAAAGTGAATATACATACATACATACATACATACATATATACATACATACATATATATATATATATATATATATATATATATATATATATATATATATATATATATATATATATATATATATATATATATAAATTATGGCTCACAAGTAGCTAGCTTGTGAGATGTTGAGTTGTCAATCACTTACTTGATAACAAATTCATGACTATATGTGTATAACCAATTATAACTCACAAATATAATATGATGATCCTCTATTTCTTTTAATTTGCATTTTTCTTGAAGCATTTGCCTTAAATTTTCTAAAACCAATGCAACAATGCGTAGTTGTGTATCCATTGGGACATTGGAGTCTACTAAACTAAAACTTTCACAAAAAATTGCAAAATCAACCCTTCTGCTCTTGGTTACTCTTGACCACTACATTATTTTAACTCGAGTTATATTTCCTAAACTAATAAACATGTTCTTCATCCGCCAATCATTCATCCATTCTTCTTCCTCTAAATTCTTTTTCTGTTTCAACTTTTTGACACATTTGCATAAGTAGAAGTTACCATTATATAAGAGTTGCTTTTAAAACAATGATATCGATTCTTCTTCTTCCTTTCAATCTTTTTATATGCTCCAACTTTTTGACACATTTGCATTCTTATTAGCAAAGAGTTGCTTTTAAAACAACGATACTGATGACAATTGATCCAACAACTCTATTGGCCAATAACATCCAAATATTTTTTGAGGCAATTATTTACATCCTTTAAGAAAAGTAGACTTTTTAATAACCTAATTCTAGTTTTAAAAAAATTACATTGCATACCATCTTAATTATGAAGTATTAATTGTAATAATAAATTTCACAATTTAAGATTTAGATTTAAAAATTATGTTTTATTATTTAGAGATTTACATTATAAGATTTTTCTATTCATATTAAATAAAATATTTATTTGTTATATGAATTTTATCATATGTAAATAAAATAAAAATAAATTTACCATATTATCTTATTGTTTATATTATTTTAATTTTTAATGTAAAAATCACATTATTTTGGGGTTTTGCTTAAAATTATATATCTATATATATATATATATATATATATATATCTCATAAAAAAAATTGTATTTCCACTTCCTTGACTTTTGGTTGGTTTCCACTTGTCATTAAATTGAGATTAAGTTGCTTACTACCTAGAAAATTCACCTCCATAGACCCTATTTGCAGAGTGGATGTCCATTAATAATCAAATATCGAGTTCATAGTTTTGTAGGTACATTTTATGATAAAAGAAGTATATTGTATGTACATTATGTATACAAGTCATTTGACATTAATTGATTATGATAATTTATATTTTTCACCTTATCATGCATAGATGAGGTTTACTAATATTGGAATGAATAAGATACATTATTCATAAATTGTGGTACATCCTTGAGAAAAATGGGCACATTATGAAAAGAATCTAATCCATTCTATTGAAAAAGTACATTGTATGAACTCCACATGAGTCATTTAACATTAATTGATAATAATAATCCATGTTCCTTCTCCCATCATGTTTGATCAAGGGTTACTAATGCCAATGGTTATCCAAAGGTATTCATAAATTATGGTATATCATTAAGAAAAATTGGTACATTCTATAGGAAAATAGATGTATTGTAGGAATGCTATGCACATGAGTCATTCAATACTAATTGATGACAGTAATTCATGTTCCTTACCCCATCATGCATTATTGAGGATTACTATCTTCAACTGATGTTTGAGGGAATTAGGTATATCATTTATAAATTTTGGTAAATTCTTAAGAATGAAGAGTACATCATGAACATATATGAAAAGAAGTATATTGTATGAATGCTATGTACACAAGTCATTTGACTTTAATCGATGGCAATCATTCATGTTCCTTGTCTCATTATGCATGCTTGAAGATTATTAACCTTAATTAATATAGAAAAAAATATATTACATCTTTCATAAATTTTGTTATATTTTAAGAAAAATAAATACATACGAAAGAAAATTTGATACAATATATAGGAAAATCTAGTAAATTTTATGGTATATTCTAGAGGTTGCTAAATTAAAAAAAAAAAAAAAAAAAAAAAAAAAACCAAGCAAGGAAAACCATGACAAAGCTAAAATTGCCATCACTTACAATAATAATAATAATAATAATAATAATAATAATCATAATAAAATTAAATTAAAAGTAGCATAAACATAAAAAAAAAAATACTATGAAAAAAAGAAAAAATAATTTTTTTATTTTATATAAATAAAACTTTCAAAATTTTAATCAACCAAAAAGTCTAAACCACAATCAAGAACCATAAGCAAAAAGCTTATCTTTATTTATATGATAAGATTCATGGAATAAATAAATATTTTATTTATCATTAATACAAAAAATCTTTTTGTGGACCCCGCATTTCGGAATCAATGCGTTTCCCACTCGATAGCGAGCTCGATTTTTATTTTGAAAAATGATTTATTGATTAAAAAGAAAATGACTTGGAGTCGCCACTTATTTTTGTTTTATTTTTAAAGGGTAAACAAAATAAGAAAGAAAAACCTTAAGTGTGACTCCTTATTTGGAAAAAGTGGTCTGTGAAAAACCAAAAATGGGCTCGGGGGTCAGGTTACTTATCGGGAAGGTACGGCAAAGACCGTAGCACCCCTCTAAGTCCCTAAAAATGGGTCTCTACTAATGAGATGAAACTAACATGACAATCGATAAGAAAATCGATGAATATCGACATGACCACACACTAAGAGCCAAATCATGCACAAGAAATGATCAGAGTGAGAACAGGTGCGTACCTGGGCAGTGAGCTATCATGCGCTATCAAGAAATGAGATTAGTGCACAATAACGAGTATAAAATGAGTCACATGCATCACTAATCAAGATAAGAAATCACCAATGATAAGCACACATAACACTTCATTCAAACTCAATTTTATTTTAAAGAAAATTTATTTGATGTTGGGCCCCCACCAAAACCCAATTTATTTTTGCATAGGTCAATTCCATAAATCCCATCAGTTGGAATTAGGAAATCGAACTCTTGCTTATTTTAAAAACATTTTGAAAACATGAAAGATGTGAAAATGGCTTGCCGAAGAGAAAATGGCAACCAAATTTTATTAAGATGGACTCTTGGGACTTAAGAAAAGTCTAAGGATGAAAGATTTGGAAAGTTAAAATTATTTGAAAAGTCTAGAAGCTGGAAAACTATTTGAAAAACTGGAAATTGGGAGATTATTTTAAAATCAAGGATGATGAATATGAAAATGACACGTGGCCCCAAAGAGGCCATGCAAACCATGCAGAAGGTTGGGTCCCCAGGTTTGGGGTTTTGAGTTGGTCACTGAACTGCATCACCGAATCTGCAATTTCTGGTTCTATCTCACTTGGACTATCAACTATG
This sequence comes from Vitis rotundifolia, assembly GCA_030254885.1. Taxonomy (NCBI): domain Eukaryota; kingdom Viridiplantae; phylum Streptophyta; class Magnoliopsida; order Vitales; family Vitaceae; genus Vitis; species Vitis rotundifolia. Next base: position 9,199,757 of record CM058159.1, read on the forward strand.
CTTCGGATGAGTGATAGGAAACCCCTGTTCGAGCCTACTCCTTTCAGAAATCTCTCCTATTTTGCACTTGGCCCATCATCACTAACTTCTGGGAGCTTCACCGGAACAAGCTGGAAATTCAAATTTGGCTCTTCCCCAGGCTTAGAAACAGAGCTGTTCGGCTTGCGCTCCTTCCCCTCAACTTCCTCTGTTCTTTTTTTCAAAGGAGGCATCCAAATTGTAAGAAATGGGAAACGAGCATTGTTATCTTCACTTGGCTGATTTCTCTTCCCTTCCCATATTCTTTTGTGGATGTCTCCAACAGAGGCTTGGTCACCTCTGACCATTGGCAAGTGAGTGCACAAGGATATCAATGCTGCCAAAATCCTATTTCACAGATTCGACCACTTCATGAACAATCCAATAAAAGGGCTCAGCGTAACGCTTATTTGCTTTTACATCCTCAGATACTTGCGAAAATCAACCATATTTCCCAAATTCCAGTCGCATGAGCTAGTGTACCGACTGCATGCATTGCTTTCTCATGCACTGTAGGACTATGACGAGCAAAACCTCGAGGAACAAAATCATATCCGGATTCACATCTTGGAGTATAATGGGCTCGGTATCATCAGTATTACTCAGTCTTTGGAAGACAACTTAGGGAGCAATTGGTGGCTGAACTCGGCTGTGCCTCGTATCATGAAGCTGTTATTACTTGAACTCCACGGAATTATGGCGTCCAAGGCTTCATCAAGGATCCGGCGCTGCAGCTGTCTTCTTTTCCAAGCGGCCCTGCGAGAAGGACGTGTTTTGTGGTGCCGGCGAACCACCTTGGATCATCACCTTAAACCAACTGATTATAGAACTCATGGTTTGAAGGCAGCCCAGAATATGAAAAGCAACTGAGGAGCATGGTGGTGAATTAATGAATGTCAAGGATGGAAGATGGGTGTGGTTAGTGTTGAGTGGAGTCATGAGTAGGTGAGGAAATGGGCATGTAGGGCTCGGTAAGTGTGAAGTGATGGATTTGTTAAGGAGATAAAGGTTGCTTAGGTGATGGGATGAGGAGTGGGGTATGAAAGATAGGCACTGGTGGGTATGAAATGGATGGGTTAGTCAGGGAAATATGGGGGAAGGTGGGTTTAATAGGCATGATGAAGAATATGGGCATGATGAGCTTCATGGGTATGTAATCCCTGCATGCATGAGCGAGAAACAGGTATGCGAAGATGGAAAGCTTATATGGAATGAACCGTGGGGTATTGAGCGTGAAGGATATAGAAAATGGGTAGTGGGTATGTGACGTGGTTTGATGGATGGGTTTATTTGGGTGATAAAATGGTGATAGGCATGGGAGCATGAAGAGTGAAGGTATGTGGGGATAGGTATGAAAGATGGGCACGTGTATAGTGAAATAGGTATTTGCATGGGATTTATGAAGGATAGGACATGCATGCATGGTGCACTTGTATCAGAATTGGATGAAAAGCAAACGGGTGGGGACATTGATGGAACTAGTGAGAGAAATGGGTGAGTGGGCAATATGTATGGGTATGGAAAGGTGAAATGAAGTAGTATACATGGGTATGAATGGGGTTTTAGGAAATGGGTATGTGGGAATAATGGATGGTGATATGGGTATATGGTGGGTAGGGAGAGGTAAATGAGAAGAGCATTGGCTATGGGCATTGGGTTTGGGATGGTGCTTGTGGACCCGAGATACCTCTGAGTCTGCTCACTTTCTCAAGGACTCCACCCATGATGACAGCCAGGCAAAATCAAAGGTCCTCATGCACCTTCAATCCAGAAAAAAGAGTCCTGCCCGATTATGTAAGTTTCCAGAAACCTGCCTGAACTGGACCCTCATCTCGGCCCCCTTATTATGCAATACTTTACCAACTTATGCAATACTTTACCAACTTTCATTATAAACGGAACCCATCCCATCTGGCACCATCTTGTTTGCGGCTCAAACCTTACTTACCGAGACGCCGTGAGTGGCTCAAAGAACCAGATTCATCCACCCAGACCAAAACGCACCACTCTCATGACCCAAACCATTAAGAACAGAGAAAGAAAAAAAATGAAAGGAGTATTTACAAAAACAGAGTATAAGGATAGGAAATCAATGAGCAAAGCCCTGTTTCATTTGCTCCATCCACAGGCTTGCAAAAGGGGTGAGAGGAACCATAGATTCATACAAAAACAGAGGTAAGAATGCTGAGATATTTTACAATGAAACTAAAAAAAAAATGGAATCAGGTTACTCTTCAGCAAAACCAAGACGGAGAGATAAGAAAACAATGAGAAACACCTCCATAGCTACTCCGGCAACTAATGAAAGCTAGAAACACGGCCTGAGAAGCTATACCCAAAACAAACAAAGATATCCATAGGCAAAACAAAGAAGATGATGAACAGGGACAGAGGTGAATGCAGGATCCATACCTGAGCTTCCCAAAAGGAGATGATTCAGCTCCGCCTCCTCTAGCTAGCTCCTTCAGAAAACTCCAAAAAGATGACTTCCCCCCCCCACTCCAGAATACGCTCGCTTCTGATTCTTACTCTCCAACTGGTTCCCTAAGCCCAAAGAACTCCTCAAAATCTCTCCTCTACGACCAGAAAAACAACTCTCTTCTGTTTCTCCCCCCGTCCCCTCTGTAACTCCTCTCCAGAAGAAAAAATGCTCTCCCTCTCTAAAAAAAATATCTTCCTCCTCACTTTCTTGCCGGAATCCCACTCAAAATCTCCAAAAACCCCTAGCCAAAAAGACCTCCTCCCAAAATATCTTCCAGCTGCAACTCCTAACGGCATACGCTCCTCCTCAACCGTCTGCAGCTTTTTTTCAAATCCCCTTTACAGGTGTCGAATTTTGATAGCTTCTCAAAACACTAACCTGATTCTCTGTCAGCCTCTCCAAAGACGCCACGTGGTTTCCCGGGATCGTGCCACCTGGCCAAATAACATGCATGAAAGGTGATAAAGAAAGTGCCCCAAAACGGGGGTCTACACTTATATTTTAAATTTCTAAATAGTAAAATGTAATTTTTAAATATAGACCCTAAATTGTAAACTGTATTATTATAATTAATATTTTAAATTATCAAGTGTATTATTTGTGATGTGGTACTTTCAACTCGTCAATTGTTTATTTAAATTTAAATTTATTATTCTTATTAATTATTTGTTATATTATAATTTTGTGTTTAATATGTTTAAGAATGTGTTTATGAAAATTATTAAAAATAATAAATATGAAAACATAAAATATTGAAAAATTAAAATTAAAAAGTTTCACAAGAGAAAGTATTACTTCAATATATAACAAAAGAAAGGAAAAAAAGGTGTCAATACGAGAAAAAAGAAAAAGTATAATTCATCACATAAAAAATGTTTGAGAGTGTGATTATAAAATTCTTAGGTGTCTATTTTGAGTTGGTTGTTAAGGGTGATAAGAAAATTAAAATAGGAGAATCACGTAATCATGCAGTTGACCCCCTTTTCTGCGGACCAAGCCCTAGGCGTTTTCATGTCTATCTTGTTTAGAATTTGCATCCAAGGTATTTCAGGACCATGAGTTTTTCTCAAACCCAAGAAGAGCTGGCAACTAGCTGTCGGAATGAGTAGGAGCCGACCTCTTCAAGTGAGATGCCTCATGGACGTGGCGGTTGAGGCGTGACTTGCCATGGAGGAGCAGGGAGGTCTCTGACCAAGAGCAGAGGAGCCAGTGGTGACGTCTTGGCTGGACGGTAAGCAGGGAAGTTAGTGGTGGCTTGCGGGGGAAGACAGGAACAGGGGATGAGCAAAAGTTTAAAAGGGAGAAGAGAGGTTGAAGGAAGGGTTGGGAGAGAAATTTGCGAGAGCGGGAGAGAATACCAACCGAGAGAGGTTGCAGGCTTGTTCGAGAGGCAGAGGAATATTTTTGCTGGTTTTTTTTTTTTTTTTTTTTTTTTTTTTGAGGAGATGTAGAAACAAATACTGGGAGCGAAGCAATCTTTGTTCAAGGGGTTGCTCAGGTACAGTCACCGCACACCCCGTATTTTTCCTTTCTGTCACCTTCTTGCTCTGTTTCCAGTAGGTGAGTGGGTTTATCTTTGATGATTGAGCATGGACATTAAAAATCATGCAATACCTGAAATCATTTGCACATATTTTACGTTTGGTTCCTTTATCTCTATAGAATCTAAAATCTTGTTCTGTTTCTTTGGCTCTGTCATGGTTTATCTGTAGGATGCTTGCATCCATGTTTTTATGTATTTGTTTAATCCTCCAACTGCTTATATTTAAAATCCATTTCGATCTCCCCACCGGTTATCAAGCTCCCTAACGACCCCCAATGAAGCCTCGTTTGTTGATTTTATTGCTCTGCTTCTGGAGGCATTTCCTTTTTGTGGTTTTCTCATTAGAGTGCGCTAGATGGTATTATGGACTAGTTGGTAGTAGGCTCGGATGTTGGTCCTAGAAGGGCTATGCAAACTAAACTCTGTATGGTAAGGTTCTTCAGCAGAACGTCCATTCTCTGGGCAAACCTCACCATCCAAAAGCTGGTATTTAAGGAACCAAAGGGGCGTCTTCAGTTTGAAATGGAACCTCATTCGGTGGTTCATTGGTTTTGATTTTTTTTTAGCATGCTCTGTTTGGGTCACTTGAAAGCTGAAATAATAACAGGAGAAGAGGTAGTATTACCTGCACCCATTAGCGACCCACAGTCACCGAGAGCAGGCCAGAAATGGCCTTAGGTCCTTAACTCATCCCTTCAGCAAACCCCATTTTTCGATACCCATCTCTCCCACTGCTTTGCCACCTTCCCACCCTACCTTCATGCTTCATGAAACCCACCCTTCATCCTTTTATCCTCACACCCATCTCCATACCCGCATCTCATTCCCGTGCCAACCCATCTTCATCCTCCATCCCTCAATTTCCATCTAACCACGTCACCACCTTTTCTCTCTCTACACCACACCACATAGCCATTTTTCTTCAAAAATCCACTAAACCCATTCCCTTACTATATTTACTATATTTTCGATACCCATCCCCTCATCCTTCACTATGCCCGTTTTTCTCATGACACCACCCATCCCAACCCACTATACCCGCTATATCCATTCTTAAAGCCCACGCATGCATGGCATCTCCATACCCATCTCACCACCTTTCGAACCTCACACCTTACCACACCCGTAACTGCATTCACCACCCTTTCTCTCTCTATGTCTTCATTTTTCACTACCCCCCGAACCCATTTCTCACTAACCTTCATGCACCACATCCATAGTGAGGCCACCGTCAGAATTCGATGATGATGAAAGGAGAGATGCGTTGCATGCAATGGAGCTAGCAATGGCTTTGGAAAAGTTAACTAACCAGAAGCTTTAGATACATGGTGAAGAAAAGTCAAAGGCATGAGTTTTTTTTTTATATATATAAGTGGCAGTGGCATGGGTCCAATGGCCTTATGGAGAATTGTTATTATTTTTTTCTTTTCCCTCACGTGCCATCTTCTTAATTCCACTTTTCTTGCTAAAAATTTCATTTTTGAAAATTTTGCCACCCAATAATCCTTCTAAAATCCCAAAGTTTCAAGTTTATTCATTTATGCATTCATTTGGTTTTATTTTATTTGTTTATTTTTATTTATCTATTTATTCATTTATTTATTATTTTATTTAAGAATATATATATACACGTACCATTTTCGAAATAATCTTGTAAAATTTGATTTTTTTTAAATTAGTTTATGAAACTGTAGATCCTAAATTTAATTTTCCAAAACTTCAATATTTTAAATTTAATTCTTCAAAATTCAATTCTCGACGTAATTCTCTAAAACTATAACGTTAAATTTAATTTTCCAAAATTCGAAATTTTAATTTTAATCTTCCAAAAATTCTACAATTACGAATTTAATTTCTTTCAAAAAATGTCACTTTCAAATAAATTTTCGAAACTCTATCTCCTTTTAAATCAAGCCTTCAAAAATTTCATCTTTAAATAATTCTTCAATTTACCAATTTTCTAAATTTAATTCTCAATTTCCGAAATTCTAATTTTCCCAATTACTTATCCAATCATTGTTATTTTCATTCTTATTATTCCACTCATTTATTTATTCACTTATTCATTTATTCAAAATTCCATCTCTAAATAATTCTTCAATTTTCCAATCTCTAAATTCAATTTCCAATTTCCAATTTCCAAAATTTTAATTTTCGCAATTATTTATCTAATCATTATTATTTTCTTTATTATTATTATTCCCTTCATTTATTTATTCACTTATTCATTTATTTAAAATTTCATCTCTAAACAATCCTCCAAAATTCCAATTTCTAAATTTAATTTCCAATTTTCTAAAGTTCTAACTTTCACATTTGTTTATTAATATTAATATTATTATTATTATTATTATTATTATTATTTATTTATTATTTTTATTATTTTATTATTATTTATTTCTTTTATTTTTTTTACTTCCATTTTCTTTCCTTGATTTTAAATATTCTCCATTTTCTAATAAAATTAGCTGCCACATTTCTTTTTGGCAAGCTTGTTTCACAAATTTTCCTCGATTTTTAATAAATTCATGTTTTTATTTTTATTTTTATTCTTTTTATAAGCTTGAATAAATTTTATAGTTCCAAATAATAGAATTTAAGAGATTAATTCATGCTAAAATAAATCGGGTTTTGGTGGGGCCCAACATATGTGATTTTCACATTGATTGATTGATTGTTATGCTCGATTGGTTTTCTTTGCTCTATGACATGCATGCGATTATTCTGTATTTGTGCATTAACCTTGTCTATTATGATAGCGCTCAGCTTGTGACTAAAGTACGCCCTATGCCCGATTGTATTCATTGATTTATTTGTTATCATGCGTGTTTTGCTTTCACACATTTGATCATTATTCGGTATCTATGTTTAATCAATCAATTGTCACGTTTGCTTCATTTTATTAGTAGAGACCCATTTTAGGAGCTTGGAGGGGTGTTATGGTTTTTACCGTACTTTCTTGATAAGTAACCTGACCTCTGAGCCCAGGTTTGGTTTTTCATAGACCACCTTTTCCAAATAAGGAGTCACACTTAGGGTTTTTCTTTCTTATTTTGTTTACCCTTTAAAAATAAAACAAAAATAAGTGGCGACTCCAAGTCTTTTTCTAAAAATCAAAATTTCACCAAATAAAATAAAAAGGGAATTTCGCTATCGAGTGGGAACGCATCGAGCCAAAATGCGGGGTCCACACATGCACTATTAAAATTTTTTTTTTGAGAAGTTTGACTTTTGACTTTCAAAATATATATGCATTTTGAGGAAAACAATCCTCAAAATATGCACTCAAATGGTAAAAACCACCAACCTTTCAAAATTACCCTCTAACCCTCCTCTCATCTCGTTGCCAACTACCACAATTTTTTTCTTTTTCCTTTTTTCTTTTTATTTTGACATGACAAGTCAAAGGACTCATCATGATTGTCTTCTTAAAAATAAAAAATAAGCAACCAACTATGCCACATGATTTTTTTTTTTTTTCATTTTTTTTCTCCTCCATAATACCTCCACCTTTTTGCCATTTTTAATGTGTTAGTTTCATGAAATATTTTAAATTTTGTTATAAAATAAGAGATTCGGTACCACTATAGTAACTTGTGGATGATCATCCATAAATATCTTTTGTAATTCCCTATAAAAGGGAGAGACTCCTAATGAAATTCAATAGAGTTTTCCCATGCATTCTATTATTTCTTTCTTGTTTTCTTCTTCTCTCACTTTGTTTTACAACACGTTATTAGTATGAATTGTCTCTACAAAAGAAATATAAAGATTTTTCTATATTCAAAGAAATAAGAAAGACGTTCTTCTCTTTAGAGAAATAGAAAGATGTTCTTTCCTTTAGAGAAATAGAAAGACTTTTCTCTTTTCTTTCTCACAAAAAGGTATATGATAAACTTATGTCATGATTTTCTACTTTATCACCCTTTGACTCTCTATTTTCACTTATTTTATTTGAATGCATATATATGTATAATTCCTATAACCAAAAGTTATGAGATAAATTATAGGGTAAATTCATAACCAGAAGTTATGACAAACATGTGCAATCTCTATAACCAAAAGTTATGGGAAAAATTATAAAATTACAAATACACGACCAAAAGTTATGCATATGATTCCTAATTACTTATTTTTAATTATACGGTATAACTAGAAGTTGTACCAAACAATATTATATAGCCATAAAGTATAAAATAAATAAATAAATGTTCATACCTTGAAATTATGTATAAATCAATATAATGAAAGTTCATAGTGTAAAGCTTTGCACAAATTTATATATATATATAAGTTCATAGCTTGAAGCTATGTACAAATTTGCATATTTTCTTGTTTTGACAAAATAATCATGGCCTGAAGCTATGAAAGATATTAACTTTTAATTTCTTTAATTTCTTTAATTATATTGTGTAATTAGAAGTTATACATAAATAGTTTATAGCCTGAAGCTATGTCCAAATTTGAATATTTTCTTGTGTTATATATGCTCTCATTACTTTTACACAACTTATTAAGTTAAGTCAGCATCAATGACTAATATTTTTTCATTGATTTTAACTCTTTCTCTATGATAATATTTTTTCAATTCTATAAAGATGAGGTCTTTATAACAATGTTTTATGACTTGTTACTTTGATGATACTCTTGTCTCATTAATTGCACAACATTGATGATAGACAATGTTAATACTATATCAGGTGATAGAAACTTGATTAAAGGCTTTAGAAGAGCTTATACTATGTCACTAGTAGTATTTGATTCCATGTGAATGACACTTTATACGATGCTAGATCCAGAAGAATCTTGTAAGACCAACTTGGTCTCCTGGGGTAAAAGGTCGTATGGATGTACATTATAAAACCAAAAGTTTTTATTTAGTGACTAGTCTACCTATACACTTAAAAGGTAAAATGACATGTTGTGCAGATTATCATTTTAATGAGAATTTTCTCACCGTTGGGGGAAGAAGAGCCAGTTCCAAAAGAACAGCGCGAAATTATTTGGAATGCATTAACTTAGACTTATCTTGATCCTCGTACCAATCAATGTGAACTAGAAGTTTAAAAGATTATTTATTTGCAAAATCTTGCAAATCAATTATCAAATGCATTCATTGATATAAAGAAAGTGACAAAGTCATATATCCTGACTGTAAATACTCCAGCACGGATTGATATCTTTGTAAAACAGTTAATAAATGAATCTAAAATACGCCTAAAGTGTGATAGACCTGTCGACTCAAAGGATGTAATTCCTTAGAAGAGGAGGATCCAATAAAAACTTGACACTCTAAAAGAGGCCATCAAAATGACTGATGAATTTAAAATTGATAAATCTATAGCCCCAGAAGAGGCACAAATAATGCAGAAAGCCCCTGAAGAGGCACATATTGAACAAGAAGCCTCCGAAGAGGCACATATTGAATGAGAAGCCTCCGAAGAGGCACAGGTACCTAAAAATTGTGAGATCTCAGTAAATTATGTACACACTAGAAAAATGGGATCAAAATAATATTGTTATCAACAATATTTCCGCTTTCCAAGTGGCCTTCGATATTATAAGAAATGATGAAGATCTCAAACCATAAAATGTGGAAGAATGCCGACATAGAAATGATTGGCCAAAATGGAAAGAAACTATACAGGCAGAGTTAAACTCATTAACAAAACGAGAAGTTTTTGGACCGGTAGTCCAAACACTTGAAGATGTAAAGCCTCTTGGGTACAAATGGATATTTGTACTAAAACACAATGAGAATAATGAGATCATAAGATATAAAGCGTAATTAGTAGCACAAGGTTTCTTGTAGAGACATGGTATTGATTACGAGGAAACATACTCTCCCGTCATGGACACAATCACATTTCATTTCTTAATTAGTTTGGCAGTCTTAGAAGGACTGGATATGTTTCTCATGGATGTTATTACAACATATTTATACGGATCCATGGATAATGATGTATACATGAAAATCCCTAAAGGATTTAAATTGCCTGAAGCAAATTGTACAAAGCCTTGTAGCATGTACTCAATCAAGTTACAACGATCCTTGTATGGATTAAAGCAATCTGGACGCATGTGGTATAATCATCTTAGTGAATACTTGCTAAAAAAAAAGGTATGTGAATAACCCTATATGCCCATGCATCTTCATTAAGAAATCAGAAACCGGATTTGCAATTATTGTAGTGTATATTGATGACTTAAATCTTGTTGGAATTCCTGAAGAGCTCATAAGAACAACAACTTGAAAAAAAAAATTTGAGATGAAAGATCTTGGAAAAACAAAATTTTGTCTCGACTTGCAAATTGAGCATTTTTCAAATGGAGTTTTAGTACATCAATTAACATATATTAAGAAAGTTTTGAAGCATTATTATGGATAAAGCACATCCTTTAAGTTCTCTAATGGTTGTCCGATCACTTGATGTGAAAAAAGACTTATTTTGTCTTTGTGAAAAAAAATGAAGAATTACTTGGTCCTGAAATACCATATCTTAGTGCTATTAGTGCACTTATATATCTTACCAATTGTACACGTCAAGACATTACTTTTTCTGTCAATTTATTAGCAAGATACAGTTCCACTCCAACTCGAAAACATTGGAATGGTATCAAACATATATTGTGTTATCTTCGCGGAACTACTAATATAGGTCTATTTTACTTAAAGGAATCAAAGCAACAATTGCTTGGATATGCAAATGCAAGATATCTTTCAGATCCACATAAAGGTAGGTCACAAACAAGGTATGTGTTTAATTACAATGGTATTGCTATTTTATGGAGATCTGTCAAACAAACAATGGTGACCACATCATCAAATCATTCAGAAATACTAGCAATTCATAAAGCAAGTTGTGTATGTATATGACTAAGATCTATGATCTAGCATATTCGGGAATCATGTGGACTCTTCTCTATCAAAGAAGAGTGGTGAATTGATGAGCAACAAATACGCTCAAGTGATAATCTTACATATTTATTCACAAAATCATTGCCAACCTCAACATTCAAGAAGTTAATACACAGGATTGGAATGCGTCAACTCAAGGATATCGACATGAGGGGGAGTATGCTCGTAAAAGGGTGTTAGTGTATTGTACCATTTTTTCCTTCGTCCAGGTTTTGTCTTATTGGGTTTTACTGGCAAGGTTTTTAATGAGGCAGTCCTAACATACCAAGAACAACTTAAAAAATTATAAGAATATTGTACTCTTTTTCTTTCACCAGGGTTTTTCCTAGTAAGGTTTTAATAAGGCATATTCTTATTCATCTAAGGAGGAGTGTTATAAAATAAGAGATTCTGTACCACTATGGTAACTTGTGGATGATCATCCATAAATATCTTTTGTAACTCCCTATAAAAGGGAGAGACTCATAATGAAATTCAATAGAGTTTTCCCATGCATTCTATTATTTCTTTCTTTCTTTCTTCTTCTCTCACTTTGTTTTACAACAAATTTCAATTTTTTTTTTTTAAATTTTTAAGTATTTCATCTTTTCATATTTATTGATTTTAATTATTTATGGATATTTTAAACATAATATAATAATATATAATAGATAATTAATGAAAACAAATTTAGTATACAAATAAATACATAATGGACAAATTTAGAGATTTGGGACATAATATTTTTATGTTTTTGTCAAATAAAATATTTATTTATTTTATAAATCTTAGTATATCTTCATATTATTTTATTATTTATATTTTAAAAAATTTTTAATTTTTATGTGAAAAGCAAAGTCAATGATTGTGATTTTAGCTTTTTGTTTATAAATCTAACTTGACTGTAGTTTTAATTTTTTCTTGATTAAAATGTCTAATATTTTTAATTAAAAAAATATAAAACTTGGTTGTGGTTCTAACATTTTTCTTTATTAAAGTTTTTAATTTTTTATTTATATATATATAAATAAAATATATTTTTCACAAAAATTATATTTAATAATTTATATTAATTTTCTCTTAATTTTATTAAAAATTAAAATTTTTGTATGTTGAAGTTGCAATACCACTCTTGAAAAAAAGGATACCAATATTTCATGAAAAAAGTAACACTAATGTGTCTTAAAAGTACCAACATGGGAGGAAGGATGTATCACTCTTCTTTGGTTTATGGTAAGGTAAGCTACCACCCATTACATATTCAACATCTTATGTAATATGAAATAACATAAATTGAGTAGATGTTAATGATATGAATTGAGTGGATGCTATCGTACAGTAATAGCAATTGACATGAAGGAAATATCACTATTTGATTTTAAATAAAGTATTATTGTTAAAAGTACCACTATACTAAAAGAGTGGTACACCTTTTTATTAAAATAGTACCTTTGAAATGTGTTAAAAGTATCGTGCTAAAAGAGTGGTATAGTGGTACATTTAACACATAGTGATACTTTTAACCGTGGTTTTAGCACAATGGTACTTTTAACATATTTCAATTGTACTTTTAATATATTTTGGTGATACTTTTTTAATAAAAGGGTGATAACACTCTTTTAACACATTAATACATTTAACTTTTTTTTTTAATCAAAAAGTAGTACCCTATTTTTCAAAGATCATGCGTAATAACATCCACTCAATTTACATTATTTCATTATTACATAAAATGTCAAATACATAATAAGTTACATACCTTATTATAAACAAAAAAAGAATGGTACATCCTTCGTATCATAGTAGTATGTTTAACACACTTACCCTTGTTCCCAATAGTTGTTTTTATAGCTGCATAACTTTTAATTTTAATAAAGTAAAGAGAAAATTAAAGTAAATGATTTAATACTTTTTTTATGAAAAATATATTTTATTTTTATTTTATATAAATAAAAAATTTTAACAAAGCAACATGTTGAATCGCAACCAAGTTTTTTTTATCTTCTTTAATTAAAAATATTAAACATTTTAACCAAGAAAAAAATTAAAATTGCGGTAAATTAGATCTATAAAGAAAAAACTATTTGATTTTCAAATAAAAATTTTAAAAAAATACAAACAATAAAATAATATGACAATGTAATAAGATTTATAATGAATATTTTATTTAACAAAAATGTAGAAAAGCTTATGTTCTAAATCTTTAAATTTGTTTATTATATATTTATTTTTATATTAATTATTTCTCATTAATTTTTCATAAAAAAGTGGTACTTTTTTTTTCTTATGAGAAGTGTGATATTCTCTTTTCCAAGGGTTATGATGATGGATGCACTACTTCATTATGCAATTATTTTTTTAACAAAATTAAGAGAAAATAATATAAATGTGTGGACCCCGCATTTCGGCTCATGCGTTTCCCACTCGATGACGAGCTCGCTTTTTGTTTGAAAAATGATTTATTGATTAAAAAAAAAGAAAATGACTTGAAGTCGCCACTTATTTTTGTTTTATTTTAAAAGGGTAAACAAAATAAGAAAGAAAAACCCTAAGTGTGACTCCTTATTTGGGAAAGGTGGTCTGTGAAAAACCAAGTCTGGGCTCGGGGGTCAGGTTACTTATTGGGAAGGTACGGTAAAAACCATAGCACCCCTCTAAGCCCTTAAAATGGGTCTCTACTAATAAGATGAAGCACGTGTGGCAATTGATCGATTAAACATGGATACCAAGAAGCGATCATACATTGGGAGCCAAAGCATGCATGGAGAATGGTCAAAATGAGAAAGGACACGTACCTCAGCAGCAATCGACGAAGTGCTAGCAAGAAATGTGATTAGCGTACAAAAATGATCATAGAATATGCCATACATGCTACACTAAACAGAATATGAAATCATCAAATATCACGCTTCACTCAAATTTATTTTCTCACTGATATTGGGCCCACCAAAGGGCACGTGGCACAAAGGTGGCTATGCTAAAGATGACCATGCGGTACCCACCTGGAGGTTTGATTGGAAGCTTGGATAGTCATCACCTTTTGGGTCAAAGGTTACCCTCACTGTTGATGAGAATGTGGAGGACAGCTTGGTGGGTTCTTTAAATAAAAGTAGCTCCATTGGTTTCCGGTCTTGAATATCCTGACTTTGATCTTTGCCTTTTAACTTTATATTTCCCTCATTTACATCCAAAAGCAAACCCCAGAGTGATGTCATCAGCCGCTGCACTAACAAGTTGAATTAATGGCCAGTAAAATAACGGAGCAGGCACACGTGTACGCTGAAGAACGTGGCTGGGTCCCGATACGAAATCTGAATTCAGTGACAGCATATCTGTGGGCACTCCCATTTTCAGGCCTGAAACTCTCGACCTTGGCCGAAAGCATGAAAACGGCCTCTCGGAAAACGAATTCCGCAGTAGAAGCGGACTCAGATTGGGGTTCTTGACTGTGTGGTCCACTTCCAGGTGGTGGGCAAGGTTCAGTCATGTTCGGGTGCAATGTTCCTCGGGCCAAGCGGATGGGTTTCATGGATAGGCAAGGTAGAAGAATGGGGGTGGCCATGCACTTGGTGTACCATGCAGCAAGTGTTTTCTTTTGTAACTTCTCTTTTCGGTTTTCTCCTCCCTGGTCTGCAACCCTCTTAAGAGTTCCTTGGATCCCAAGCATCATTCTCTCAATACGTGGACTCCAGCATCTTGAAAATCCCGTCACTGTATTCCCCGAGGTTCAGTATTTCCCGTTCCCCTTCCAAGCTCCTGACCCATAAGGACTCATTCATCTGAACCATCTTAACCAATTCATCCATAGCAGCTAAAGCGAGCTCTAGAAGCATAGATCTGCCCAAAGACCGCCCCAAGACTGTTGCACCAGTCGTTGATGATGGAGGCGCCACAGGCAACGCGCTTGAAATCCCATCTCCACATTCAGGTCCCAAAGGCAAATGTTGTTGCCACAGTGCTCAAACATCGAAACCATTGCTTCCAACTCCACCTGAATCCCTTAAATTCTGAGCTTGAACAGGACCCTGTGAGCCCTAACTGACAACTCCAATCTGCTTAATCCTCTTAAAAGCGACAGGCAGCGAATGAAATCGTCCTCCTTTTACAAAGTTATAGCAGCCGGCAAACGTCCTTCTAAACCCTTTCATGCGTCCACAGTTGGCGTACATGTCCACCATTGATGGAGATGTGAATGGAGTGTAGTTATCGGTTCTTCATCAGTTGCAACAAGCTGTGCCAAACCTGCCACTTTGGCTCCATATTGTTTTAGAAACCTGGGTGATATGGTGTAGGAATCCATGCACGTGTAGAAATGAGTTGATGGGTTAGATGGAGGCGGGTTTGATAGATGGTGGTGTAGAGACAATTGAGGGTGACTGTGTATGAGACTTTATGTATGTATGGAGGAGAGTGATGTGATGACTGTAATGACGAATGGGAAGTAGATTAATGGAGACATGGATGCAGGGGTGTGATGGGTGAAGGAAATGGGTGTGAATGCGTGGCTCATGAGAGGTATGATGAGTGGTGATAATGGGTATGGGAATGGGTTCATTAGATGCATGGTATGAAGATTAGCATGGAGGGTATTCGAAAATGGGAACGTGGTGTAGAGTGAGAAGTGATGCATGGTTAAATGAGGGGTGGTGAGTGCATGGGGCAGCCGAGTGTGACGGGTAGCCATGCATGGGGAGGTTTTATGGGTATGATGAGGTGCATAGTGAGTACGAAAAGGTGGCGGTGGAGGGTAATGAGATATGCAGCTTGGTGGGCATGAAATGGGTATGAAGGAATAATGGATGAGAGATGGTGGGTATAATGGGTGGAATGGGTATCATGAAATATAGAGAGAGAAAAGGTGGTGAGATTGGTATGGTTAGATAGAGGGTGGTGAGTGGTGATGTGCGTGAGGGAAAATGAGATTTGGTGGTGGTGGGTGAATGGGTATTTGCATGGAGTGTGAGTTTGCATGGATTAAGAGAGAGAAATGGATGGATTTAAGGATGGGTATGAATGGTGGAGGTATGGGTACGGTGGTGGAGGTGAATGAGGTTTGGGAAGGAGTGGTGGCATGCATGGGCATGGAAAATGGGGATATAGATGAGAGATGGTGAGATGAGGGCAGCCTTGAGTCAAGAGTAGTGAGAGAAAGATGAGTTCGGTGGTGGGTATAGCATAGGTGATGAGAGTGGGTATTGACCGCGGTGTAGAGAGAGAAGTGGCGCATGGTTAGATTTATAATGGGATATGGACGTGAAGTTGACTGGGGTGAGCATGATGTTGGGAGTGAGGGTGAAGGTTAATGGGAAAATGGGTTACAACAGGTGGCAGGTTGATGGGCAGTCTCGGGCAGCGCTATCTCCCATTTTGCACCCATAACACCAGATAAAAACAGGCGAGTAGAGAACAGCACAAGGGTTGAAGTCGAACACCTCCATTGTGATTCAAAAACTTCTATAGTCACCAACAGATTTATCATTTGCTCATGTCTCCTCACCATTTAATGAGAATGCCAAACTTGACATCGGAGGCAACCATGCTGTTGGCCCACTGACAGAGAATGATCATGATGTCATATAGAAGGGAATTGAATTTTGATGATGATGGTAGAGCAAGAGGTGGAAATTCTGCATGCATATCCACTCAAAGAAATACTGATTATCCATGGGAGAAACTTGCAGACGGATGCGAGAAGAGACCGGAGAATAATTCATTATGGTATGCCATGGAGTACTCCTGCCTTGAGTAAATGTGCAGTATCTGTCGGTACTCGGCCAAACTGTTCAACCTCGCCACCATTAAATGGCACTCTGCACCTTCAGACTAATAAGATTCAAACATCCTCTGAGAGCATTTTCACATCCCCCTCGTTTGGCTTTCATTCATGGGGTGTCTTGTGCCAAATCTGGGATAAAATGACCTTTTCCATGAGAGCATAGCCTAAAATTCTTCAACAGCAGCATTACCCATTCAGCAGACAATTTCAAACCTGATACTGCTCCTCCACATCTCTTAGCAATATTTAGGCAACTTTGTTAACAGTACACTCTTCAATTCCCCAACTGATGATATTGATTTAGTTTGCCCATAGTGAAGGAAAACTCAGTACCACAACATGACAAGCTCAAGGAGGCAGCTCTCCATGCTTTCAGACTGAGAACACGTCCCCTGTAATTCCTCACTCCCTCAGGCAGAGGTGTGAACACTAACACGCACTCTGTATGGGGCATCAATGACAAGAGAAAAACAGCAAAACATGGCACAAACAATAGGAATAGGATGAACCCTTGCAAGCCTCATTTCACATGTCGAACAATGAGCTCAGATGCAAGGAGTGGGACAAAATGAAAAGATTTTGAATGAGTTTCAAAGGAATGTAAAGAAAATCTCAAAACAGAGTTCAGAAGACATGGTTAGAAATCAAACGTGAGCAAACTCAGATGCTGTAAAAAAAAAGTAAGAGTCTCCCATGCTCACATTCAGATACCGGAATAGAACCTCACAATACCCAGAAAACACAGATGAAATAGCATGAACACGAAAAGAATCGGTAAGTTATAGAAATGATACCTGTGTCGCCTCCTTACAAGATGATCCTTCCCTGTTTTTCTCCTTCTCTCTGACTAGTCATCCTTTCCAAACTTAGTCGATGCTCCTCCTCCACTCAGGTAGCTTCCCACTCTCTGAATATCTTTCCCCCTTTTTCTTCTTTTCCCCCCCGTTTTTTCCCCACAGTATAACTCCCCCCAAAACTCCTTTTCCTACAAGCTACCTCTGTCAACCCCATACCCTGCTCCTCCTCTGTTTTCTCTTCAAACCATCCCATCTCACCACTTGAGCAGCTCGCCCATGCCCTGTTTCCTCTCTTTGGCTGCCCGAGAATGGTTTTCATCATCACCTTCTTTTATCTTCCTCTTCAGTCCCTCTCAAACCGCCTCATGCAGCTCAATCTCGGGTGGCAAGCAAAAATATATAACGGAAATAATATAAAATGACCCACTACCTGAGAGGGTCTACAAAATGATTAAATACATTTTTTTAATGAAAAATATATTTTATTTTTATTTTATATAAATAAACAATTTGAAATTTTAAAAAATCAAAATGTTAAAAGTGAAAACCACAACCAAGTTTTTATATTTTTTTAATTAAAAATATTAAACATTTTAACAAAAAAAAAAAAGTTTACATCGTTGTCAAGTTAGATTTACAAGCAAAAAATTAAAACCATAATCATCAATTATGATTTTCACATGAAAATGTTAAAATATTTAAAAATACTAACAATAAAATAATATGACAATGTAATAAAATTTATAAAATAAAAAATCTTATGTTTTAGGAATATAAAAAATCTTATATCCTAAATCTCTAAATGTGTCCTTATGTTTTTTATTTTTATATTAAATTTGTTCTAATTAATGATTTATTATATATTATCATTTTATGTTTAAAATGTTCATAAATAATTAAAATCAATAAATATGAAAATATAAAATTGTGGAAAAATTGAAATTTAAAATTTTTTATGAAGCCAACATATTGAAAAACAAAAATTTGGAAGTATTATTCAGGAAAAAAAAATCATGTGGCATGGTTGGTTGTCACATGTCAATCTTTTTTTTAATGAGCTTTTTGACTTGTGCGGTAAAAGTACAAAAAAAAAAAAAAAAAAAAGGGTGACAATTGGTGGCTAGATGATGAGGGTTAGTGGGTAGTTTTGACATGTTAATGTTTTTTTTATTATTGGTTTTAAGGGTTATTTTCCCCAAAGTAAATGAACTTTAAAAGTAAAAGGTCAGAGTTTTAAAATTTTTAATTTTTTTGGGATAGCACACTATTACATAATTCTTACTTTTTCTTTTTATTTTGACATGACAAGTCAAATGACTCATCAGTTGTCTTCTTAAAAATAAAAAATAAACAACTAGCCACATGATTTTTCTTTCTCATTTCTTTCCTTTTTTTTTTCCCTCCATAATACCTCCGCCTTTTTGCCATTTTTAATGTGTTGGTTTCATGAAATATTTTCAATTTCATTTTTTAAAAACTTTTAAGTATTTCATCTTTTCATATTTATTGATTTTAATTATTTATGAATATTTTAAACATAATATAATAATATATAATAAATAATTAATGAAAAAAAATTTAATATAAAATATAAATACATAATTTTAAAATTTTTATGGGAAAATTAAAGTCAATGATTATGGTTTTAACTTTTTGCTTATAGATCTAACTTGATTGTGGTTTTAATTTTTTCTTGATTAAAATGTTTAATATTTTTAATTAAAAAAGATAAAAACTTGGTTGTGGTTATAACATTTTTCTTTATTAAAGTTTTTAATTTTTTATTTATATATAAAAAATAAAAAATATTTTTCATAAAAATTGTATTTAATGATTTATATTAATTTTCTCTTAATTTTATTAAAAATTAAAATTATTGCATATTGAAGTTGTTCACTGATCAGCACAACTCTTGAAAAAGAGGGTATCAATGTTTTATGAAAAAAGTAACACTAAAGTATCTTAAAAGTAACATCATGGTAGGAATGATGTATCATTCTTCTTTGTTTTATGGTAAGGTATGCTACCACATGTTACATATTCGACATCTTATGTAATATGAAATAATATAAATTGAGTAGATATTAATAATATGAATTGAGTGGATGCTATTGTGTAATAATATCAATTGATACAACCCTTGGGAAAGAAGGTACTATTCTTTTATTAAAAGAAGTACCATTGTTAAAAGTATCCTTATGCTAAAAGAGTGGTACATCATTTTATTAAAATAGTACATCTAAAGTGTGTTAAAAGTACCATTGTGCTAAAAGAGTGGTACAGTGTTAAAAGGTACCATTATGCTAAAAGAGTGGTACATTGCTACGTTTAACACACAATGATACTTTTAACTGTAGTTTTAGCACAATGGTACTTTTAACATATTTTAGTAATACTTTTAATACACTTTGGTGGTACTTTTTTTTCATAAAAGAATGATAACACTCTTTTAGCACATTGATACTTTTAATTGTTTTTTATAAAAAAGTAGTACCCTCTTTTCCAATGATCATGTGTTTACATCAATTAAATTCACGTTATTTTATCATTATGTAAGACGTTTAATACATAATAGGTGGTGACATACCTTGCTATAAACTAAAAAAGAGTGGTACATCCTTCCCATCATAGTAATATTTTTAATACACTTACCCTCATTTCCAAGAGTTGTGTTTATCAATGCATAACTTTTAATTTTTAATAAAATAAAGAGAAAATTAATATAAATGATTTAATACTTTTTTTAATGAAAAATATATTTTAATTTTATTTTATAGAAATAATTTTTTTTAACAAAGCAACATGTTGAATCACAATGAAGTTTTTTTTTCATTTTATTTTCTTTAATTAAAAATATTAAACATTTTAATTAAGAAAAAAGTTAAAATTGCAGTCAGGTTATATCCATAAGCAAAAAACTAAAACCACAATCATCTACTTTGATTTCAAATGAAAATTTTTAAAAATACAAACAATAAAATAATATAACAATGTAATAAGATTTATAATGAATATTTTATTTAACAGAAATATAGAAAATCTTATGTCCTAAATCTTTAAATTTGTTCATTATGTATTTATTTTTATATTAATTATTTCTCATTAAATAGTATTATTATTATTATTATTATTATTATTATTATTATTATTACTATTATTAGTATATGTTTAAAGTGTGTATAAATAATTAAAATCAATAAATATGAAAAGATGAAAAAGTGAAAAAAAAAAGAAATTAAAAATATTTCATAATAATGTGTAACTCCCATATTAAAAAAAAAAAAAAAAAAAAAAAAGGTCAAAGGCGGAATTATTTCCTAGTTAAAATAAAGAAAAAGGAAAAAACATGAAGAAAAAAAAAATAATGTGGCATATTGGTTAGTTACATGTCAAGCAAAGAATTGACGAGAGTTCTCTTGACTTATCATGTCAAGGTTAAAAAAACAAAAAATGGAAAACAATTGGATTAGTTGGCTTGTGGAGGAGAGAAGAGTAGAAGGGCAATTTTGGAATTTTGTTACTATTTAAGTGCATGTTTGTTGATTTATATATATATATATATATATATATATATATATAAATTCTTAAAAAATCTATAATTTTATAATTTTTGGGTAGTATACCTTTACATGATTCCCCCACTTAAAAATGTACTAATAGTTCTGATAGGAAAGTTATTGCTAAAGGGCGTTAATAGAAAAAATAATTCCTCCGATCTTGTACTTCTTCTGTAATTGGAGTATGTGGTTCTTAAAAAGTTTATTTTTCTAAAAGAATGTAGTGTTGTATAATTCTTTTCCACCAAACAACATGTAGTATGAAATCATCTCTAAAGATTTCGATTAGAGCAAACATATGCCAAACGTGAATACCCTCATAAGCCATTGGTAGAACACTTGGTAGAGAGACCTAATCTTGAGTGAAATAAATATTGTGACTTTGATCTTTTTCAATACAATTGTCACATAATAAATCAACAAAACCCAAAGTAATCTCTCTTTCTCCTTCAAGTTTACTTGCTACGACACTGAAGTGAATATAATCTCTTCCAAATATATGTAAGGCTTCAGCTAATACATAAAAGTGTATACCATGATTCTTTTGTCTATCAATAACTACATGTATTGCACAATGGGTGTAAAGAAGTAAGCCATTATTTCAGCACCAATAAGCAAGTCAATATTTGCTGTGAATCCCGTGTGAATGTTTTAATATTCAATCGTGGTATAGTGATAATAATAATAATTAATAAATGCATCCAAAAGAATCATTTTCTCATAATTCTTTACTATCAGAATAACGAAAGTAAAACTCATCCGGATTCTTGATATTAGGAACCAATTTGTCTCACTCATTTTAAGCAATTAAATTTTTGTTGTGAGATGAGAGGAAACTAAAATAAAAATAATATGAGGATATGTTTCGTAATTGATTTTAAAAATAATTTTTTTGTTCTCCAAAACAAAAACACAGATAACCAAGTTAGGGAGCTAGAAAACAAAAAAAATGTTTTATACTCATAAAAACAGAGAACACATTTTAATTGTTTCAATTATTTTCATTTATTTTTTGAGGACTATTTTAAAAAATAACTATACAAATATGGAGGATGATTAAAAACAAAACACTACATATAAAATTTAATTTTAAAAACATATAAAATAAGTTAAAAACGTTTTAGGTTTCCGAACATACATTTGTTCTACAAAATATCATAAAATAGCTTTTAAAAACTATTATCAAAAACAATTTTTCAGAACTATTTTCGAAAACAATTATCAAACAAAACCTAAATGTCAACATGAATAAGAGAAAATTTGCGAGTAAGAGAAGGAATTATGTTATTATATTGGTAGGAATTATTTTCTTCTTAATTTTGTAACTTTACTATAATTTAAGTTTGTGATGTTGTTAGAAGGTTATGATTGATCATAAGTAAGTTTAATTTTTGGAAAGTGTCCTAAATTCCTATCGCATATACCTTTCTTGTGCAATATTTGCTTATGAAAATAGGTTTGCACGTAAGGTAAGAAAAAGGATGATAGAAATATCATTATTAATTTTAGAGTTCATAATTTAAGAAATGGAGAATTATGGTTCAGGATATGGAAGGAGGTGTAGTTAGAGTAAAGGATGTAAAAGGTTCAAGTTTCATAATACATATCAAGCATATTTAACCATTTAAATATTAGCAAATGCCAAAAGTACCCCCTCTTATTTTTCTACCATTTCATCTTTTCTTTTTGTAATATTCCTCCTTTTCATTTTCCTTTGCTTTTATTCTGTTATTTTAATCAATATTCACTCTATTATTCATAATTTTAATATTAGAATATTAATATAAATATTGTTTGCATTGTTCACAATAAATAATTATTCACAATAATAATAAATATTAAAAATAATGATTGTGTTAAAAAATATTAATAATAAAATAATAATAATAATAATAACAAAGAATACCAAAAAAAGAAAAAAAAAAAGAGAAAAAAAGAGAAAAAAATGAAAAGAAGACATTTTTGTCCTTGTACTCGTTATGGACTTTCTATCAATTTACAAAGTTTTGGAATTTTTACCCTAATTACATCACTTTGTACACCTTAAAATATAATTCTCCTATAAAAAAAAATTTATAATATTAAGATGAGGTTGTAAAAACTAATAAAGACTAAACAAGCAAGTAAGGGAGCTATGAAATTAAAATGAAGTTGTAAAGATTAAACAAGGTGGATGTAGAGTGAGAGCAAGAATTGGGGAAGGTTCAAAAAGTAAATTTTAGAATATTTAATACTCAATATGGTGGTTTTTTTTTCTTCCTATATAGGTTTAGTCTGGTATAGTATGTTGGTTTTTTTTTTTTTTTTTTTAAAATTTTCTTTTTATAGATTTAAGCATGATATATTTTTATTTCTACCTAGAATGAAATGTATGTTTAGTAGCACTTTTGGGAAGCACTTTAGCATATAAAACCTTTTTGTAAATAAATTAAGAAGAATAAATAATATTTAATTTCTCACCCTAAAATTTGTTTTAAAAAGATTTCTTTCTTCTTTTTTTGGCTATCAAATATTTTTAAACATAAAAAGTAAAAATATATAACCAAACATAAGTTTAAAAATTATTTTCAACTTTTACTTGTAAAAAATGCAACTAAAAAATAACTTTAATAATTTTAAATTATCCTAATCAATCCTTTAATAATTTTAAGATTTCAATATATCCATAGTGGAAAAGAAAAAAAAATTACAAAGTAAATTTCGTACCCATCAATAAATGATTATATTAATTTAATTATATGATGTTAATTCACTAATGCATGCTCCGTTGTAGTCTAGTTGGTTAGGATACTCGGCTCTCACCCGAGAGACCCGGGTTCAAGTCCCGGCAACGGAAAATAATTTTATTTATTTCTGGGCTTTGAGATAAAATTTGCTTGGTCCCCTTTAATTGGTTTCGAGGTTAAGGTTGGTGTATTGGGCTTTAATTTGAGGTTAAGGCTTTCCTTGAATTGGTTTTGTAGAGGCTTCTATTGGGCTTTGCTTTGAGCCCAATAAAAAGCTTCCCTTTTAGTCCCAAAATAGGACAATTTCTTTCCATTTGTATTTTCCCATACTTCTTGTTCGCATTTTTGTTGCCCCCATGCTTGATGCTTAAAAGCATGTTTGAATTTGCTCATAATTTGTCCTATCCATTTTTAAAAGTACAATATATTTCTTTTGAAAGCACTTTTGGGTAATGTTTGATTTAACTTTTATAACTCATATTTAGGCTATAGACTCCATTTGAATTGGTTGTAGCTTTCTATTCGAGTCTTGACAATGAAATTTTCTTTTCTTTTGGTTTTTTTTTTTTTTTTTTTTCTTGACACTTTTGATTAGGTTAAACTATTGTGAATAAAGTGGTTTTTGTATGTACCTTTTATGAGGCCTAACTACTTTGAGACCCGTAATTTATGTATCGTCAATCTTATGAGATACCAAACGAAATAGAACAACTTTAGAAGGGATATAATTAAATTCTTTGATTGGTTCTTCCTATAAGAACGTAGGCTTGTGTTAGTTTAAGTATGCTCTTGAGTCTATTAATTATTTTCTTTGAATATTATATTTTTCCTTCTATTTTAAATATATTTTTACATTTAAATATTATATATATTTTATTAAATAAAATTAAAAATATTAATATATGTATATTTAAACTTATCATTATTTAATTTGATGATGTCAAATATAAAAATAAAATATTCTTAAAAGTTTGAATTATATTTATATTCCTAATTTCTTATAATTAATTTAATCTTATATAATATATTAAATTATATATTTATGACCTTATTGATTCAACCGTGGTTCTATCGCCAGTCTGATCAATAAAATATGAACTAGTAATTTTTTTGATTCAGTTATCATTTCGATTATAAAAACATTGAATATAAGTGAAATTTTTTTTTGTCATTTTTAATTAATATAAACAAAAAGATATTCACTTTAGGTTATGAGTAAAAGCTATTCAATAGTTAAAATTTTTAATTCTTATTTGTTTTGTAAAAGATAAGACTATTAATTAGATTGATTCCTTGAAAAGACAAAAGAACAAAATGAGGTTTTAGATATTTGTCTATATTTTTCTTTATAAAATTTGTTTAGAAAAGTCTTTTGTTTTCCTATGTTTAAAATATAAGTATGAGATGTTTTATAGTTATTTGATAAGTGTTCCTGAAAAAGTTGTAAAAGAACTAAATTATGAGGGTAAGAATGAGTGAAATTCTATCACTCAAACACTCGGGATTAAGTTAAATGACATTAAAATGAAATTATCTTTTTTTTCTTTGTCAAATTTAGATGATATAAATTTTTTTCTTACCATGAATAAATATAGTGTGAATATATTATATATATATTACAAAAGGGGAGGGGAGTTGTCAACAAGTAAATAACATGTCATTTAAACAAAAAGGGTTGTTCTTTGGTGCCCATTATTTATTTTGGGGTACCAACCCACATTTGACCCAATAATAAAAAGACACGCATAAAGTGTAGCCATTAAAAAAGGTGAGAAATGATCACATGCATCTCATACATATCTAAATGTTATAATTTTTTATAATTTACTTATTAAATATCAAATATAATTTATTATTTAATGAACTACCTAACATTTATCTAAAAAAAGAAAATCCTATTAACTACCCTTATTCTCTCATTATTCAAATATACAAAAAAGGATATTAATTTAATATAAAAATTAAATAATTTCAACTTCCATGTTGAAAAATATGTGTGATGTGTTTTGATAAATAAAATTTGAAGATTAAATTTGAAACTTTTTGAGGAAGAAAAGAAAAAAAAATTGTATTCCATGAAGAAGATGAAAGATTTCAAGTGATTATAAGTGCCAAAGGTAATATTTGATATTTTTTTATTTAAATATAAATTTTGTAGGTAAAAATGTTATGTTAAATAACAAAAATGTAATGATTTATAAAATTTAGATTTTATAATTTTTTTTATGAGTTTATTATTAATCAAATTAAGATAATTTTAATATTTAGTTGTCAAATTGTTATTAATATTTTTATACCATTTTTTTTTTTTAAATTTTTATGTTTATAGATTAAATTTGAAGATGAAGTTTTATATATCTTGAAGAAGGAGAACTATAATTTTTGTTTCTTGAGAAAATGTTATATGAAGAATTTCAAATGATTACTAGTGTTAAAGGTAACATTAGATATGTGTATATATATATATATATTTTCATTTAAATACAAATTTTGTAGGTAGAAATGTCATGTTAAATAACATTTAAATATATAATGATTTATAAGATTTAGATTTTTGAATTTTTATAAGTTATTATTAATCAAATTAAGACAATTTAGTCATTTGTTATGAAATTGTCATCAATATTTTTATATTATTTTTTTGTGTATTCATAGATTAAATTTGAAGATGAAGTTTTATATATCTTGGAGAAGGAAAATAAGAATTTTTGTTTCTTGGGAAGATATTATATGAAAGATTCCAAGTGATTACAAGTGTTAAATGTAAATTTTGACTTTTTTTATTTAAATATAAATTTTGTAGGTAGAAATGTCATGTTAAAGAGAGTATAAATGTAGACCCTCCATTTTGTCCTCTTGGCACTTAATACTCAAGTCAGCCATTATTCATCCTTTGTTACTTTTTTGTGATTTTAGGGTCTTTGTTTGAGTCCTCACTGGTGGTCCACTATGACTTCTTAATCACTATCTTTGGACTTGCTTTGAACATATCTTAGGGAGCTTTTCAGGGATCCTTGATTTGATTACTTAGTGACCTTTGATTTTTTTAGGATTTAGTTTGTTTAAGTTTCTTTTAGTATATTAGATCTGACTCAATTTTTCTAAGGCATAGTTTTAAGATTATATAAGTTGGATTTGATTTTGATTTTTTATGCATAAGGATATTTGATTATACTAGTTTGATATTTTTAATTGTTAATGGTATAGTTTTTAATTTTTAATTTTTGGTTACATAAAATTTATTATTAATTTTTAATTGCATGCTAATGTATTTAAATTTTGCATGAAATGAAATTGGATTTTGGTTAGTGTGTGATTTACATTAAGGATACTAATACATAGGCTTTCTTTGTGAGGTCATGTGGAGTAGGACATAAGAACCACGCTAGTTGGGAGTTCATGCATACATTTTATCCATGCGATCACATGCTTGTGGGGTTTGACGTTGGTTTTGAGAAGCCTCTAGAAGGGAGAATTGGGAGTAAAGAACACGTGAACATGGGGAGCATCACTATAGGACATGCAAGGAAGCTACTACCAGTGACGTTTCTCAACTGCCATGCATTCGATGAGGCGGTTTTTGGGGGGGAAGTCTCTAGAAGAAAAATCTTTTTGTTGAGAGAGCATAGACACCACACCGAGAAAGAGAATAACTATGGTTCCAAAGACTTTTAAGGTTGAGAGAGGAGAGGGATGACCGACATCCAAGAGTTTATCATCGACATAAATAGTCATTCTTTGGGCTTCTTTTAGAGAAGAGCAAACTCGACATTGAAAAAGGCTAGTTCATAACTATTGGAGTAGTTCACCACCATGGGAAGCTTGTTGTTCTATTCATGGAGATCGTCGCTGCCGGTGTAGTTGACCACCATTAGAGTTTGCCACCACAGTCACTAGAGATTGACACCGTTGTAGGTCACCACCACCATGGAAGCTTATTGTTCTATTCATGGAAATCATCGTTGTCAAAGTAGTTCATACCTATTGAAGTGTCATACCTAGGTCAAGGGTTTGACCCTAAGAGTTACTTTTATCCACGTTAGCAATCAATCAAAACATCTTGAAATTTTTTTTCAATAAAACATCTAATCCTAAATAAATTTATTAAACTAAGATTTACTGTAAAATATTATTTTATTTTTTCAAAACCAACCATCACACTATCTCCTATTCACAAGTATAATGAATCCATCAGTCATCTTCCTAGCCAAAAGCTCAAATATTTACAATAATCTCTAAGTCAAAAAGAATATTTTCAAAAATGTTTTACAAACTAACAAAATATAATTTAACTTACAAAAGTTCATATAACTCAAATTAGTACATGTCAAAAGGGTAATGTAAATTTAAAAACAACCATTATTATGGTTGTTTAGCTTTTTGGAACACTTCTTAATCTTCCTGTGGTCCATCAGAAATTATATCTGCATCTAAAAATTTTAGAAAGTAAAGGGGTAAGCATTTCCACATTACTCAGTAGGGTGTTTTACACCCAAAAGGGTTAGAAATTCTAGGTCAATAAAACACAACCATATGCCAAAATATAATATTACCTTTACATTATACACACTAAAAGAAAACCTAACTATACAAATTTAAACCAATCAAAATCATCATTTTCCTTATTCAATCATATGTCTAGTATATCAACAATTCTAAATTTACAAAATAAATAAGCCATTTTAGTCTTGAATAATATATTCAAACATACACTTGATAAATAATACAAATCATTCTTCCAAATGCAACCATGATGCAAATGCTAACATGCAATTACGTAATGCACTATCGTTCTCGAGCTTTCATCGAAGGATATGTGTCCGTATCCAAATACACTCCCCATTTGGAGCCTTCCTAGGGTAACTTTTGGGTCTTTCTCCCTAGGGATCTCACTCCCTTCTTAATTCTCCCTCTCTAAGGTCATTCAATTTCTTATTTTTCTTTTCTTTTCATTTCTGTCCTCTTTGGGGTATTTTCATTCTCATTTCCATTTCACACAACCATTTCTTTAATTTTTCTTTTTCTTCACACAACCATGATGCATATGAAATGCAATCAAATCATATTTTAACATTCATAATTTTCCAACACAATTCTATTTACTCCCATTATGTTTCATAATTTTCAATAATCCACAACGATTTTTCTTCACTTTAATCACCACAAACATCAAAGAAAATTCACAATTAATTGTATAGTATCAAAATATAGTTTTAAACCTTAGTCACATAAATTCTATTTATTCCCAACATGCTTAATAATTTCCAACAATTAATATAACCATTTTTTTTCTTCAATTAAATAACTACACATATCTAAGAAAATTCCTACTAATACAAATATCAACAAAAATGCAATTTATGTCATAATTTATTTATCTCCAATAATCTCAATAATATTAAACCCCAATACAACAATTTTCCACAATTACGCCACCACAACATTTGAGAAATATTTTTCTAATAATTCAAATATTAACAAAAACCTAATTTATACCATCAATTTATTTATTTCTAATAATATCAATAATTTTAAAACAATCATTTTAAACATATCTCAATACTCAAAATTTTCAACGAATAACTTTCATTATTTTCTACACTAATATATCACCAATAAATTTATATAATTTCTAACATAACAACAATCACAAAAATATATCAACCAATATTCCAATAAAAAGAATTTTCACAACCACAACAATTCGGTAAATCCTATCACAGGAACGAAAATTAAATACTAACAATTCTAATATTTTTATCTTACATTAAACTTTCATTCACTTCCCATTTAATATTTTTAAAGCAAAACCAAATCATTTTACACATTTAGGGTTTCCAAAAACAAACTAAATGAAAACTATATGATGATTTACTATGACCCAACAACTCACCCATTTCCATAGAGTTTTTTAAAAGTAAATAAAAGCAAAATAGAAAACCCAAATAATGTTGAGAGAGAAATTTAGGAAAAACATACCTCTACCTGTATAATAAAATCCAACCATGGGATTGAAAATCCAACTCGTTAGAAGTGTTCACCACATTGAGGACTATTATCGTATGAAATTTTGTCACGATTGAAGGTCATTTCATCATCGGATCGGTGGAAACACACGGACGATGACTCCTTTGCCTTCCTCATTCCTTTATTTCTTTCTTTTCCTTTTCTTTTGCTTCCCGATGCCCTAACCATCCACTTATATATTATTATTATTATTATTATTATTCAACAAATTTAAAAATATCATGCACGTTATTTCTTCTCATAATAAATTAAATTACCATTATTTACTTCACACTTCACAATTATAAATTATACTCAACTTATGATTTTCTGCCTCACGAAAAATACTATCGTATTTGTAATTAAATTTACTGCAAGCCTACTCTTAAAAAATATATATATATATAATTTGACTTTAATTACCCGAAACATTTTTACTTTAAAACTCACTTAAAACATGATATAATTAACTATTAACAAAATTCAATTCCATAAAATAAATTTTTTTTTTCAGCAAACAAGAAGTTGAAATTTGTAATAACCCTTAACTCATTACTTTTACCAATATTTATTTACCAACAAAAATTTAAGTAATATTCTAAAACTTAATTCCATAAATTAATTAGTCATTTAATTTATAAATATCAAATTATCAATCCTTTGGTATAATTTTTATTTAATTTACTTCATTTGTCAAATTATTTAATTGCATCAAAATTTCAAAAGTTAAATTCATACAATTCACATTTAATTAATTTACCCCTTTTTTATATCTTTTCTAAATTCACATATCATAATTTAATCTTAATTTAATTTCAATTCAACTTCGTTTAATGTTTTGTAATTCTATAAAGTTTAATTCCAATTATAAGAATTAAGTTGATTCGTTATAAAATTAAATTCAATTTCTTTTTAATTATCCATTATAACAATTTGATATAATATAAATTTTTACCAATTTTTTCTTACTACGATTTTCTGATAATTATCCAATAATAATTAAATTAATTCCCATAACATACTTAATATTCAAATTTTCAAAACCTAATATCAATTATTTGATGGTTAAATTTTTCTCCAAATCTAAATTTAATTTCTAAAATTCCCACTCCTTACATCTGATGTGGTAAAAATTTCAAACTATTGACTTTTGATCAATTTTTCCAAAATCACTCCCAATTAAATACCAACACATAAATCTTTATCACTCTTTTTGACTATTTGATCCATAATTTTATGAAAAACTTTATGCTCTGAGAATTTGACATGTCCTTAAAAACCAGGGTATTACATGAAGTTTGTTGGTTCGTCTATGGAGTTCATCACTGTTAGAGTAATTCACCACTGTTGCAGCTCGCTGGTTCATTTATTGAGAGTCATCACCGTCATTAGAGCTTGTTGTCATCGGAGAGCAATATTGATCGACAACACACCTTCTCTCGGATCAACCCGACATCTCATAGTTGGAACATTAGTTGCATTGCTTCGACTCTTCATATTTATCTGAGGCGCTGAGATCACTATCATTCTGGATCCTCTCCATTCCTTCTAAAGAATTGGAGATCGTTTCAACATTGGAAACTTGATAGTTTCATGCACCTGAACTCTCCATTGGAGAATCGCAAAAGCTTCACTACTTGCCAATTCACTCATCTCAATCATTTGCTCACCACCAGAACAAGAAACACCTACAATGCCATATTAATTCTCATGAAAGAGGAGATTTCAAGCTTCTTTGAGCATCTTCCTTTCTGACATCTTCATCTTGGGAAATTTTAGATTTCCGTTTACACCTTCACCATCGCCGACTTACTCATCTCCGGAGGAGTTTCTTCTTATCATCAGACTTCTTCATATGAGGGAACTACATCTTCAGTACCGTCGGGTAGTTCATCACCATCAAAGTTTGTTGTTCCATACATCACGGTCTTCACTAGAGAATCACCTCATCACTATTTGTTATCTTCATCAATGTGAGAGGATTAGCTATAATACATCCATTCCATCAACTTCAGAACATCATTAGGCACAAGTTAGTACCATTTTCTCCAATTTTAAATCACTTTCTCATATTTATTTTATTAGATTATAAGAATATTGACTTGGTGTGGATGTAAGAAAGGCCACATGTGTTTGTTGTTTAATCATATATATGCTTAAAAATACGTTTTGATTCATAATCTAAAAATCCAAGTGTCTTTTTTTAGTTGTTTTCTAGTAATTCATCCCATCACTAATTTAGCTTTTGAATTGTTTAAAAAAAAAGATAACATGCCATCAGATTATATTGCCCATAGTTAACATTATATGTAGTTTATATTAATTCATTTTCTTTCTTTCACTTCATGATTTTTGAATAAAAGTCATGTTAATTGTAACTTAGTTTGACACGTTCCATAACAATGACTTAACTCTATTTTAGATGCATTTTATATAATAGATCAACTTGTCGATTGGATGCATTCTATCTGATAATTTAATCTTCTTTAGATATTTAACTAAAAAATGAAATAAAATATATGCAATGTGATTAATTTGTAAATGAACTATTGGAAAAATGATATGTGAATTAAATAAAATAGGATATAACTCTTGATGAATAGCATTGTATAAAAGCTTGTATGGTTATTTGTTCTTGTAAACATTAATATTAGTTTATAAAAAGTTGAGTTGATGTATAATAGAATATATCAACAAGTTGTGTACAATTTGGAAATTTCTGTGAAGTGTTTTGGCAAATATGTTTGTCTAATTTAAAAAGTTATATAAGCAAATAGAATAATACAAAGACATAAGTTTTGTTAAAGTATGTTAATAATCTTTTGCTAAAAGTGTTCCAAAACTAAAATGTGATCATGTTTTAAACTCAATCACAATTGTGAAAATTAATGAAAAAAAAAACATTATGAAACTTTAATTTAAACCCGGAAAATTCTATTTTGTCAATGTAAGCCATTGGAGAATTACGTGACAATTGGCTTTGAATAAATTCTTTTGATTTTGATTCATAAAAACTTGATTTATCTAATTTTTTATTTTTTTATTTTTAAGTAATTCACACATGCACACTTATAATTTTTTGATGATCCAAGTTTAAGAATCTATATGTATTAATATTTTTAGAAAAATTGTTTTATATCTCTTTTATAACAAAATCAATCCTTAAACCTATATTTAAAATTCATCTTAGATCCCTTAAGTACAAAATTTTAATTTTTCAAAAAAGATAGTGCTACCTATTATGTTCGAAATGCAACTTTTGAAAAGGTTTTAAAATGAATTTTGGTTTTAAATACACATTAATTAAAATCCATAGCTCCAATCAATGGAGTCTTTATGGATATTAAAAGGGGTTTTAATAGATCCCTACAATTTTTTTTTTTCCAAAAGTATGGATCTCTATTGACACTATTGACAGCTCATTGTATATTTGAACTTGTAAATTGGACTATGACCACTTATAAACTCTTTAATTTTTCTTAAATTATTCCATGATGCTGTAAACTTTTGAATTTGATTTTAGAATTTCATTTTAGTCAAATATAATTTCTCCATTAGAAGATATAAATCGATCTTTCAGAAGGTTCAGTTTTCACTCTATTTTTTATACTCAGTCTTGTTTTGCAAAATTAAATTACTAAAATAAATATTTAATTTCTTTGAAATTTTTTAACTCAATCTAGATTTCCCAAATTTAACTTTTGACACATAAAATATTAATAAATAATTCCACATAAAATATTAATAAATAATTCCTAAAATGAGATATATGATTTTTTTCTTCTTACACCCAATGCATAGGCACTTTTCTAGAGCTGAGAGATTTTTATTTATTTTTAAATATATCATGAATGTGATATTGCCTTGTGATTATTTTTCATTTAAAGTAGACATATCAATCTAGTTGTAAGAATTTTTTTATGATTTTAGGACATCTCTAAGTTAATTTAAAAAATCAATTGTTGAATACCTTAAAAAGATGCTCTGTTCTGGACCTATTAACATCATTATGAAATCTGGTACTAAATGAGAGTTAATTTATTAATTTGATCACTTAGATGATGAACTAGACATATAGGAGATATTCTCTAAAAATTTTCACGATAAAACTTAACTTGTAGATATTTGTTTTAGATTTATTTTTAGAATCCCCTATTTTGATCATTTGCTGATTTTTTCTGTAAAAAAACCCAATTGTGAATAAATTTGACATTGATTACATATAAGTTTAGTTTTTGATTCTTTTTAAAATTCATTATTATTATTTGTGAATTAATCTCATTTCTATGAAAGTGCTTAAAGACACTAAACCAGGTACACAAACCTTTACTTCACCATTTATTTAAATTAAAGCTTGTGATTGAACATTGTCTATTAGTATTTACTTGTTGTGTTGGGATTGTATGACATTAAATTCGACTCGTTATGGAATATGTGAATGCTTAGAATGCAATGTGATGCTATTGCTTGTTATTTAACTTTTGTGTTTTCTGGAAGCGCTTGGAATGCAAATCGGGTATGCCTTTCTTCATTAAATTGATGAATTGTGTTTGTGTCTATTCAGTTCATTGTGTCCATGAATTAATCAATTAATCCTCACAACAGCTTACTTAGTAGAGACCTAACTTTTAGGGCTTAGAGGGGTGCTACGGTTCTTCGCTAAAACTTCCCAATAAGTAACCTGACCCTTAAACCCAACTTGGTTTTCACAGACTTGTCTTTTCTTTCAAGAGTCATTTTTTTAGGGTTTTTCTTTCTTATTTTTCTTCCCCTTTAAAAAAATCAAATGAAAATAAGTGGCAACTTTGTTATTTATAAAATTAGTTTTTCACAAACAAAAAACGAGTCTCGCTATTGAGTGAGAACGCATGTGAAAATGCAAGATCACAATAAACTATGTGAGAAGGAGTACAAATAATGTAAAAGAGGGTACGAATAATGTAAAAAGGGGTACGGATATTGTGAAAGGGTGCACAAATATTGTAAGAGAGGGTACGAATATTGTGAGACAGGGTACGAACATTGTGAGAGATGGTACGAACATTATGATTGAGAGTACAAACATTATGAGATGAGGTACGAACAATGTGAGAAAAAACAATGTGATAAGGGGTACAAACATTGTGATAGATGGTATGAACATTGTGAGAGAAGGTACAAACATTATGAGAGAGGGTACAAACATTGTGAGAGAGGGTATGAACATTGTGAGAGAAAGAATGAACATTGTGAGAGGGGGTACAAATATTGTGAGAAATGGTACGAACATTGTGAGAGTGTACAAACATTGTGATAGAGTGTATAAACATTATAAGATGGGATACGAATATTATGAAATGGGGTACAAACAATGTGAGAGCATATACGAATATGGTGAGAGATGGTACGAAACATTGTGAAATAGGGTAGAACATTGTGAGATGGGATACAAACATTGTGAGAGAGGGTACAAACATTGTGAGATAAGGTACAAATATTGTGAGAAATGGTATGAACATTGTGAATGAGGGAACATACATTGTGAAATTGAGTACGAACATTGTAATGAAGGTATGAACAATGTGATGGGGGTACGAACAATGTGATGGAGTATGAATATTATGAGAGAGTGTACAAATATTGTGATAGAGGGTACGAACATTGTGATATAGGGTACGAACATTATGAGAGAGAGTACGAACATTGTGAGAGATGGTACAAACAATGTGAGAGGAGATACGAACATTATGAAATAGGGTACAAACATTGTGAGAGAGGATACGAATATTGTGAGAGAGGGTACAAACATTGTGAGAAGGGATACAAACATTATAAGAGAGGGTACGAATATTGTGAAAGAGAGTACGAACATTATGAGATAGGGTACAGACATTGTGAGATGAGGTATGAACATTGTGAGATGGGGTACGAACATTGTGAGAGAAGATAGGAATATTATAAGAGATGGTACGGACATTGTGAAATAGGGTAAGAACATTGTGAGAGATAGTACAAATATTGTGAGAGACGGTACGAACATTATGAGGAAGAGTACAAAAATTGTGAGAGGGAGTACAAACAATCTGATGGAGTATACAAAAATTGTGAGAGAGGGTACGAACAATGTGAGATGTGGTACAAACATTATGTAAAGGGTACGAACAATGTAAAAGGGAGAAAATAATAACTAGATAATGTAATTTTCTAACCACTCTTTCTTTTATATTTCAGTTCCTTTATGGATATGATGGACAAAGGCAAAGGAAAGGAATTTATCATCAATTTGAACGATGAAGACTTTGATTACCATATAATAGCAATATGAAAACTGAGTCTGATGATGAGGCCATGCTAGTTTTAGAGAAGATTTTGAATGGTTTAACGCTTGAAGATGTATGGAAAATGGACTTAAGCTCAATAGAGGAGACAAAAGAATTTTATAATTTGCTAAAGTTATAGGATTTAGTGTTAGAAAGGATGATGTGAAAAATAATTATTGAGTTGAATATTTCACAAACTCTACTTTTGTAAAAAATATCATAATATCTCAAATTTGTTAAAAGTGTATTATCATTAGAAAAAATAAACATCTAGAAATCTCACTGCTTCGTTTGTTGGATTTAAACTCGTTTATGCCTTGTACAAGGAAGAAGAATGCTATTGGGGCCTAATTTATCTTCTTTATTGATGCGGTGTCTTCAAGGAGATAAAGGATATGCTTGACACTAACTTTCATCGTTATCATAACAAGGCACCCAAAACAAATAACACAAAATGAATTTTAAATTCATCTTCACAATCCTTTTCTTGTTGTATTGGGTTTTCTAATATCAACAATGGCAATTTTCCCTTTCCATCACAATACATGTATAAATCAATCCGTTTACTTGTGCAACTATCTATATCTACCTCCACTTCCTTAGTCTTCAAGCCCAAAATTAACTCGACATCCATTGGGGATAATTTAATGGAAGTGTTATGCACACTTAATGTGCATGAAAGAGTGTCAAAATTCTCTACCAACCAAAGACATAAACTATGATCAAGTTTAGTACATCACAATCCTAAAATACCTCCAAAGCCTATTTCTTGTATAGTTGTCTTATGATTAGGTTGCAAGTATTGAAGTACTTCATACATTTGATTAGGTGAACAACGAGTGTGAAGATGTGACTGCAAGTCATACATATACATATGCATATATATTTAAAATTGAAAGAAAATATTATCAAAATTTACAAAGATAAATTTCAAATTTCTTACCTTTGATGCATTTTTTAAGCTTCTACCCTTTTGTTTTATATATTCATTAGGGCATTTTTTCGACTTCTTTAAGAACTCTTTTTTTTTTTCTCCATTTAAAAGGGATTGATACTTTTTTCCATTTTCTTTTTGTAATTATATTATTAAATTAGTTAGTCGTAATATAGAATATAAAAGTTGACTAAAAAACATATTATGCAAATATCCATTTCTTTTCTTACATCATGATTTATTATCAATTCCTTGTTATCTTCCTTTCTTGTGACTACTTGTTCTTGACTGCATAAAAAATCACATGAAAATGATTATATTTTCAACATATGAATAAATATCCAAAATGAATTAATTGTATATATATACTTACAAATAATATAGCAATGAACCTATAGGACGTTTTGGGTTTGAAAGGGGATCATTCTCCTAAAATGATTGTTTGCTCCTGTTTAAGATACAACACTATGAGTTTCACTTACAACTAATTAAAACTATGTATTACATTCAAATAATTAAGTGACAAATATAAAATATTGCATATTTGATTTTCTAAGTCAAGACACATTCGTCGAGCATATCAATATTGGGAGTGTAGATTACTGTGAGACAATACAAATAATTTCATTAATATTTGGAAAAGTCTTGCTAATATTCTTGTTTGATGTATATATATATCTTTTAGCTCCTATTGTTTAGAACATGATTTTAAATGTAAGCATGTAAATATCACCTTGGTGCTCCTCCAATGGATGTGAATGCAGCAATCATTGTAGCATTGACTTTGGCAGTAGTTCATACCTTTGAAAAGAAGCAAACCATCATAGTCCTATTGTTAAGTAAGATGCAAAGAGGATAAAAAGTTTTGATGATAAGTGATGGTTGTCTCAAGTACTGCTAATGAAGCCACAGATTCTACATGAGACATGGGCTCTCCAACATGTTTGACAATTCTCTTGAAATGAAGGGACTGATTATAAACACTTTCAGCCTACAAAATGAAGCCTTTTTATGAGAATAATGCATTGATATAAAAATATGGCATGCTAAGAAATTAGTATTTAGTACAAATGAAAACATCTTTTAGAAACAAATAAAGTGATATGTACTCAATACTTCAGTGCTCAAATTCTATAGCAAAGTTTTTTTGTTTGATTGAATCATTAACTGAATTTTGGCAAACAGATAATTTTTGCTTGATTTAGATGATAAATACTATTTCTTCATAGAAATACAAAATTTCCTTGAAAGTCTCTTCTCAAACTATTATTTTCTTTCTATGTTATTCAATCAACAAGACATTTACCATTTTATTGTTTAGAAAACAACAAATTTTATAAAAAATATCAATCTTAAGATATATTCCATAGTATCAAACTTACTTATTCCATATGAATTGTTTTAGTTTTGATTTTTAGCAAGGAAATGCAAAATAACCACATTCTGGATCAGATGTGCTTTGATGCATGTGAATTTCATATTGATAATTAACAGAAAGATGACAATAAAATAATCAGTCCAACTTCCATTAGGATCTTTTTACCAGAAAATGCCCCCTAATATGATTACTTATTTGATATCTTAAAAAAATAAGTTAAGAAAGAAGCTAAGAAAATTACTTATCTGATTTTGCCTCGAGTTTTTTTTTTCTTTTCCATTAGACCTTTTTTTTCCCTTTCTACCTATGAAGACAAAGATGGGGATTGGATGCTAGTAGGAGATGTTCCATAGGAGTAAGTCTCTCCCTATCTCTCAACCTACCTTGCTAGCTATAGTCTCTCTCTCATTCTCTCAACTTACAGTTCTCTATTTTCTCATTACAGTATGTTCATCTCTTCCTACAAGAGGCTAAGAATCATGAAATGATAATCTTTCTTTTTGGAAAACAAAGTATCCTTACCTGCAAATGCTGTAAACCCAATAGGATTTTCTGGGCTCTTAGCTCATATTTCTTTCTCGAACTTTCAGCAAAACCACTAACAAGCTCCCCCTTCCCCTAGTCTATTCCTTTCTTTTCTTGCCTTTTCTTATTTCTCCTTCAAAATCTCCACTCAGCTCACTCTCTTTGTAAACTATTTTTTCACCAAAAAACTCCCTTTCCAGACCCTCAAACGTTTTTCTGAAGCTCACCTCTCTAAAACCTAGAAAATCAGTAGGCCCTTCTGTTTACATTCATTCTCCTATGCTGAAATGTGGCTCTAAAAGCCAAAAAATCAGTAGGCCCTCAGTTTACATTGATGCTCTCATGCTAAAACGTGGCTTCAATAGCTTTAGCACCTCTAGCTTATTACAAACTTTTAGATAGGATTGAACGGGAAAACAAGGTCAGACCAACAACTTGTACACCCTATTTCTTTTTGGTTTTGTTTTTTGTTTTTTTTTTTGGTTTTTTTTTTTTTTTTTGTTTCTTTGTTTCTTTGTTTTTTTTGCTTTTTTTTAATGCATAAACCAGTTGGATGGTCTGGATTGAACCACCTTCATCCAATGGGCAAGAATGTTTTTTGGGTATGGTACCAAAGTGGTACCGTAGAATTTTCCAAATAATTGGTTATTCGTAACTACATGATTAAATCTAAAACTCTTAAAATTAAAGAAACGATAACCCACCACTATATATATAAGATTTTTTTTCTATTAAACTTTTAGAAAATTTCAATATTTAACTAATAAACTTTTTAGAATTTTTTAAAATAACTAAATATAAATCATTTGATAATGATAATTTTTATTTAAAGTTATCTACATAATATGATGATATAAATATATTGTCATCATTGAAACTTTCACAAAAATTTCAAAACCCATCACTTGATAAAATATCAAATATTTAAATAAATTTTAGTTTTATTAATAATGAAATAACATATATGGTTTAAATAATTGTGTAGTTATTCATAAATTAGTAATTCCAAATGTTTAAAAAATCTCAAAATGAAATAGAAGATCACCTACTACTAAAACAATATTGAATAAAAAATCATTTTTATTAGAATTTATATATATGTTATGGCAAAGACCCCATAGAGGAAGGGAAAAAAAAACAAAATACTAATAAAACATCTGCATTGTTAAAAAAATTATATTTACAAATGAAATATTCAAACTTACAAATGAAAAATACAAGTGTAGCTTCTCTTGCATGAAGAAGGAAAATACATAGTAGTCATAAGTATAGTTGAGTTTGGAGAAGGGAATATAAATAATTGTCATTGTCACATGAAAAAATCTAAAGGGTCATTGTGGATGAGGAATTAATCGATATTAGCATACAAAGGAAATGAATGAATGAATATGAATGGGTATAAATTGAAAAAACATTATGAATAATGAATGAACCAATGTCAACACGCATAAAAGGGGATGAATGAGGTTTTCTAGGTTTTTTATTTTTTTGATTGATGGGGAAATATAAAAAAATTGATAATAGTTACAAGGGAAATATGTCTTTTCCTTTTCTCTTGTATGAAGAAAGAAAAGACATAACAACCACAAGTATAGTTAAGTTTAGAAAAAGGAATATAAATAATTATCATTGTCAAATGAAAGATATTGAAGAGTCATTATTAATGAGCAATGAATCGATATTAGCATACAAAGAAAATGAATGAGTATAAATTGAAAAAACATTATGAATAACGAATGAACCAATGTTAGCACGCATAAAAGGGGATGAATGAGGTTTTTTGGGTTTTTTATTTTTTTGATTGATAAGGAAATATAAAAAAAAAAAAAAAATTGATAATGATTATTTTTTTGAATGAGAAATACAAAATAAATTAATATTTTGATGAAGTGAAAAGGAATTGAATGAGAAATGAATGTCTTAACTAAAAGTCCATGAATGAGTGAATGTATATAAAGAAAATAAATGGATATGAATAAGCATGTACAAAAAGTAATATAAAGGAAATGAATGAACATGTAGGAAAAGTCGTTACGGAGAACAGAATGATGTGCAAAAGACATATTTCTAATAAGAGGTTTTTTTAATGAGAAATATAAAATAAATATATAATAATTCTTAATATGTATTTTGGTAAATAAGTATTCATAAAAAATTAATTTGAATTGATATAACAATGGATATGTTGAATTAATATAATAATAAATACATGATACATGAACAATTTATTTTTTTTTCTACCAAAAATTTATATCATCTTGAAATAATAATTTTTTATCAAGTTGAAATAACCCTTAAACAATAATATATTATTATCATATGAAAATACACATTAAAGAAAATTTCCGTATAAAATTTTGATTTAGAAAAACAAATTAATTCAAACCAATTTTTTGTTTACTTGATTTTAATTTAAATATTTTTTATTAAATAAATTAAGAATGAAAAATTAAATTATGGTAAGCTTTTTTATTTATTTATTTATTTATTTATTTATAAAAGAATCATTATCTAAATCAATTTTTTTTTAAAAATAAAAAATAAATAAATTATAATAATTTTTCTAAAATAGAAACATTATTTAAATCAATTTATAGGTTGTCAAAAAACATTATCTATATTAATTATATATAGTAATTATAGGATATAAGAGCATATAATAGAAATTATAAGAATATTTTTTAAAAACATTTCGTACATAAATAGATTAAGATCCACATTTTTGTATTTATAAAAAAATATAATTTATGATTTTATTATAATCTTACTATCCATATTTTATTAAAAATGATTATTTTTTACTTTATTTGTAATTACAAAATTATTTTTATTTTTAATAAAAACTTGAATTGAATTTAATTTATATTATATAAATTGAATTTACAATAATCAAAATAAAAATTTATTTTTAGAAAACAATTCATCCAACCAAGTGTTCGGTTATTTATTTTTCTAGTAAGTGTTTTTCAAAATAACTTATAAGAGGGGAATCAAAACAAATTAAAATCTCATTTATGAGTAGAATAGTAGAATTTCATTTCTGTTCAAATCATTTTATATTTCTTTCTCATCGTCATTTGAGTCATCCAAATATAAGAATCGAGAAGAAAATAAATAAGATGTAAATTTCCACTCTTCATCACCACCTACCAAATATGATTTAAGCATTCGTTGATTAATGAAGAATATTGTAACAGAGCTTCAACAGGAGAAATAACTCACTCCTTACAACTAAAAAAAATGCCTTGAAGAATCGCTTTCTTTAGAAGAAGGCTATTCCACATGGGAGTAGACCCTCGTGGATGGTAGGTTTCATAGTGAATTGTTGCAGTCAATAGAAGAAAATCCTACACCCCTGCTTAGGACAAAAGTCTTAATTAGAAGAACTGTCCTCCTTTCTGTGGGGACCCTCCATGTGTCAATCCATGTGTCAATCCATGTGTCTATCCATGTGTCACTTCCCTCAGTACTATCCGGATAGCCACCACAGTACTTGGAGCTTCCTATCCGAACCACATAGGCTCGCAGCAAATAGCACTAGACTTCCCAAGCAAGCAACGTCTTCCGGGTAACCCTAAAGTCTCCCTTACTGCATGTAATCATTCCCTTTTGACATGGACAAAAATCTTAATTAGAAGAACTGTCCCTTTTGTGGGGACCCTCCACGTGTCAATCCATGTGTCTATCCACGTGTCACTCCCCTCAGTATTATCCAAATAGCCACCACAGTATCCGAAGCTTCCTATCCGAACCACACAGGCTCGTAGCAAATAGCACCAGACTCCCCAAGCAAGCAACATCTTCCGGACAACCCTAAAGTCTCCCTTACTGCGTGTAATCATTCCCTTTTGACATGGACAAAAGTCTTAATTAGAAGAATTGTCCCTTCTATGGGGACCCTCCATGTGTCACTCCCCTCAGTACTATTTGGATAGCCACCACAATACCCGGAGCTTCCTATCCGAACCACATAGGCTTGTAGCAAATAGCACTAGACTCCCCAAGCAAGCAACGTCTTTCGGACAACCCTCAAGTCTCCCTTGCTGCATGTAATCATTCCTTTCTGACATAGATGTGGTTGATGGAACCTTCTCCAATCCTTACATCCATGTCAATGGATTATCATACACTGCCCCATACCTCCAGCAGGATGAAGCAACGGGCAATTGTATCATGACATACCATCTGATTGCACTTGCCAGCCGCCCTAAATTGTAATTATTGTCCTGCCACCTACAGGATAGTCATCATTACCATGAAAGTCAAAGTGTCTACTCAGCACTATAGTGGCTTTCCTTTGAGCACTATAA
Organism: Vitis rotundifolia; assembly: GCA_030254885.1. NCBI lineage: Eukaryota > Viridiplantae > Streptophyta > Magnoliopsida > Vitales > Vitaceae > Vitis > Vitis rotundifolia. The sequence goes on from CM058159.1 coordinate 9,243,006, forward strand.
AAAGCCCTCCTAATGCATAACCCAGGTACGCATACCTAAGCTGACCTGTTCACTTTTTCTCCAAAGGCTCTAACCTATCTGTGTCTAACATAAGCTTCAAAGGGGCGTGCTTGGACACCCTATCCGAACATCCTTTGTGCAGGGAGGAAGCTCACTGAGCCTTTCGTTGCTGGGTCGAAGCTCTCATTGGCACAATGTAAGGAGGATCTGACTCCAGTTGATCCAATATCAACACCTTTGGAACAAGAATAGACTCATCTTTTGGTGTCAAGGTAAACCCACCACGGCTACAAGCATGGATTCTGTTTCTTTACGAAATTCTCGATTTGGTTTGCTTTGGTTAAGTTCCTTATCAATTGGCTTGGTGTCAAGTTCAATCTTGTGACCTTCTTTTCTCAATCGGGAACTTTTAAGGAAAAAAAACATTTCATTATTGGTTTTGTTGGAGGTGGTGTTTGTTTTTTGATTAAATAAAAAAAAATTAAAATATTTGACTCTTTCTATTTAACTAAATGTAACATAGTAATATCAATTAACACAATTATAATAAACTTATTATCAATATGTTCAATTTAATTATGTTAATTGATATCAATATGCTATTTTTAGTTGAATAAAAAAGTTAAATATTTTAATTTTTTCTATTTAATAAAAAATAAACACCATTAAAAAAACCTTTAAAATTAAAGGTAGATAAACACCACCAATAAGAAAACGTTTAAAATTAAGGGTAGATGATGTTCTAATTAAAGGTAGATGAACACCACCAAGAAGGAAATGTACTGCAAATTTTGATTCTTGCCCCAAGAGTTTGGAATTAATTTAAAATTAATTTGATTCTAATTAAAATAATAATAATATAATTTCCATTTTTTATTTTTAAAATCATAAACTTCTATATAAAAATAAAACATTTATATAATTTATATTAAAAGTATAAATTTATCTTATGAATTTAAAAATCACTTTAACAAATTTTAAAATTTAGAACTAATTTAAAATTTTACTAAATCTAGACTTAATTAATTATACTTTGTTTTTCCTTTTTATTTTTGATGGAAAACTCGACTTAGTAGATTTAAAAAAAAAAACATGGATCACAAATCTTTCAACACTTGAATCAACAACATTTTAAAGAGTATATTAAATCTGGGCATTAGTGCAATGAACTATCATATAAATGTTATGGCTGACAACTGGCTTGACAGATGTTGAGTTGTCAAATCAGTTCCTCATTAACAAATTTGTGACTATATGTGTTCAACAAATTATAACTCACAAATATAATATGATGATTCTTCATCTCTTTTAATTTGCATTCTTCTTGAAGTATTTGCCTGAAATGTTCTAAAATCAATGCAACAATGCATGATTATGTATCCATTGGGACATTGGAGTCTACCAAAGTAAAATTTCCACCAAAAATTTTCTGAAAATATTCTACTTACTGTTCCTAAACTAATCAATATGGTCTTCATCCTCCATTCTTCTTGATGAGAACGTTAGACTATTCTGAAAACTGCTTTCTAATTTTTAAAAATAGAAAATTGTTAAAGAATATATTTTAATTATTTTTACATATTTTTTTAAAGTTGTTTTTAAAATAATTATATAAATATAAAAAATAATTAAACATAAAATATTATATATAAAAATTATTTTAAAAACATATTTAAAAACATAAAAAACAAGTTAAAAATATTTTAAATTTCTAAACACACTATAAAAATTATTTTTAAAACATATTTAAAAACATAAAAAATAATTTAAAAATATTTTAAAATTTTAAACACATTAATATTTTGTAAAATATTATAAAATAGTTTTAAAAAATTATTTTAATAAATAGTCATCAAATAAGATATGTGGTACAATAGGAATTCTTGTTATTTTGAACTGATTGGAAATTTAAAATAATTTTTAAAAAGTATCCTAAATTTTCATTGCATATACCTGTGCAATATTTGCTTATGAAAATAGGTTTGCATGTAAGATAATAAAAAGGATAATAGACATATATTATCAATTTTAGAGTTCATAATTTAAAAATGGAGAATTATGGTTAAGATATGGAAGGAGGTGTAGAATTATGGTTCAAGATATGGAAGGAAGTGTAGTCAGAAGGATGTAAAAGGTTCACGTTTCATACTACATGTCATACATATTTAACTATTTATATATTAACAAATGCTAAAGTTACCCCCTTTTTATTTTTCTACCATTTCATCTTTCCTTTGCTAATATTCTTCCTTTCTCTTTTCTTTTTCTTTTATTTTGTTACTATAATTAATATTCACTTTATTATTTATAATATTAATATTAGAATATTAATATAAATATTGTTTGCATTGGTAATAAATAATAATTTTCAATAATAATAATAAGTAATAAAAATAATAGTAATATCTACATATAAAAGAAATTATTTGCAACAATCCATCAAATAAAAATACTAACATTAAATGATTATAATAATAATAAATATTAACAAAAATAATTGTGTTTAAAAATATTAAAAATATTAAAAATAAAATAAAATAATAATAATAAAATAAGATAAAAAATAAATAATAATAAAGAAAAATAAAAAAATGACATTTTTGTCCTTTTACTCTTTATGGACTTTCTATCAATTTACAAAGTTTTGTGACTTTTACCGTAATTGCACTGCTTCCTACACCCTAAAGTATAATTCTCTCATAAAAAATTATGACATTAAAATGACCTTGTAAAGACTAGTAAAGAATATACAAGCAAGTACGGGAGCTATGAAATTAAAACGAAGTTGTAAATATTAAACAAGGCAGATGTTTCGTGTGAGCACGTATTGGAGATACTGGTTGAGGGAGCCTTGAAGCTTACCTCGGTTCAAGAAATACTTTTTGGAAGCATTTTTCATATTTTTTAAAAATAAATTAAGTTTTTGACAAAATTTTAAAAACCCTGAAAACTCACGTATATAAACATTTGATAATAGATAATTCTCTCAAAAATACTTTAAATAACACTTTCAAAAAATTTAGAAAGAAATATTTAATAAATAATTCTCCCAAAACACTTTCAAAGATAATAGCTTCAATGCAAACATTTCAAATAAAAATATCAATATATATATATATATATATGTTGATTCATGTGGAGATGTAAAAATTCCTACTCTTTTTTCTCATTGATCATATAGAAAACACGTACTATTCAAAACAACAAGGTAATATTGTAATAATTCACTTCCAATCGTGTAGATATTGTTCGCTTTGGACCCAAATGGGTCATCACGACTTTAAAAGTCGTCTACAAGGTTAAGAGAAGTTCATACTTATATAGTACTAGGAACTTTCCCCCCTATCCGATGTGGGATATCACAAACATCCTCCTCATGCAGACACAACGTCCTTGTTATGTCCCACGGGATTGCAAAGCCAAACAGACGAACATCCCTACCGGGTCAGATAAACCCTCATACCGAGGTCGGAGATCGGCTCTTATACCATTTGTAATGACACACTCCCAACCGTATAGATATTGTCCGCTTTGGACCTAAAGGAACCCTTACAGCTTTAAAACATTGTCTACAAGGTTAAGAGAAGTCCATACTTATATAGCGCTAGGAACTTTCCCCCCCATCTGATGTGGGATATCACAAACATTCCCCCTTGCTATATAAGTATGAGCTTTTCTTAACCCTATAGACACGTTTTAAAGCTGTGAGGAACCCTTTGGGACAAAAATGGACAATATCTATACGATTGGAAGCGGATCGTTACAAATGGTATCAAAGCCGATCTCCAACCTCTGTGTGGGGGTTTGTTTGACCCCGTAGGGGTGTTTGTTTGTTTGGTCCTGCAATCCTGTGGGACATAACGAGGACATTGTGTCTGCATGGAGGGGTGTTTGTAACATCCCATATAGGATAGGGGGGAAAGTTTCTAGCGCTATATAAGTATGGACTTCTCTTAACCCTATAGACTTGTTTTAAAGCTGTGAGGGCCCCTTTGGGTCTAAAGCGAACAATATTTACACGGTTGGGAGCGAGTCGTTACAAATGGTATCGGAGCCGATCTCCGACCTCAATGTGGGGGTTTGTTTGGCCCCATATGGAGTGTTCAGCCCTGTTTGGGGTGTTCATCTGTTTGGCCCTGCAATCCCGTGGGACACAATGAGGACGTTGTATCTGCATTGGGGGGGGGGGAAGTTCCTAGAGCTTTATAAGTATAAACTTCTCTTAACCCTGTAGACATGTTTTAAAGTTGTGAGGGTCCCTTTGGGTCCAAAGCGGACAATATCTACACGGTTGGGAGTGGGTCGTTACAAATGGTATCATAGCTGAGCTCCAACCTCTTTGTGAGAGTTTGTTTGGCCCCGTAGGGGTGTTCTTCTATTTGGCTCCGCAATCTTGTGAGACACAACGAGGATGTTGTGTTTGCATGAGGGGGTGTTTATGATATTCCACATCAGATAGGGGGGAAAGTTCCTGACGTTATATAAGTATGGACGTCTCTTAACTCTGTAGACGCGTTTTAAAGCCGTGAGGGCTCCTTTGGGTCCAAAGTAGACAATATCTATATATTTGAGACCGGGTCATTATAAATATAATTTGAGAAATATTAAAGTATGTTTGATAATGATTCTAGAAAGTATTTGTAATATTTTTAACATTTGAAAATTTTTATCTTTTAAGTAGTAAAAGAATTAAAAACACTTCTTAAAATCACTATCAAATCTTACTCTTAGAGTATGTTTGGTAATGATTATAGAAAACACGTTTAGCCTTTCTAACACTTAGAAAATTTTAACCTTTCAAAGTGTTAAAATGACTAAAAACGCTTCCTAAAATCACTACTAAAGAAGTTCTTAATTTCAATTGCTAAGTGATATAAGGGTTTACCAAGTCAACATTAATGTTATATGAAAATACAATACAATACCATAATTAGAAGTAATAACATCATTTTAGCCAATTCAAAATTGTTGTGAAATTATGTTCCTAACTTAGATTTTATTTCAGATCTCATTTGAGTACACTTTTATTATTTTTAAACATTAAAAATTTTAATTTTTTTTTTATAAATATTCAACATGTTTTGTAATTTTAATTCTAATTTTTATTTTCTAAGAAAATAAAAACATGTTCGTGGTTATATGAACGAGTAGAAAAAAAGCCATTTTTGGTGGTTTTCAAATAAAATTTTCACAAATTTCAATAATTTCTTAATATTTAAACGTGAGATAGGAGTATTTGTTTCATAAAAAAGAATAAATAATATTTAATTTCTCACCCTAAATTTTCTAAGAATAAATAATATTTGTTTCATAAAAAATTGGAATAGGAGAAGGGGTTTATGCAACATCTATTTCTTTTTCCTTTTTTTGCTATCAAATATTTTTAAACATAAAAAGTAAAAACCTATAACCAAACATAATTTTAAAAATTATTTTCAACTTTTAATTATAAAAAATACCTTTAATAATTTTAAGATTTCAATAAATCCATAGTAAAAAAGAACAAAAAAATTGCAAAGTAAATTTCGAGCCCATCAGTAAATTTGTTAAAAATCTTAAAAATATTAGAATGATTATATTAATTTGTATATATGATATTAATAAATATTCCATCCACCCACGTATGCTCCGTTGTAGTCTAGTTGGTTAGGATACTCGGCTCTCACCCGAGAGACTCGGGTTCAAGTCCCGGCAACGGAAATCACATTTTGTTGGGCTTACTTTGATGTCTATGTTCCATTTTGATCATGTTTGTTGGGCCTACTTGACGTATTCCATTTTGTTTTCTATTTTATGCTTAAAGGCCCATTACTTTTTCTTGTTAGCATTTTTATTACACCCATGATTGATGCTTAAAGCATGTTTGAATTTTCTCATAATTAAAAAAAAAAAAACTTAGCTTCAAAAAAAAAAGATTTAAAAGTGCAATAAATTTCTTTGAAAGCACTTTTGGTTGATTAAAAAAAAATTTATATTTAATAAAAAAATTATATGATCAAAATTACTTATTTATACATTTTTATGGGGCTTTTTTTTTATTCCGGTCAAACCTTTCAATGTTTGAATTGACTTTTATAATTCATATTTAAGATCCAAACTCCATTTGAATTGGTTTAAGGTTTCTATTCAAAAAGTTTGAAAAAATCATAAAAACTTGTTGGTCAATGACAATCAAACCTGGATGCTGCAAGTGTCAAATGGGTTGACCACAGCTATTAGACCAAATATAAATTTATAAATAAAATTCTCAATATTTTTATATCATTTCTTTTATATCCTTCCATATATTTAAACTAAATATATTATAATTTTAAATTTAATAAATTTTTGAATTTTGTACACGTAAATATATTTATATTATTTCTTATTTTTATCATTTGTTAAAATTTTACTCAATATTTTGTGAGTTTTATCAATTTTTGTTTTATCGATATTTTTTGTCTCAATTTTTTTATTGATATTTATTAATATATTCATGAAAACCGATATTTTTATTGTGAGTGTTTTCCTTTTTAACTTGGATATATACTTCCATACGTATAAACCATTTTTGTGTTATTGTTTTGTCAATGATTACAGTTGTGATTTTGTTAGAGTATTGATGAACTCATGAGATGAGGAAACTCTTCTTCTTTAGTTCAAGGTCTTAAGAACACAAACTTTGGGATCAATCTCTTAGTGTCACGTGCCGTGGAGAAGTATATAAAAGGTGGGTCAAATTGGAAAGGTAGTTTGTGTTAGCCTGAACATGAGCATAATGTTGGTTCATTTTGAAAGGAATATGAGCCAAACCTTGAGTTCTTTGAGAAAACGAAACCCATTTTTTTTATAAGTAAAGATAATTTCATATATAAAGAGACGCCAAAAAAGCGACTCAAGGTATACAAACCTATGCACCCACCACCAAAATGGCCAAAGAAAAATAAAGAGACTCAAAATCCAACTGGCCTAAAAAATAACCTTAAAAGGATCCTAACCAATCAATAAAATTAACTATAGTTAGAGGGCATTCAACTATAAACAGCTTAGCCCCGAACCAAAGAGAAAAAAATAAAAGAGTGTTTCAATCTCTGGATTGACAACTCATCATCCTTGAATGCCAATCTATTTCTCGCCTTCCAAACTGTCCAAAATATATGAAGAGGAGCAGCTCTCCACACCTTTCTACACTTTTTGCCCACAAAAGAACCATGCCAGCTAAGTAGAGTCTCTCTAACTGAAGAGGGCAGCACCCAAGACACCCTAAATAAGGTAAAGAGTAACTCCCATAAGACCCTTGTTTTTTAATAGTAAAGAAGCAAATGGTCTACGGTCTCCTCATTCTCAAGACACATAAAACATTTATTTGCCAAGGACCATCCTTTTTTTGAATAAGATTTAGGGTTAAAGTTTTACCCCATGTAGCCTCCCAAGCAAAGAAACTAATTTTGGGCTATACCCACACATTCCAAATACAGCTAAATGGAAACAAAATAGGGTTGTCTGCTTTTAGAGCAAGGTAGAGGGACTTGGCCGAGAATTTGCCGCTCTTTGTTTCGGTCCAAACCACCATATCATCCACATCTCTAATCACTTTCTTCTCGTGAAGACGCTCCAGAAATCTTTCCACCTCCTCCACCTCCCAATCATTTAGGGCTCTTGAAAAACAAGGATTCCAACCCCCCAACCCCCCATCCCTTCCCTCCCTTAACCGAGGGATCCCAAACATCCACTACCCAAGCTTTCTTTTCAACAAACAAAGCAAAGAGGGAAGGAAAAGACTCACACAAAGAGGAATCCCCACACCATCTATCCCTCCAAAATCTCATCCTCCTCTTATTGCCAACACTGAAAGAAATTCGAGCTCCCACCAATCCTTATTCCTTTCCAAAGCCCCATGCCATGCGCCTTTCTCACTTCTAGAGAGCACCAACCCCCTCTATCTTCCCCATACTTCCCTCTAATCACTTGATTCCACAAAGCCTCTCTCTCATTTGGCAATTGCCAATTCCATTTGGAAAGAAGAGCCTTATTGGGGATGGTAAGACATTTGACTCCGAATCCCCCTTTCTTTTTTACTTAAGCACACCACCTCCCATCTTACTAAATGTGGTTTTCGCTTCAAGTTGCCACCACCCCAAAGGAAATCCCTTTAAGTTTGCTTTAGTCTCTTACCAACTGAACTTGGTAATCTCAACAAGGCCATAAAATAAATAGGAAGATTTGACAAAGTACTTCGGATTAGAGTTTATCTCCCTCTCTTGGATAAGTATTGTCTCTTCCACATGGCCAATCTTCTATGAAATCACTCTTCCACTCCATTCCACATTGAAACTGACTTAAATGGAGCACCCAAAGGAAGGCCCAGATAAGTGGATGAGAGACTACCCACTCTATAACTAAAGTCCAAGGCAAGATCATCAATATTCTCTACCCTCCCTATTGGAATGAGTTCACTCTTCTCCAAGTTTACTCTCAACCCCGGCACAACCTTGAACCACATAAGCAACCAACTTAGGTAAGTCAGCTAGTCTTGAGAAGCTTTGCAGAACACCAAGGGGTCATCAGCAAACAACAAGTGGGAAATCTGAACCCCTTCTTCACTCATACTCTTCACCCTACAGCCCGACATAAAACCTCCATCCGCAGCCCTTTTAAGGAAAGAGATAAAGACCTCCATGACAATCATAAAAAGATAAGGCGAGAGAGGATCACCTTCCCTCAATCCCCTTGAGCTTTGAAAGAATCCCTTAGACGTGCCATTAACCAACATAGAGAAACTCGCAGTAGATATGCACCACTTAATCCACCCTATCTATTTCTCCCCAAAACCCATTTTTTGCATAACTATGAAAAGAAAATACCAATCCACATTGTCATATGCCTTCTCTATGTCAAGTTTGCACATAATACCATTCTCATTATTCTTCAAAACCGAGTCAATGACTTCATTAGCTATTAGCACCGCATCTAGGATTTGTCTACCCTCCACAAAAGCCCTTTGAGCCTTAGAAACCACCTTTCCAACCACCTATTTTAGTCTATTGGTTAAAACCTTAGCCAACTACTCGTACAGGCTTCTCAATAAGCTTATGGGCCTAAAATCCCTTAAATCTTCAGCCCCCACTTTTTTTTGGATTAAAACCAGAAAAGTTGCATTTAACCTTTTAACAAATTTGTTGTGTTCATACAACTCCTTGAAGAAACTCATCACATCATCCTTCACAAAATCCAAGCAAACTGCCAGAAAGCCATTGTAAAGCCACCAGGCCTCGGAGCTTTATCCCCACTACAACCCAACAACACGCCATACACCTCGTCTTCCGTGAACGACACCTCCAACGCACCAGCATCCATATTTTGCAACGTTTCACACTGTAGCCCAGATTAAGGAGGGCACCAGTTCCCCAGATTAGACATCAAAGATCTAAAGGCATTTACTATCCCTTCGCTAATCCCATTCTTCTTTGAATGTCAAACACCATTAATCCTAATTCGATCCACATTGTTTCTTTTCTTGTGAGCATTTGCCATCATGTGGAAAAAGCCTGTATTTTTATCACCCTCTTTCAGCCACACTTCCTTAGATTTTTATCTCCAAGTAATCTCTTCTAATAGAACCCATTTTTTATATTCTTTTCTCACTTCTCTTCTAGCTTCCATCTCTTCGGAGACAGTCTGTTAGTCTTCTCCTTAGCATCCCAAAACTGCAGCTGATCCAAAGCCAAATTCTTCCTGTATTCAACCCGGCCAAAGATATCTCTATTCCACTCCTTCAGTTTAGACTTCACAACCTTTAATTTTTCAACCAGAATAAAGCTTGCACAACCATTAAAGTTGTTCCCCTCCCACCAAGACTTCAACGGATCCTTAAACCCCTCCACTTTAAGCCACATATTCTCAAGTCTAAAGGGGGATGGTCCTCTTCTCAAACCCCTTCCTTTTAATAGAATTGGGGAGTGGTCAGACACTGGTCTTGAGAGGACACATTGCCTCAAACCATTAAAACGACAATCCCACTTCTCATTGACCAAGAAGCGATCTAGCCTTGAGAAAGACTGGTTATTCACTCCTCTACTCCAAGTAAAAGGACCCCTAATCAGAGGCAAGCCCTTTAATTGTAAGTCTTCTATTACAACTGAGAATCTTCTCATTTCTGAATTCAAGATCCCTCATCTACTGCGCTCTTTAAGGCTTAAAATGACATTAAAATCACTAGCAACACACTATGGCCCATTCCAAAGGTTGTAGACGGCCCCCAACTCATTCCAAAAACACTCCTTGTCTCTCCTCATGGTTGAACCATAGATCCCTGTAAAAGTCCACATAAAGCCATCATCACAGTTCTTAAAATGGCAGGAAATTGAGTGTTCTCCTTTTTCTAATTCGATCAATTCCAACACCACTATACCACCCGCTGTATCCCTTGAATCCACAGTTCCTCATTATAAAAATCTCTCTACTCCTAAACTACGAATAAAACCCCTTGACATCTCCTGGATTTTTGTTTCCTGCAAGCAAACCAAGTCCACCCTATTCTTCTTAATCAAAGCTTTGATCACCTTCCTCTTATCACAATTATTAACCCCTCTAGCATTCCAAGAAAGTAGATGAATCTTCATCTAAACTTACAAGAATTGTCTCCCCCTTCTTCTCCTCCAAGATAATTCATAGTCCATTCCAGCTTTCGCAACTCCCTTTCAAACTTGAAGATTCCAATTTTCTTTTTTTTTTCTACCATCTAGCTTCCCCTTCTTTCCCTTCTGAATTTTCCTCTCTTTCATTCTTTTGAGCAGAAACAGAATCTCTCCTTCGAAGCCCTCCGTCGGCATTTCGAGGCATCGGCTAAACTTAGCCAAACAACTAGACTACCAACACGACTCACCCACTTTATTCCTCTTCTCCACAATCTCTTGAATAACCCTTTCTGTAACATCCTCTGTCCCCTCCTCGATAGTCCCATTAGCCAACCCCGACAACCCGAAGACCTTCGCCTCCTTTCCATCTTCCATAATCATCCTTAAATGGCCCAAATATGTTCCCCCAACTATTTCTGAGCTACAACCCCGACCGCAACCCCCATCTATGGTGTCAAACACCCCATCTCTCCCAGAAAGAGTAGAAGAAGAAGAGAAATCCTGCTTCCCCAACGAGAAAAAAAGACCGATGATGAGCATCTATGTACTTGGACGCCTCCTCCATCCAAACTTCTTCGGTAAGCTTTTTAGTATTTAGTGTCGGAGAAGACGAGCCCTGTTGGAAGTCGAGATGTACCCCATCTAGACACCTACAGTCCACCTCTCGACCTCTCCCGCGAGCCCTAGCCCCAAAAGAGTCTTCGAAAGTGGGTTGCCCTACCACAACTAGGCCTTTAGGCGAGTCCAAAGTGGGTTGGCCCACTTCCATACATCTATTTAAAACGGTACGTGTGTGTGTGTTTGTTAGTGGACCTAAGTGGGACGGCCCACAGTCCTCTATGTTGCCAAATAGGCCTTCCTTATTGGGTTTCCTCTCTAATGCCGTTTCCAGCGTGTTTGTTAATGGGCCTAAGTGGGACGACCCATAGTCTTCTGTGTTGCCGAACAGGACCTCCTCGTTAGGCCTTCTCTCCAATGTTGTCTCTAGATCCTAGCCCAATGTTCCATTAACTTTGGCTGCAGGCTCAATATTTGAATCATTCCCCTAACTAGAATTCAACCTGCTTCTGGACATGTCCATCTCTGCCCCTTTTATCGGCATCAAGTCAGAAAAAAAAGTGCCTCCTTGTCTGTTCTGTAGCATTTTTCTCCATCTTCAGACGGCACAACCACCTTTGCAAGCTGCCCAATTAACTACATCTACTCCATCTCATAGCCGGCACTTGAAGTACACCCTTTTTTTTCCCTAACCTCCTGCTCCTTTCTCAACCCATTTCTGAACACTAGAAACACTTCGGACACCCTTAGCAGCACCTCCCACCACAGCTGAATAGCAAAGCAAGCAGTGTCGATTACCACATGTAGGGAGCTTGGCCATTCTAACCCTTCCGATTTCACTAATAATCTAGCCCATTGAAGCTCCTTAAATGCAACAGTGCTTTCATCCACTGCAACAAAGCCTCCACAACAGTCTCCAATCTTTTTAAACACTTCCTAGCTCCAAAAGTGCAGCGGTAATCCCACCACTCTAACCCAAACTTCCTTAAATTGTTCACAACTTTGAGAACACCCCACTTTTGGGTCCCACCTTTTCAAGTGCAGAATTGAATCCTTAAAACTCCAGAACCCTCTTAATAACACTTTGTCTGCCTCTCCTTTTATTCTCAAACTTAGTCAGAATAAAAGAGCCCTCTAGCCTCGCAAACTTCACTCCTCCTTTGAGTTTCTAGTGATATTTTCCTATCTTTCTAGAGCAAATAGGTCTGAAACCGAAACCAAAGACTCTCCCCATCTCCCAACCAGGCATCGGTCCAACAACTCCATTCCTCTTAACACATTTTCTTCTCCCAATTGTAGCCACGTTGCTTATCCTAGTTTTCTCACTCTTGAAATTCCTCTTGTATTTACCGCATCGACATAGGAATTTTCTTTTTTCCCCTTAGAAGCCCCATCTCTACTCTCTGACTTAGAGGAAACAAAAACTTCCCTAGGCTCATAACGTGTTGATATTCCAAGTGAGCGGAGTTTTTCAGCCAGCAAGACCCAACCTCCCAAAATACCTTTTCCTTCCGGGAACACTACACAATGTTTCTTTGCTTTTGAGTCAACCACTGAACACAATAAAAATTTGTCGGTCTCATTTGCTCGACATTCTAGTTTAAACTTCCTACCTCCATCCTCCCAATTTTTAACAAATCTCTGAGCAAACTCACCTCTACAACTAGCCTTCATTCCCTCCAACAATCAGCACAAGCTGGTGCTCCCAAACCTGATCCACGAAGTGAAGCCTCTACTACTTTCCACAATGATCCCCTTTAGTTTCTTCCCAAACACATCCACAGAAATTTCAAAAGACTTGGAGTCCACTGCAAACCAACAACTCCCTTCTCTTTTACCAGCAAATGAAACCCATGATTGAATGATGAGATGACACATGGCCAAGAAGTAATATTATATAATAATAAATCTATTATAAAAAGGGGACTTTTCTAGTCATAACAAAGTCCTCTAAATTTTAGGACTTATCTATATTTACATAAGACTCTTAGACTCTCCTTCTTCAAGGCTATTAACATTTGTTTCCAATGATATTATCTCTCTTTTTAATTCTTTGATTTCACTTTTCATTTCAGATATTTTAATTGGATTAATTTCATTTACCTTTCTTGATATTTTGGCTAAATACATTAGAATGTGTTTGACAGTGATTCTAAGAAGTGTTTATAACATTTATAATACTTACAAAATAAAATTTTTCAAGTGTTAAAAAGACTATAAATACTTTTCAGAATCACTGCCAAACACACTCTTAGTCCCTATAGGTTTGAAATTTCATCAAATATCTCACTTCTTTTGATTGAAAAATGAGGTATTTGATGAAATTTCATACTAATATGGGTTAGGTGTATTTAATCAAAACCTCAAGAGGAGGAGGAGGTGAATGAAATTAACTCTTTTATAAACAATTGCAATTGCTAAAAAGTGAGTAAAAAATAAAGGAAAAGTAGTTTGATCCACTCTTCGAGAAAAAAATATTGAAAAAAGAAATTTAAATTTAATATATTTAACTCCAAATGTTACTAATATAATGATATACACTAAAAGCCTTGACAAATGAGTGTTAGAAAAACCAGTAACCTTCTTAAATAATAAATTTTTTTGGTCTCAACTCAGGCTAATACACTAAATAATCTCATTAAATGTATAAAATAATAATATTTCTAAAAATCCTTAGGGCCCAAAGAAATATAAATTAATAACCAATGAAATATATATAGATAAAAAAAAATTCATAATATAGCAAATAAAATTTCATAATGTAGTATTGAATAACATTTTATAACTTTTAATTTTCTCAATTTATTTGAATCATCATATACTTGAAACCTATTGTATTTTAAGATATTCAATTTTGACACCACATTTCTTTTCGATTAAAATTTTTTCTATCTTTTACTAGTAATAAGCATGAGTTTCTCAAGCTTTCATGTATTAACTTTTTAGCACATTCATTCTTTTGTACACGTATTGTACAATAGAAACATAGTACTTTTTATAAATTAATAAATATTCATTTATTGATAAATTAATAAATTATATATTTATAGATATATTAATATCCTTATAAGAGGTTTATGTATTAATTTGAATGGTTAGTATAGCATGCAGATTAAATTACATTTTAATCATTTGTAAAGGATTTTTATATATATATAATTTTACTTTTAAATTTGGTTGCAAAAAACACACTCTTCCAAGAAAGAAAAAAGCATAATATACCATTATCATTGCTTTGATAATTGTTTTCCTTGAATGACCAAACGTGGAAGTGCCTTCAATAACCAAGAACATTACATCAATGAAATCCTATCCATTGCTGCCCTCGCTGATGAGCCTCACTACATGTTCTTCCACTCAACTTCTCATGTTAAAAAGGATTTTGAAACTTCTAGACTGCCATGTGGTGTTGAATAATAGGTCAAGTTGTTAGGGTTGTTTTCTCATTTTTATACAAAATCCTTGTAACCTATTTTTAATAAAATAAAGAAACAAAGACAAAGAAAGTCTACTCTACTCGTATTTTATCCTATATTCCTTTTTCTTTGTTTCTTTTCTCCGTTTCTCTCATATGGTATCAGAGCTTTTAGCTCAGAGCTCTTAAATGGCATGTTCACTGGAAACCTTTTTCGATTATTCCTCTCCTTTCAATCTCGTTATCAATTCTTCAAGTTAGCTAGTTCTAGTAAAACTCATGGATGAAAATTTTCTCATCTGGAAACAACAAGCTCTCACCATGATTCAAGCCTTCGGTTTAGAGGGCTTTATTTACAATACCTCTATTTGTCCATTTGAGATGACATCTAGTGTATGGAAGTCCGCAGTTGATGAACCTTGAGTATGTGACTTGATAGAGACAAGATCAATTACTTGTCTTTTGGCTTCTATCTTCAATGAGTGAGAGTATTTTACAACAGATGGTAGGTTGTAACACTATTAGTGATATTTGGAGAACCTTTGACAAGGTCTTTGCAATATAATGCAAAGCCAAGATTATGCAATGCAAGTTACAAATCGAAAGCTTGAAGAAATCAGGCTTGACAATGAGAGAAGATCTTCTCAAAATGAAAACATATTCTAATATTATTGCTTCAATTGGGTATCAAATCTCAGAAGAAGACTAGATCCTTTATATCCTTGCTAGTCTTGGCATTGAATATGATTATGTGGTTTCAATCATCACTTCTAGAGTTCAATCTCACTCTTTGGAAGATGTACGAGGATTGCTGCTAGCCCAAAAAGGTTAAATTGAGCAGCATTTGGTGAACTTTGATGGATCTCAACCATCAGTGAATCTCATTTTTTAGAATCAACAAAAATGATTTAATAATGGGGTTTAGAGGTTTAATGAGGGTACTCTTGATCCTACTAGGGAGCACAACAATTTCAATACAATAGAGGATGAGGTTGTGTTGGTCGTGGAGGAGTTCGGTCATGGAATAGTGTTTCTAAGCCACAGTGCTAGCTCAATGGAAAATTTGGACACATTGTCCAAAAATGTTACCATCGTTTTGACCCAAATTTCTATCAGTTCACAAATAGGTCAGTTTCTACAAACAACAATGTTGGTAAAAACACAGGTTCGATGACTGCAATGTTGACTACTCTGGAATTGCTTAGTGATGATAATCAGTTTCTAGATTTAGGAACAACAAATCATATTACAAATGACTTTAGCAATTTGAACTTTGATTTTGAGTAATGTGGCAAAAATAAGATCTATATGAGTAATGGTGCAGGTTTGATGATTGCTCATTCTAGTTTTCCCTCACTTTATTCTTCTAATTCACCTAAAGTTTTTTCTTTATCTAATCTACTGCATCTTCCCCATATTAGTCTCAATCTCATTAGTGTCAAGCAATTTGCAAGACAAAATAATGTATTCATTGAGTTTCATTTATCTATTTGCATTGTGAAGGGTCTAGCAACATGAACACCTTTTCTTAAAGGGAGGCTACATGAAGGGCTATATTTGTTCAACCTGTTTAAGGCTCAATCATCTTCATTAACTAGTTCACATTAGTTTTCCTCTATTATTTTCAAGGATCACAAGTCTTGTCTCTTAAATATAGTAGAATAGGAGGTTGTGATCTAAATTCTCCTATATTTTCTAATTTCAATCAAAATAATGATAATGTTAAGTCATATGCTATTTTGAGTTCGTGGCATAGGAAATTTGGACACCTAACTCTCTCTATTTTCAAACAAGTCTTGTCAAATTGTTATTTGAAGTTTTCAATGAAAGAGAGGGATCATTTTTGTTTTGCCTATCAACTTGGCAAAAGACACAAATTGTCTTTGTCAAATTCCTTGATTGTGTATATTATCCATTACATCAAATAGAATTTGATCTTTGGGGTGTTGCTTCAATGACATTTAGGAATGGGCTTAGATATTACATTAGCTTTGTTAATGTGTATTCAAGGTACACTTGGATCTACTTCTTAAAATCTAAATTTGAAGTCACTCAAACCTTTCTACATTTTAAGGCTCAAGTTGACCTTTTCCTAAATAGGAAGATCAAAATTCTTCACATTGATTGGCGTAGTGAATTTAGATCACTAAATTCATTTCTACAATCAACTAGTCACTCATGGATTATCTAGTCCACATACTTCAAAACAAAATGGTATTGTAGAAAGGAAACAGAGGCACATTGTAAAAACTAGTTTAACCTTCCTAACTCAATCTTCTTTACCTTTGAAATTTTGGGATGATGTTTTTGCTACTATCTATCTTATCAACATGTTACCAACATTAGTTCTTCATGGACAGTCTCCTTTGAAGAGGCTTTTAAACACCAAACCTGATTATTCTTTCTTAAAGGTATTTGGTTGTCAATGTTTTTCCTTTCTTGAGACCATATAATTATCATAAAATGCAATTTCATTTAGTTCCCTGTACATTTGTTGGATATAGTCAAAGGCACACAAAATACAAGTGTTTAGATTCGAATGGTAGGATCTATATATCTAGGTATGTTACATTTGATGAAAACATGTTTCCATTTGTTTCAACAATTCTTCTTGAATGTTCTATAGTCTCTAATCATGTTAGCACCAGCTCATGGCTCTCATTGTTGAACATAGTTCATTCTAGAATTCATCTTAATACTCTTCACACTAAGTCCGATCATATTTCTTCTTGTTATTTGAAAGAACTTGATCTCTCTACAACTAAGAAGACACAAACAAGTTTAGTAACCAGTAATAATTTTACCTCAGTTCAGTCAAAATAATTGGTAACTCAACAACCTGCCATAGCATCATTAGGGAATATCCACCCAATGAGGACTAGGTCTAACGTAGGGATTTATAAACCTAAAGTGCTGCTAACCATTAACTTTTCTATTGTTAAGCCAATTACAGTGCAAGAAGCTCTTCAAAGTCCCCTATGGAAAGCTACCATGCAAGAAGAATATAATGCTTTGATTACCAATGGCACATGGTCTCTAATTCCTCAACTTTCAGGTAAGAAAATTGTTGGTAGTAAGTGGATTTTCAAACTAAAGAGACATCTAAATGGTTCTATTGCTCATTATAAGGCACGATTGGTTGCAAAAGGGTGTTATCAAAGGCTTGGTTTTGACTTCACAGAGACATTTTAGCCTAGTAATTAAACCAAACATTGTTTGGGTAGTTTTAATAGTAGCTCTTGCTCAAAATTGGGGGATTTTCCAACTAGATGTAAACAATGCATTTCTTAATGGTATTCTACATGAAACAATTCTTATAAAGCAATTCCCAGGTTTTGAGAAATCTATAATTTTTGTTCCACTAGTATACAAGCTTCACAAAGCCCTCTATGAATTAAGGCAAGCTCCTCGGGTTTGGTTTGATAAACTTAAGGATTCTCTCTTGTAGCTTGGCTTTATGAGTTCTAAAACTATTCAGTCATTGTTTCTTAGATTTACTTCTACTTCGTGTATTTATCTCTTGGTCTATGTCGATGATATCATTATCACCATAAATGATTCACTTGCAATTTCCACATTGATCTCCCTAATCAATTAGAAATTTTCACTCAAGGACCTTGACATTCTCCAATATTTTTTAGGAGTTGAGGTTCAACATACTAAAAATGGAGGAATCTTACTCTCACAAGAGAAATATCTCATTTATATTTTAAGAAAGGCTAAGATGGTTACAAGAAAGGCCTTATCAACACCTATAGTTAGGGGTTTGAGACTCTTAACACATCAAGGTGAACCTATTCTAGATCCTAAGCTTTATCGGAGTATTGTAGGGGGTTTACAATATGCTACTATTACTAGACCTGTGATCTCTTATAGTGTGAATAAAGTGTCTCAGTTTATGCACAATCCGTTGGACTCTCATTAGCAAGCTATTAAATGAATACTTCAATATCTTAACAACGCTCTTCATCATTATCTTTATCTTTCCAAACCAGCACATTTGTTTCTTGAAGGTTTTTCTAATGCGGATTGGGCATTTGATCCCGATGATAAAAAATCAACCCCATGCTACTACATATTTCTTGAACAAAACCTAGTCACCTAGAGTTTTAAGAAACAACACACCATCTCTCATTCTAGCACTGAAGTGGAGTATCGGAGCCTAGCAAATGCTACTGCTGAAATGGTGTGGTTGTAAGGATTGCTAAAAGAACTATAAATTCCATAACCTCAAACACTAGTCATTTTGTGTGATAACCTTAACACTGTATCATTAAGTGCTAATCTAATTCAACACTCTCGGATGAAATAGATTGAGCTTGATCTTTACTTTGTTCGTGATCTTTACTATGATCAAACAACAAATATCTTCACAAAGTCTCTCTCAGCATCTTCATTCTGCAAATTTTGTGACAAGCTAAATGTCATCTCTCTCTCTACACTTAGCTTGTGGGGAAGTGTTAAAAAGCATTCTGAAACTTTTAAACTACCACGTGGTGTTGAATAATAGGTTGGGTTGTTAAGGTTGGTTTCTCTTTTCTGTATAAAATCTTTATAACCAATTTTTAATAAAATAAAGAGACAAAGACAAAGAAAATCTTCTCTACTGTTATTTTATCGTCTTTTTTTTTTCTTTTTTTTTTTTTGCTCTATTTCTCTCATATCCCACAAGAGAGTCCACTTCCTTTGTGATTCGTGCCCAGCGGGTATTTTAATAAAAAATATTTATAAAACCTATTACCTCATACTAGCGTAGCAAAGCTACTATAGTATAGCAGCTCTAGGGTCGAACTCTGGGATGGGTTTTCACTCTACCAGTGATAGACTCAAGATTAGAAATTGAATCTGATGATTTCCTTTGTCAAAAACTTATAGTTTAAAAGAAAATAAAATTTGTTTTGAAAGTGAAGTTTGAAACTAAACTAACATAGAATTAGGTAAAAATGGAAGAAAGAAAGTCTCTCGGAGCTAAAGGTTGCTAGGATCAAGTTCAGAGTGCAAAGTGGGAAATTCCGGATTTTTCTCCTCGTATTGGGGACAACAACATAAAGGATGGTTGTTTCCCGAACCGGTATAGGTTTAACAATGAAGATTTAATCCATAAAAAGTCAATAAAAATGGTAGTCAAGTTCCATTAATGGCTTTAAGCACTATGGGTCTTCACCTTGAGCCACTTTCCAATGGCTCGTACATGATAACTAATGGTCTTATGTGGATCTAGCAATAAGTATCCACAGAGACCTAAAAGCTTATCATGTATTGGCCATTCAAAGTGATTCTAAGGGATTTAAAGCAAAACTTTAGATTTAAAAGCCATTTATGAACTCCAACTACCTGTATTTAAGGCACGAGAGTTTTCCACTTTTGCATCTGGACTTTTCACCTAGCTTCCTTCACTCCAAGAAACTAAAGGTTTAGCCTCTCATCCTCTGGGAAAACATCCTCAGAGGTTGTTTGGCTTCCAAGAAAAAGAAAAATAGAAAAGAGAAAAGGAAAGCAAAGAGAGCTCTGTATTTTTCTCTCGAGGAATATTTTTCTAAGTGTAAAATATACATACATGTCTTCGAGAGATGATTTCCACCCCTCTTATAGTCTTTACAAAGCAAAGCTTGTGATTGGCTAAATACAGGGATAAGAAAGGAATTTACATCAAAAAATACAGAAGAAAAGATCTTATGTGGAGTCTGCAGAACAGAGGAGATTTCGCACCAAAGTCGCATGGGCTGGTGTGAAATTCGCACTTGCATGGGCTGGTGCGAAATTCTCTCTCAGCTTGATACAGTTGTCTTCCGAAGACCATATCTTCCTCATTTCAGCTCCAAATCGTACACGGTTGAAGCGTTGGATTCTTGACTTCTAGAGCTTTCCAACGGTATATAGCATGCAGAAAATGGACTTCAGGAAGTGCTCCAAAAGTGTGAAGGAAGATTGCAGCTGCAGTCCTCTGTTTTCTTCACTCTGTTTTCCTCTTTGCTTCTCTCCTTTACTTGGCTTGCCTTAATGATCCAAAAAGCTGTCAAAACACTAAAACTATCCACAAATATGATTAGAAGTCATTGCTAGGTCCTTAACATGCCAATTGGAACAAAAATGGAGAACTACTACACAAAAGTGCTTAAAACATAATGAATTAAAGGTGCAAAATAACACTTTTTGGGTAGTAATCACTTTGCCACCCACTTCATCGACTCTAAATGCCCTTGGAAATCTATCCATTCTACACATGGAATGGCATTCGACAAAACAAACATCCCCTATAGAGACAACAAATTTTGAATTGTTGCTATGGCCTGCCTTGCTTCCTCATTTCCATGGCTCGAATGATCAAAATACCTTTTCCCTACGATCATCTTTAGGACTATATTGAAGCTAAGGTGTTGGAACCATTCACTCATTACTATCTTTATTGGATGGACCCATTTGTTGGATTTTCCAAGTGAGTACAAATCTTTAATGGAAAGATCCAATTCTGAAACCTCCAATTGCTTTAATGCATCAAGGCAATGGGCTGAGAGGATTTCTATCATGGACAGCTTGCACATCTCTTGCCAAAGGGCTCCATAAGGGGTGTAACCAAATCCTGCGTAGTTGTATCCTAAGAGCTTTCCTGTATTGGAACTTGGATGTGAGGCAAATGCCTTATCATTAGTGGTGAAGCATTCTTTAAAAGCCTCACATATGCTAACCACAAGTGCATGGTGCACTCCAAGGCGGATCATGAAGATGGGTTGTGCTTATTAACCATGGCTCTAAGGGTTCAGAATTGTTGAAAAGTGTCCTAAATTCTCAATTAATAAAGATTTCTTTTGTGTAGAGAATAATTGTATGAAATATTTCTTATATTCATGTTGTTGTAATATTAGATTTCCTTATTAAAAAAAATATAGTATGAATATTTTTACAGATGTTTTATGTCATGAGGGGAAAGGTAGATAGAGATGCGAGGAAGAACGAGAGATATTCAGTAGAACAAGGGGACTTGTTTTAGGGTGCGAATACAAAGAATAGAAAAACATAAATGTTTTGGCCTTGTAGTAGTGGAATGTGACCAAGGAATGGCTACACACCAAATGGCATTGGGCTTAACTTGCCCTTGCTCTTCCCCATGGTTTTAAAAACCAATCGATCCGACCGTTGGCCGGTTACGGTTCTGGTTCATCCAATTAATTGAGCTAGTGGATTATTGAACCGGGATCGAACCAGATGAACCAGACGAATTGGCCAGCTCCCTCCAAATCGAACAGTTCAACCATTTTAATTTTTTTCTTTTTAAATTTTTACCCTATCAAAATGATGTCATTTTGCTAAGTATAAAAGATTTCTTTCTCTCCCCAAGTAGCAAACAAATATAAAATAATTTAAATTTATATATAAATATAAATATTTATATCTACATTTATTTTATAATAATTATTAATAATAAATATGAAATTTATATAACAATTTTTAAAATTTTAAAAGTACAAAGTATATAGATATGTAATTATAATTTTCTTTTCACCTTCATATTTAAATATTATACCTATTTCGTTTAATAAAATTTAGCATATTAATAAATTTATATTTATCTTTATCATTTAATTTAATATATCAAATATAAAAAAATGAAATATTATTAAAAATTTTATACATAGTAATTTCTTGTAATAATTTTTAATTCTAATAAAATATAAAATATATATTTATGATATTACCATTCGACCATCGTTTAACCATCGGTTTAATCAGTAAATCGTGGATCGATAACTTTTTTGGTTCAATTTTTAGTACTATTTTGAAAATATTGCTCTTTCCCAACAAAAGTCATAACTCTCCATATACAATGCAATAAAACCAACCCCAGAATTCCTTAAATTGCTAGTAACTTAGAAAGTTTATCCAAGGTGGATTGTGCGCGACTCACTGCTCTAACTCAGTGTTTAGATTCAACTTTGCGTTTTATCCCTCTTGACACCTTTTTCTTTCTAATTATAATATCCTTTAATTTTTGTTGGTAGCGAATGACGTAAATATAGTGTTGATACGATTGTGACTTGACTCCAAGAAAACAGTACCAAGGAGACTGTTTCAATGTGGATACGATTCGGACGTATTCCACCACAGCCTCAGTCCAATCAAGCAGTGAATTTTTGTACGTCTCTCTGCTTGAGGTTCAGTGAATCCCTCGTGACAAGGAGATCACAGGTGAATCCCTTCCTTTTCAATTTATTATAAAATCTGCCATTTTTAGTAAAATTTAATATTTATTATTTAATAATTTAAATTATATTAAATTAAATTATTAATTTAAAATTTATTATTTATTTTTTACTTTAAGTATTATAATTATTTATTAAAATTAATCTAAATTTATTTTAAATTAATAAATTGATATATTTACTTTTTTAAGTTGAAATAAATGCTTACCATTATTAATTATAATTATTATTTATTTATTTTTATTAATTTTAAATAATAAATTTATTTATTAAATATTCATATTTAAAATATTGTGGATATATAAGATAATTTTAAAAATATTTACTACAAAAATAAATATGAATGTAGAGTCAATTTTAAATATTTAAAAAAAAAAAAAGAATCATAATGTAAAGTTATAATCATTAATATCTCTTTAGATGCATACAACTGAAATAGAATTGAGAATATATTAACTATTTAAACTTAACACTTAAAATTATTTTAAATTTTAAATTATGATATTAAGTTATCATATTAAATATACTTAATTTAATTAATAACTTAAATCAAGTGATTAACTCAATTTAAGTCATTAATGTAACTTATTGTTATATATATATTTATTATTTTTCCATCGATCTTTATGCAGCAGCCAACCCTAATAGAATTGAGAAGGAAGGCGTGGGGTGAGCATGACTTCCAGAGGAGTCAGCTTAGCCAAGGTGACACCCAGGCCTTCTCTCATGTCCACCGGAGCGTTCAATGGTGTTGACAAGTCAAACCCTTGAAGCAGCCGACCAATCACCAAGGGTAACAATTTTAAGGCCATGGTGATCCCTGGGCAAGATCTTCTACCAGAACCAAACGGGATGAGCTCAAAATGCTGCCCCAAAACATCTAAATCCGCATGGGTTGTCAGAAACTTCTCCGGCTGAAAATCTTCAGGGTCGGACCAGACACTTGGGTCACGGTGCAACTTCCAGGCATTCACGAACAAGCGGGTGCCTTTTGGAATGTGGTAGCCAGCAACATGACAGTCTTCCATGGCTTCGTGTGGCACAGATAGAGGAACTGCTGTGTATAGCCTCAGGGTTTCCTTGATAAAGGCTTGAAGGTAAAGCAGGTTTGGAATATCCGATTCTTCCACCCACCTGCCTCTACCAACTTTTAGATCTAGCTCCTCTTGAGCACGCTTCAAAGCATGTTTATTGTTTAATAATGCAGACAGAAGCCATGTGGAGGTTGTAGACACAGTGTCAGTGCCTCCCAGCATGAGAGTCTGCATAAGTTTAAAATTGTAGAAATTTACCAAAACATTGAAGCCATGACCCAAATGCATAAAATACCAAAAAAAAAAAAAGAAAAAAAGAAAAAAACATTGAAAGTCTTGAAAAATATTCAACACCGCTTGAAAAACTAACTTCTTGTCAAATTCCACAGTTATATATAGAAAAAGAAGAGGATAAAGAAAAATATGAGATATCATTCCAATGATGATGGATATTTATATACAAATATATTTGAGTTCTACTATCATTCAAATTCTATCTTTTACTCTAATTCAAATTTTATATTCTACTATAAATAAATACCAATAGTAAATTAAGGATAACATTAACTTTCTCTGATATGCATGACCGACAAGATGAAGCTTTGATAAGAGATTCCAATTTTAGTCTTGAGAGAAAATAAAGATTCCAATTTTAGTTTTGAGAGAAAGAAAATAGAGATTTCAATTTTGGTCTTGAAAGAAAGAAAATAGATTACAATGTATTTGCTTTTTGCGGAGGGTGATTCCTCTGTTTTTGTGTAAGACAGTTTCCCTAGATCTAGGGAGCGAGTAGATTTAACCTGGTGACTAATAGATTAGGCAAGAGTAGTGGGATTTTCCTAAGTTGGATTTCCAAAAACTTTGAGGAACTTGGAGAAAATAAAGTTTGTTGAAGGAAAAATAAAATTAAGAGCCTTATTTGACATGGAACTATATATAATGTTTTAAAAGCTAATGCAATAGATGATATAAGAGGTAAAGGAGAAGATAGAATATAAGGCGGATCTCAAGTAGAGGTAAAGGAATATGAGCATGTTTGTTTTCCCAAGACAAGATATGTAAGAAAACAATGAAATCTTTGAGGAAGCTTTTAGAGAAGGACAGAGAGGTAGAATTAAAGGTAATAAAGAAAGTATATATTAAATTAAGAGAACCAATATTTGTAGGAAGCAAAGAAGAAGTCAATTCTTATAGGTTTGAACTAGGAAAATTTGGAGCTCTTGGCTTTAAAGAGGTATTGAAATTAAGATATTGCATTGGAGATAATAAAGAAAGAAACATTGAAATTAGGATATTACACTGGAGACCATAGGGAAGGGGGCATTGACAATATATAAGCATAGCAAGGTCACTACCATTTGTTGTAGGGATAGGGGGAGACTTGCACCTTAAATTGCTCCAAGTTGAGATTGCTCTAAGTTGAGAATAGGGTTTAGGATTCTGATACCATACAGAGAAAAAAGAAAATAGAGGAAAATATAACATACTATTCTCATTGATGATAATACATATTTATATACAAATATATTTGAGTTCTAACATAATTCAAATTTTATCTCTTACTCTAATTTAAACTAATAGCAAATTTTTACTCTAATTCAAATTATATATTCTATTTTAATTTAAACTAATATATAATAAATAAATAAATATTAATATTTAAATTAAGGGTAACATTAATTTGGATTGTCCCCATTGTGGTGACTTGACTCAAACCATGGAAAACAAGGGCTAGAAGCAAATTCAAGGCCCCCTTGGTTCAATCTATGGTGTACATACCATCCCGTGTTATTCCACCACAGCCTCATTCCAATTAAGCAAACAACTTGGAAAAACTATTTTTAGTGATATATGTAATGACCAAAGATGCGGAGTGGTCAGATGCAAAACGTATTCACATCATTATTTTGACGACTATAAATGAAAGGGACGAGAAAATAAAAAAAGATGAACCTCGTGTTATTCTCCTCTATTTTGAAAGGGTTTTTATTTAGATTTTTTTTGTTTACTCTCTCTTTTATATACCCGTGACCATGCATAGGTTCAGTGAATCCCACCCAGCAATTCCTATCTAGTGGCACATGAGGACATGCCACGTATAGTGATGGTGACAGCTAAATATTTTCCATATCCCACCTCGCCCCATGGCCCCATCTTGATAGATGGGTTTTAGGAAATGCAATTGGGTTGAGGTCGATTTTTACATCTTACTTTAAAGTAAATTTGTGAAAATTATTTATTTTATTTAAATTAAAATAATTGAAAATTTTAATCAAAATTTTATATACCTTAAATTTGAATTATTTGTAAAGGATTTTTCTTTTTCTTTCTTTTTTTTTTTTTTTTTTAATTTTACTTTTAAAGTTGGTTGCAAAAATACACTTTTCCAAGAAAGAAAGAAGCAGTACATGGAGAGGGGAGGAGCATACCGTTACTGTTGCCTTGATGACTGTTTCCCTTGAATGGCCAAACATGGAAGTGTCTTCAAGCACCGATAGCATCACATCAATGAAATCCTGCCTCTTGCTGCCCTCGCTGTTAAACCTCATCTCATGTTCTTCCACCCAACCTCCCACAAGAGAGTCCACTTCCTTCGCCACCCGCTTCATCGACCCCAAATACCCTTGTGAATCCATCCATTCTACACCTGGAATTGCATCCGACAAAACAAAGGCCCCCGCTAGAGACAGGAGTTTCTGAATTGTTGCTATGGCCCGCCTTGCTTCCTCGTTTCCATGGCCAGAAGTATTGAAATACCTCTTCCCTGCGATCATCTTTAGGACTATATTGAAGCAGAGGTGTTGAAACCATTCACTCATCACTACCTTTACTGGATGGACCCAGTCGCTGCCTTTTCCAAGTGAGTACAAATCTTTAATGGAAAGATCCAATTCCGAAATCTGCACATGCTTTAATACATCGAGGCGACGGGCTGAGAGGATTTCCATCATGGACAGCTTGCGCATCTCACGCCAAAGGGCTCCATAAGGGGCGAAACCAAATCCAGCGTGGTTGTATCCTAAGATCTTTCCTGCACTGGAACTTGGGCGTGAGGCAAAGGCCTTATCATTAGTGGTGAAGCATTCTTTAACAGCCTCACGACTGCTCACCACAAGTGCGCGGTGCACTCCAAGGCGGATCATGAAGACGGGGCCGTGCTTATCAGCCATGGCTCCAAGGGTTCGGAATATTGGGGTTTGGCCTCGTAGTAGAGGAAGGTGACCTAGAAATGGCCAGGCTCCAGATGGCTCTGGGGCTGACCTGCCCTTGCTCTTCCCAGCAAGAGTCATAACTCTCCATACACCATACAATAAAACCAACCCCAGAATTCCCGAGATTGCTACTAACTGAGAAAGGGTATCCATGCTGGATTGTCTGAGACTTTGCTGATTCCCTAACTGGTAGCTTCTACTTTCCACTATCGTGCTCCCACTAGACATCTTTTTTATACAGGGAGAATTGTGTTTTGCCCGCTCGGCCTAAAAATTAACATTTGGTCTATTTATTACGCATATTTAAGCTCAAGGCCCAAATAAAGTATGAAAATTAATATAAAGGATATTATCTTTCATTAATCCCTAAAATACCCTTAACCCTTGCATAGGCACAAATGAGTGTGAATTTCAATTTTTTTGTATTTTTTTTCCCCTTTTCTATTCTGTATTACTCATTTTTAACTTTTTTTTTTTTTTCTTTTTCTTCCTATCTATATTTCTATTTTATGTCAAATAAAAAGCAATAATTTTTTTTTTTTTTTCATTTTTAAAGATATTGAATTTTTTTGCTCTTATTATAAGCAATGATAAAATTTTGGGATTTTTCATCCAAATATTTTTTATCTTTTTGTATTTATCTTTTAGTTTAATTTTCGTTTTTTATTTTAAATTTATATTACCCTTTCATTTATATTTTTATCTTATTTTTAATTGTTTTTTATATTTTCTACATTAACCATATTTTAAAAATTTTAAAATTTGACTATCACTTCACTTTATTTTATATATATATATATATCCTTTTAGCTTTTTAATTTTTAATGTTTTTATTTTAAAATTTTTAAAAAGATAAATTTATTGAAAAAAAATAACTATGATATGAAGTTCTAATATTATATTAATAATTTTTCTCATCTAGATAGACTAATGCAAAGTATTTTGACTCACAACAAGAAAATTGTCAATACAATTTTTTAGTAAAACTTTAGAAATTAAATTTCAAATAAAATATATTATATAAAATTTTATCTAAAAATTATTGAAAGTGGTATTTAATTTTTTTTATTGACTTTCAAACTTATCTAATTAAAAGAATTAAAGATAATCTTAGTAAAAAATTTGATAAGTATGATTATAATTTTAAATATAGATTCATTTGATAAAATTTCACAAAAAAAAAAAAAAAAAAAATAGTGGAAAGAAAGAACATTGCTAAAACTACAAAAACAAAATATGCAATTACAAAATTTTGATGATGAAATTTAAAAATAAAATTTGAAACAATTCTTGAGTGGGGAAAAAAATCTTTGAGTGGAAAAAAATGGGAAAGTTTTTCAAAATCACTTGAAATCCTTAACAAAAAGTAGTCTTGTACACCCTTGTACAATTAGTAAATTTGTCTTGTACAGTTAGTGTAATACCCTTGTACAATAACTCAAATTTCATACATCATCTCATGAATATCTGACAATAGGTTGGTTAACCATGTTTGCATTGGTTTGGTTTTAAAAAAGAAGAAAAATTATTGTATAATTTTGTTTACAATCATCATAAGTGAGGTACTTATTCAAATGATCATATACAAGTTAGATAAAGTGCATGCGATGAATGTATGCTTAACCAATGTGTGTAAAGAATGTCATTTATTCTCGGTTAGGGGAAATAAACAAATAAGTTTTTCAGAATCACTTAAAATCCTTCACAAATAATAGTCTTGTACACCCTTGTACATTTAGTATATTTATTATGTACACTTAGTGTAAATACCTTGTATAGTGACTCAAATTCCATATACCCCCTACTCAATGTGTAATTATAGGTAGGTTAACCATGTTTTCATTGGTTTGTTTAAAAAAATAGTGGAAGATGGAAAAACAAAATTTTCTCTCAAACATCATTAGTGAGATAAGTATTCGAATTATCATGTGCGAGTTAAATAAAGTGCATAAGATGAATGTGTAATAGAGGAATGTGTACCTTAAGAGTGTGCAATCCTTAGATGACAAGACAAAAAGAAAAGTTGTCCAAAATTGATTAAAATCTTTCACAAAGAATAGCCTTGTATACCCCTTGTATAGTTAGAACATTTGTCTTGTACAGTTAAAACATTTGTCTTGTCCAATTGAACATTTACCTTGTACAGTTAGTATAACACTCTTGTACAATGGTGCAAATTTCATCCATATGCATACATTATGTGCCACATATAATGTGTGAACCATGTTTCCAATGGTTTGATTTAAAAAATGATATAAATGTAAAAACAAAATTTTTCCTTAAACATCATTATGAAGGTAAGTATTTGAATTGTTATATGCGAGTTAAATAAAGTACATGAAATAAAAGAATTTGTGGTAGGAGAATGTATAATCCTTAGATGACAAGAAAAAAAAAAAGTTGTTCAAAATGTACAGTTTTGTACACCCCTTGTACAATTAGTGTAATAACCTTGTATAATGGTATAAATTTCATATATATGTATAAATTATATCCACATGAGTGTATAAACTATGTTCCCAATAGTTTAACATTTAAAATAATTAAAACAAATAAAACGTTATTTTATTTTATTTTCAATGCAAAATGTAATTAAAAATAAGACAAAGAAATTACTTAAAAACTATTATTTAAGTCAAGTTTATTTATTTATTTCCTTTTATTTTTGGAAATAAAGAAAAAAGAATAAAAAATTTATTTAACCATAAGAAATATGAATATAACATCAGTTAGAAAATATAAAATTTATTTATTTATTTCATTTTATTTTTGGAATTAAAGAAAAATAAATAAAAAGTTTATTTAACCATAAAAAATATTGATACAAGATATGTTAAAAAAATAGAAATAATCCCAAATTTATTTACTTATTTCATTGTATTTATTTAAATTAGAAAGTAATTTATTTTAATAGATTAAAATGTGCACAATTGATTTATTACTTTGTTAATTATGGATATATTAAAATTTTCTATTAGACAAAAAATAAATAAAGAAAATAAAATTAAAAAGAGTAATAAATATATATAATTAAGTTATTTAATTATTTTTCATGTAAAAGATGGTCCCATAAAAAACACATAATTGATTAATTTCTTTGTTTAATTGTAAACATACTGTATTTTTTTTTTTATTAAAATAACTAATGGAAAAAAATAAAAATGGATAATCAATAAATGAAATTTAATTCTTTTTATTATTTTCATATAAAAAATAGTACTAAACAAGGTTTTCAATTTTTATTTTTAAAAATAGTTTTCATTTTTTGATTAAATGTTTTTTCAAAAAGAAAATATAAATCATATTACCATTTTTTTTAGAAAGTATTTTTTAAAATAGTTTTTGAACATAATTTTTCTTTATTTATAATTTAAAATAGAAAATAATGATGATTTTTAATTATTTATATATAAAAAAATAAAAACAATGAAAAATCCAAATTGTTAAAATAGAATTATTATGGTTGCATGAATAGTGGTGCAATAAAGACAAAAAAAGCTTATGTGAAAGGTCATTGGGTATTTTAGTCCATCACTATTTTATATCCTTAAAAGGTAATATATAGAAATTTGAAAGATATATTGGTCTTTTAACATCTTATATTCTTTCCATCAATTATGGAAGTTATATGGACCAAATGTTAATTTTTGGGTCCAGCTGGGCCCAAAACACAATTCTCCCTTTTATATATTTAAATATTATTTAATTACTAAATTCATTAATTTCAACCAGAAGAGGTCAACCATCAATTAACTGTAATATATCTATGCACAAAGCCCAATAATTGAATATCATAGTATTGCAGCATCGAACCGTGCAACCTAGGCGACTCGGCCAGTTCTGGTAGAAGTGCTTGCCTTTTGCGCCCCACAAATAAATTAAATACTTTATATTCACATGGGGCTGTAGCCTTTTGGGATAATGTTAAGGGTTGGTAATTATTATTTTTTAATGTCAGTTTGATCTTTTCATGTAAGTTATAAGATGTGGACCTTAAGTAGGTGCTTATTTTAGACATACATGTTTTAGGTACTTGATTATAATCAAATCTATTTTGAATGACATACGTTTCGAGGTGCTCATTTTTGGAAACGTTAGTGCCCCTCACAACTCTAAGTCTTTAGCTTGTTGAAAAGACTTAGGGCTTAGATCATCATTTCGAATTAATTGCGACCGAGGGTTTTTTAATGTTGTTTTTAGACTTTAATAATTAACAAAACAAAAGGTTGTTAATGATGGAACAACACAAAAGGTTTTCGGAGCGGTTTTACCTGAACAGACTTCCCTTTCGCGCCCCCAAAATAAATTAAATACGTGATATTTACATGGGGCTGTAGCCTTTTGGGATAATGTTAAGGATTGGTAATTTTTTTTTTTTGAATGCCAATTTGACCTTTTCATGTATGTTATAAGATGTGGACCTTAAGTAGGTGCTTATTTTATACAAACATGTTTTAGGTACTTGATTATAACTGGATGTATTTTGAATGACATACATTTCAGGAGTGCTCATTTTTTGGCAACGTTAGTGCCCCTCACAACTCTATGTCTTTTGCTTGTTGAAAAGACTTAGGGCTTGTTCCATCATTTCAAATTAATTGTGACCGATGGTTTTTTAATGTTGTTTTTGGACTTTAATCATTAACAACACAAAAGGTTGTTAATGATGGAACAACACAAAAGGTTTTCTATTATGCCCCCAAAATAAATTAAATACGTGATATTCACATAGGGCTGTAGCCCTTTGGGATAATGTTAAGGGTTGATAATTTTTTTTTTTTGAATGCTAGTTTGACCTTTTCATGTATGTTATAAGATGTGGACCTTAAGTAGGTGCTTAGTTTAGACAAACATGTTTTAGGTACTTGATTATGGTTGGATTTATTTTGAATGACGTACCTTTCGGGGGTGCTCATTTTTGGCAACATTAGTGTCCCTTGCAACTCTGAGTCTTTTGCTTGTTGAAAAGACTTAGGTCTTCATCATTTCAAATTAATTGCGACCGATGATTTTTTAATGTTGTTTTCAAAGATTAATCATTACCGACACAAAAGGTTGTTAATGATAGAACAACACAAAAGGTTTTGGGAGCGATTCTACTAGAATCAACTCCCCTTTTGCACCCCCAAAATAAATTAAATATGTGATATTTACATGGGCTGTAGCCTTTTGGGATAATGTTAAGGGTTGGTAATTATTTTTTTTGAATGTCAGTTTGACCTTTTCATGTATGTTATAAGATGTGGACCTTAAATAGGTGCTTATTTTAGACAAACATGTTTTAGGTACTTGATTATAGTTGGATGTATTTTGAATGACATACGTTTCGGGAGTGCTTATTTTTGGCAACGCTAGTGCCCTTTGCAGCTCTAAGAATTTTGCTTGTTGAAAAGACTTAAGGCTTATTCCATAATTTTGAATTAATTGCGACTGAAGGTTTTTTGATGTTGTTTTTAGAGTTTAATCATTAACAACACAAAAGGTTGTTAATGATGGAACAACACAAAAGGTTTTCGGTGCGATTCAACCAGAACAGACTCTCTTTTTGAGCCCCTAAAATAAATTAAATACGTGATATTCACATGGGGCTGTATTTTTTTGGGATAATGTTAAGGGTTGGTAATTATTTTTTTTGAATCTTAGTTTGACCTTTTCATGTATGTTATAAGATGTGGACCTTAATTAGGTGCTTATTTTAGACAAACATGTTTTAAGTACTTGATTATAATCGGATGTATTTTGAATGACATACGTTTTGGGGGTGCTCATTTTTGTAAACGTTAGTGCCCCTCGCAACTCTAAGTCTTTAGCTTGTTGAAAAGACTTAGGGCTTATTCCATAATTTCAAATTAATTGCGATCGATGATTTTTTAATGTTGTTTTCGGACTTTAATCATTAACAAAACAAAAGGTTGTTAATGATGGAACAACACAAAAGGTTTTCGGAGCGGTTTTACCTGAACAGACTTCCCTTTCGCGCCCCCAAAATAAATTAAATACGTGATATTTACATGGGGCTGTAGCCTTTTGGGATAATGTTAAGGGTTGGTAATTTTTTTTTTTTTTTTGAATGCCAGTTTGACCTTTTCATGTATGTTATAAGATGTGAACCTTAAGTAGGTGCTTATTTTATACAAACATGTTTTAGGTACTTGATTATGGTTGGGTTTATTTTGAATGACGTACCTTTTAGGGGTGCTCATTTTTGGCAACGTTAGTGTCCCTCGCAACTCTGAGTCTTTTGCTTGTTGAAAAGACTTAGGGCTTGTTCTATCATTTCAAATTAATTGTGACCGATGGTTTTTTAATGTTGTTTTTGGACTTTAATCATTAACAACACAAAAGGCTGTTAATGATGGAACAACACAAAAGGTTTTCTATTATGCCCCCAATATAAATTAAATATGTGATATTCACATAGGGTTGTAGCCCTCTGGGATAATGTTAAGGGTAGGTAATTATTTTTTTTGAATGCCACTTTGACCTTTTCATGTATGTTATAAGATGTAGACCTTAAGTAGGTGCTTAGTTTAGACAAACATGTTTTAGGTACTTGATTATATTTGGATGTATTTTGAATAACATATGTTTGGATGGTGCTTATTTTTGGCAACGTTAGTGCCCCTTAGTGCACCTCACAACTCCGAGTCTTTTATTTGTTGAAAAGACTTAAGACTTATTCCATCATTTCAAATTAATTGCGGTAGATGGTGTTTTAATGTTGTTTTTAAAGTTTAATCATTAACAATACAAAATGTGGTTAATGATGGGACAACAAAAAGGAAACGTGTTCATATATTTTTTTTTGAGTATAAATAAAAAAGGAAAGAAAATAATAGAAGATTAACCTCGTTTCATTCACCTCTCTTTTGAGGAGAGTTTTTGTACGTCTCTCTGCTTAATGTTCAGTGAATCCCTCGTGACAAGGAGGTCACATGTGAATCCCTCCCAGCACTTCATATCTTAAGAAGAAAAAAAAAAACAAAAGGGTAAAGAAATAAGGTATTAGTGGCTCATGAGGACATGCCACGTGTAGCGGTAGTTGATAGCTAAATATTTCCAACAGCCTATCTTGTCATTGGGTTTTGGGCAAGAATGAAAATATCTTATTTAAATTTTACTAGTATTTAAAATTAATTTCAATTTATTACAAAATCTAGCTCTCATTAAGTAGGTTTTTAGTAAAATTTAATATTTATTATTTAATAATTTAAGTTGATATTAAGTTAAATTATTCTTAAATTATTAATTTAAAATTTATTATCTATTTTTTACTCTTAAGTATTATGATTATTTGTTAAAATTAATCTAAATTTATTTTAAGTTAGTAAATTGATACATTTACCTTTTTAAGCTGTAATAAATGTTTACCATCATGAATTTTAATTATTATTTATTTATTTTATTAATTTTAAATAATAAATTGACTTATTAAACATTCATATTTAAAATATTGTAGATATATAAAGTAATCTTAAAAATGTATATTATAAAAAATAAATATGGAGGTAGAGTCATAATTTTAAATATCTCAAAAAAAGAAAAAAAGAAAAAAAGAAGAATCATGATGTAAAGTTATGGCCATTAAATATCTCATTACATGCCTCATTAGATGCAGGCAACTGAAAAAAAAAAATTAGAATTAAAAATAAATTAATTATTTAAACTTAACACTTAAAATTATTTTAAATTTTAAATTATGATATTAAGTTACCATATCAAATATACTTAATTTAATTAATAACTTAAATCAAGTGATTAACTCAATTTAAGTCATTAATGTAACTTATTGTTATATATATATATATGGATGTTTAACTTTCTACATATTTTTCCATCGATCTTTATGCAGCAACCAACACTAATAGAATTGAGAAGGAAGGCGTGGGGTGAGCATGACTTCCAGAGGAGTCAGCTTAGCCAAGGTGATACTCAGGCCTTCTCTCATGTCTACCGGAGCGTTCAATGGTGTTGACAAGTCAAACCCTTGAAGCAGCCGACCAATCACCAAGGGTAACAATTTTAAGGTCATGGTGATCCCTGGGCAAGATCTTCTACCAGAACCAAACGGGATGAGCTCAAAATGCTGCCCCAAAACATCTAAATCCGCATGGGTTGTCAGAAACCTCTCCGGCTGAAAATCTTCAGGGTCGGACCAGACACTTGGGTCACGGTGCAACTTCCAGGCATTCACGAACAAGCGGGTGCCTTTTGGAATGTGGTAGCCAGCAACATGACAGTCTTCCATGGCTTCGTGTGGCACAGATAGAGGAACTGCTGTGTATAGCCTCAGGGTTTCCTTGATAACGGCTTGAAGGTAAAGCAGGTTTGGAA
Organism: Vitis rotundifolia; assembly: GCA_030254885.1. Taxonomy (NCBI): domain Eukaryota; kingdom Viridiplantae; phylum Streptophyta; class Magnoliopsida; order Vitales; family Vitaceae; genus Vitis; species Vitis rotundifolia. The sequence goes on from CM058159.1 coordinate 9,278,373, forward strand.
TATCCGATTCTTCCACCCACCTGCCTCTACCAACTTTTAGATCTAGCTCCTCTTGAGCACGCTTCAAAGCATGTTTATTGTTTAATAATGCAGACAGAAGCCATGTGGAGGTTGTAGACACAGTGTCAGTGCCTCCCAGCATGAGAGTCTGCATAAGTTTAAAATTGTAGAAATTTACCAAAACATTGAAGCCATGACCCAAATGCATAAAATACCAAAAAAAAAAAAAAAGAAAAAAAGAAAAAAAAGAAAAAAACATTGAAAGTCTTGAAAAATATTCAACACCGCTTGAAAAACTAACTTCTTGTCAAATTCCACAGTTATATATAGAAAAAGAAGAGGATAAAGAAAAATATGAGATATCATTCCAATGATGATGGATATTTATATACAAACATATTTGAGTTCTACTATCATTCAAATCCTATCTTTTACTCTAATTCAAATTTTATATTCTATTATAAATAAATACCAATAGTAAATTAAGGATAACATTAACTTTCTCTGATATGCATGACCGACAAGATGAAGCTTTGATAAGAGATTCCAATTTTAGTCTTGAGAGAAAATAAAGATTCCAATTTTAGTCTTGAGAGAAAGAAAATAGAGATTTCAATTTTGGTCTTGAGAGAAAGAAAATAGATTACAATGTATCTGCTTTTTGCGGAGGGTGATTTCTCTGTTTTTGTGTAAGACAGTTTCCCTAGATCTAGGGAGCGAGTAGATTCAACCTGGTGACTAAAAGATTAGGCAAGAGTAGTGGGATTTTCCTAAGTTGGATTTCCAAAAACTTTGAGGAACTTGGAGAAAATAAAGTTTGTTGAAGGAAAAATAAAATTAAGAGCCTTATTTGACATCGAACTATATATAACATTTTAAAAGCTAATGCAATAGATGATATAAGAGGCAAAGGAGAAGATAGAATATAAGGCGGATCTCAAGTAGAGGTAAAGGAATATGAGCATGTTTGTTTTCCCAAGACAAGATATGTAAGAAAACAATGAAATCTTTGAGGAAGCTTTTAGAGAAGGACAGAGAGGTAGAATTAAAGGTAATAAAGAAAGTATATATTAAATTAAGAGAACCAATATTTGTAGGAAGCAAAGAAGAAGTAAATTCTTATAGGTTTGAACTAGGAAAATTTGGAGTTCTTGGCTTTAAAGAGGTATTGAAATTAAGATATTGCATTGGAGATAATAAAGAAAGAAACATTGAAATTAGGATATTACACTGGAGACCATAGGGAAGGGGGCATTGACAATATATAAGCATAGCAAGGTCACTACCATTTGCTGTAGGGATAGGGGGAGACTTGCACCTTAAATTGCTCCAAGTTGAGATTGCTCTAAGTTGAGAATAGGGTTTAGGATTCTGATACCATACAGAGAAAAAAGAAAATAGAGGAAAATATAACATACTATTCTCATTGATGATAATACATATTTATATACAAATACATTTGAGTTCTAACATAATTCAAATTTTATCTCTTACTCTAATTTAAACTAATAGCAAATTTTTACTCTAATTCAAATTATATATTCTATTTTAATTTAAACTAATATATAATAAATAAATAAATATTAATATTTAAATTAACGGTAACATTAATTTGGATTGTCCCCATTGTGGTGACTTGACTCAAACCATGGAAAACAAGGGCTAGAAGCAAATTCAAGGCCCCCTTGGTTCAATCTATGGTGTACATACCATCCCATGTTATTCCACCACAGCCTCATTCCAATTAAGCAAACAACTTGGAAAAACTATTTTTAGTGATATATATAATGACCAAAGATGCGGAGTGGTCAGATGCAAAACGTATTCATATCATTATTTTGACGACTATAAATGAAAGGGACGAGAAAATAAAAAAAGATGAACCTCGTGTTATTCTCCTCTATTTTGAAAGGGTTTTTATTTAGATTTTTTTTGTTTACTCTCTCTTTTATATACCCGTGACCATGCATAGGTTCAGTGAATCCCACCCAGCAATTCCTATCTAGTGGCACATGAGGACATGCCACGTATAGTGATGGTGACAGCTAAATATTTTCCATATCCCACCTCGCCCCATGGCCCCATCTTGATAGATGGGTTTTAGGAAATGCAATTGGGTTGAGGTCGATTTTTACATCTTACTTTAAAGTAAATTTGTGAAAATTATTTATTTTATTTAAATTAAAATAATTGAAAATTTTAATCAAAATTTTATATACCTTAAATTTGAATTATTTGTAAAGGATTTTTTTTTTTTTTTTTTTTTTCAAATTTTACTTTTAAAGTTGGTTGCAAAAATACACTTTTCCAAGAAAGAAAGAAGCAGTACATGGAGAGGGGAGGAGCATACCGTTACTGTTGCCTTGATGACTGTTTCCCTTGAATGGCCAAACATGGAAGTGTCTTCAAGCACCGATAGCATCACATCAATGAAATCCTGCCTCTTGCTGCCCTCGTTGTTAAGCCTCATCTCATGTTCTTCCACCCAACCTCCCACAAGAGAGTCCACTTCCTTCGCCACCCGCTTCATCGACCCCAAATACCCTTGTGAATCCATCCATTCTACACCTGGAATTGCATCCGACAAAACAAAGGCCCCCGATAGAGACAGGAGTTTCTGAATTGTTGCTATGGTCCGCCTTGCTTCCTCGTTTCCATGGCCAGAAGTATTGAAATACCTCTTCCCTGCGATCATCTTTAGGACTATATTGAAGCTGAGGTGTTGAAACCATTCACTCATCACTACCTTTACTGGATGGACCCAGTCGCTGCCTTTTCCAAGTGAGTACAAATCTTTAATGGAAAGATCCAATTCCGAAATCTGCACATGCTTTAATGCATCGAGGCGACGGGCTGAGAGGATTTCCATCATGGGCAGCTTGCGCATCTCACGCCAAAGGGCTCCATAAGGGGCGACACCAAATCCAGCGTAGTTGTATCCTAAGATCTTTCCTGCACCGGAACTTGGGCGTGAGGCAAAGGCCTTATCATTAGTGGTGAAGCATTCTTTAACAGCCTCACGGCTGCTCACCACAAGTGCGCGGTGCACTCCAAGGCGGATCATGAAGACGGGGCCGTGCTTATCAGCCATGGCTCCAAGGGTTCGGAATATTGGGGTTTGGCCTCGTAGTAGAGGAAGGTGACCTAGAAATGGCCAGGCACCAGATGGCTCTGGGGCTGACCTGCCCTTGCTCTTCCCAGCAAGAGTCATAACTCTCCATACACCATACAATAAAACCAACCCCAGAATTCCCGAGATTGCTACTAACTGAGAAGGGGTATCTATGTTGGATTGTCTGAGACTGCTGATTCACTAACTGGTAGCTTCAACTTTCCTCTATCTTCCTCCCTCTAAAAGATAATTGTGCTTTACACCCACTTGAATTTGATAATTAATAAAGTTTTTCAAACACACACGAGGGTATGATGTAGAAATAGACAAAAATATCTCTTTTTAACTTATATCCATCATTTTTGCCTTTATACCATCACTACTATTTACATGTGACTTCCATAAAATTCTTCTTATTTAATCTTTTATTTTATTTTTTATTGTTTTTAAAAATTCTTTAAAAATAATTGAAAATCAACATTATTTTTTATTTTTAAATTATAAATAAACAAAAATTATATTAATGATTAAAAAAACTATTTTGGAAAATACTTTAAAAAAAAATTAATTTAAATGAATAAAAATTATCTTTTACATTTTATAAGTAAATAATTTAATAATTAAAGCACTGTTTAAAATAAATATATTTACTATTTTTTTTTTCTTTTATACTAAAAGGTATTTTAAAATTTATTTTTTTTACTATTATAAAATAAAAAGTTTAATTTTTTTCTTTTAATCTTCTTTCTTCCTTATTTTAATAATTTTTTGAACATAGACTTTGGATAATAAGTTATATGAAATATTGCAAACTTGTTTATTAAGGAATTTTTTTATTTATTTTTTATTTTTTATGATTTGAATTAATTGAAAATTCATTGAAATAAGAAAAAGAAAAAGAGAGAAAGATGATGGATGAAGAGTTTTTATTTTAAATATCCAATTAAAATATTTTTTGTATTTAGAAATTGATTATATCAATATATAGTATAGTAAAGATTGAATTTTTCTCATATAAAAGGGTTGAATGATATATTTACTCATTTTAAATGAAAACAAGTAGTTAAAAATTATATAAATTATGTTTGAATTTAGTTTTAAAATATTTTTCTAGTTTTTATTTTTTTATTTTTAAAATTAATTTTTATTTTCTATATTGTCTTTTAAAAAAAAAATACATTTTAATTAAAAAATAAAAAATATTTTTAAAATGAAAATTGAAGACCTTGTTTAATACTATTTTTCATATGAAAATAATAAAAAGAATTAAATTTCATTTATTGATTTTTTTTTTAAATTTCTATTAGTTATTTAAATAATAAAATAAAAATATAATATGTTCACAATTAAATAAAGGAATCGGTCAATTGTATATTTTTATCACAAAAAAATTAGATCTAAGTTTTCCGCCATTTTCTTAATCAAATTACTAGAATCATGTTTAATACACTTTTACTACAGAAATATGAAATTTATGTCGTTGTACAAAGACATTCACTAATTGTACAAGAGAAATGTACTAAGTATACAAGGGGTATAAAAGATTAACATTTGTAAAAGATTTCAATTGATTTTAAACCATTCCTTTATTTTCCTTGTCACTTATAGATTACATACCTATGTCATACACTTTATTTAACTCCCACATGGAAATTTAGATACTTTCCCCAGTAATGATGTTTAGGAAAAAAAAATTTAACCCTAATTCATCCATTTTTTTTTTCAACTAAACCATTAGAAATATGATTAACACATGTACATGGACACATTACTTAGGAGGGATATATTACTCCATTGGACAATGGTATCATATTAACTGTATAAGGGAAATGTACTAAGTGTACAAGGGTGTATAAGGCTACCATTTGTGAAAGATTTTAATCAATTTTGAATCACTTCTTCATTTTCCTTATCATCCACGGATTGCATACCTATGTTATGCACTTTATTTAACTCCCACATAGAAATTTTGATACTTTCCCTAATAATAATGTTTGGAGAAAAAAATTCAACCCTAATTCATCCATCATTTTCTCAGCAAAACCATTAGAAATATGGTTAACATACCTATGTGGACATATAACTTAAGAGAGATATATTGTGTCATTGTACAATGATGTTACATTAACAGTACAAGACAAATGTACTTAGTGTATAAGGGTGTACAATGCTGCTATTTGTGAAAGATTTTAATTGATTTTGAATCACTTCTTTATTTTCCTTGTCACTCATGGATTGTATATGAAATTTGCACTACTGTGCAAGGGTGTTACACTCATTGTACAAGGCAAATGTACTAACTGTATAAGGCAAATGTGCTAAGTGTACAAAGGGTGTACAAGACTACCCTTTATGTAAGATTTAAATCAATTCTCAACTATTTTTTTTTTCTAGTCACATAAGGAGTGAACACTTTTCCCCTACACATTCTTTCACCCAAAAAATTGTTTCAATTTTAATTTTTAAATTTCATCATCCAAAATTTGTAATTGCATATTTCATTTGAGTAGTTTTAACAATATTTTTTCTTAGTAAATTTACATCCCATATAAAGGAAAATGAACCACAATATTTAGGTACTACATTTTTTGTGAAATCAAATTAATATGAATGGATAACACATTAGTGTCATTGTTTCAAATGACTCAAGACAATATAACAACATATAATAACCATTTAGGAAAAAATATCAATGTTTTTTTTACCAAACTATGCCATTTAGATCTTCCATACCAAAATTAAAACATAGGAATTAAAATTAAAATTAATCATATTTAAAGTGTTTATTACAAGTAAACCGAATGAAATATATATTTTTACTATTTTACCCTTATAAACATAATGTCAGTGGAGATAAAAAAATCATAAATAGAATTAAAAATGATAAAAATTATCTTTGTAACATTTGTAATTTTTTTTTTTAAAAAAACCATTAATTTAAATTATCAAGTTAATTTAATTTTTTTTTTTTTGTTGTAATTATAGTTTTGAAGATTCTATGATTTTTATATTATTACTTTTAATTTATTTTCTTTGATTCTTTATCTTAAATTTCATCCAAACTTGTTTTTACCCATATTTTCATGTTTTCTATTATATCTCTTTTTATGGTGATTTTCATCTAATTTGTACTATATTATATTCTCTTTTCAATTTTAATGTGTTTTTATACCTCTTTGCATAACAAACGATTTTGTCATTTTTCATCTACAAACTTTATACAAAAGATATCATGTATGAGGAAAAAAAGAAGAAAAAATTCTGATATAATTACATGCACATCTCTTAATATGATACATTTGCTAGACTTGATGACATCATGCTTTAATAATTTAAATCATGTCAAGTCCACATCTATTTCAGATTTAAAATTGTATTTTAATATTTTTCAAATTATTAAATTATAATACATTATTCAATTAAAAATTAATAATCACCTTTAGTTAAAAGATATGTTACAAAATAATATATTAAGACAATGTCTATCTATTGTCCATCAAAAAGAGAAAATATTCATAAAAAATATAAAATGTATAAAAAATATATATTTTAAAGATATTTATATAAAAAATAGCTTTTATATAGATACACATATAAATTAGATAAAAATAATAATAATATTTTTTAAGGTGTTTAAAAAATATTTACTTAAAAAATGTAGTAATAATCATTTTTAACCATTGTTTTACAATATTCAATTTATTAGGCATGGTTTTTGGGAGATAAATAATTGGTGAAAATAGTGACACCTCTCTAGTTAGGAATTAATTTATATGGTCCCACCAATTAATATGTGAGAGAAAGGTAAGGTGAATGAAGAAAGAGAAAGAGAATGAGAGAATGAGAGAGAAGTGGGAAGTTGATTGTTTTTTTTTTTTTTGACAGCCAAGGGTATTTTAGGAAAATTTAAAAAGTAATATCCTTCAACTCAATTTTCACTCTTCCATTAGGTCTTGGGCTCAAATATAAGGGATATGAGGATCTTGGGCCAATTTTCAAGCCCAAGTGTATGTAAAGCACAATTCTCCCTTTTATTTATTTAAATACTGTTTAATTATTAAATTCATTAATTTCAATCAGAACAAGTAAACCATCCATTAACTATAATATATCTATGCACAAAACCCAATAATTGAATATCATAGTATTGCAGCAATGAACTGCGTGACCCAAGCGACTTGGCTGGTTCTGGTAGAACCGCTCATTTTTTTCACTTCCAAAATAAATTAAATAACGTGATATTCACATGGGGCTGTAGCCTTTTGGGATAATGTTAAGGATTGGTAATTATCTTTTTTGAATGTCAATTTGACCATTTCATGTATGTTATAAGATGTGGACCTTAAGTAGGTGCTTATTTTAGACAAACATATTTTAGGTACTTGATTATAGCTAGATGACATATGTTTTGAGGTGCTCATTTTTGGCAATATTAGTGCCCCTCCCAACTCTGAGTCTTTTGCTTGTTGAAAAATCTTAAGGATTGTTCCATCATTTCAAATTAATTGCGATCGATGGTTTTCTAAGGTTGTTTTCGGCATTTAATCATTAACAACACAAAAGGTTTAGGGTCATATTTCCTTCTTGAGGTAGTTACTATAATGTCTCTCCACGTCTAAAGGTGAGGATTCCACCACTTGTCACCTGTTATGATGTTCCCAATGAGAATTCCTTTTTTTATGAGTAAATTTTAATTACAGTTTTGTTTTCTAGTGGCTTTTCTCTTTGGAAGGCAAGTATGAATTTTCACTCCATGTTTTTCTACTTCATTTAATGTTTTCATTATCCTTTATATTATTTTCTCTATGACTATGTCGAAAAAAGGGAAAAAAGATGAAGGGGATTAGGTCGCCAGATGAATTCAGGGCTGAGTTTAACATGTTGCTATCAGTCGACATTCAATTAGTAGAAGATGGTGAAGCTGACCTTGCCATCGAGAGTCTTATTGCCGACAAGTTGTTATTGCCTAAGAGTTACTTTAAGGTGGGGTTAAGGCTACCCCTTCCTCCTCTATTTAGAGATATAGTTTGTCACATCCGCTTAACCCCAAATCAATTATGCATTAATACTGTGAGGTTGATTATGTCATTAGTAGCTTTAGATCACATGAAAGGCCTCGACATTTCGACTAAGGATGTTTTATATATTTACAATGTAAAGAGTTCTCATATTTCACACGAGTGGTACCTTTTTCCTTGATTTGGCATGAGTGGTTTCATCACTAGTGCACCTTTAACTAATAAAAATTTATATAAGGTATTATTATGGTGCCTAGAAATTGGGAATTTGGGGCTTTTAAACTTTCTGGTCTTTCTCGCGTTTTGAGGGTTCATGATGTTCTAGGTATGGCTCGTTTACACTTTGATTTGTTTTTATTTTTCCTTTTTATTGATTTTTGTGATGATGTGAGGATTGGGTGGTGTAGAGATGAAGGATACTGAAGCTCCATAAATTTATGAATCTTGACATGTTGAGATTACCAATCGGTTTAGGATTGGTGTTGGTCTTCGTGACCAGAAGATATTGTTGAAGCCTGCCTAGCTATGCGTTACCTTTGTTTCTATGGGGTTGATTTCCTCGACACCTTGCCTTTCTTTCATTAAGTCTGAGGATGCTCCATTAGAGGCGTTGTTTTATTTGCCAACTCCACCTCATGTGATTGTTTGCTTAAAAAGGAAATGAGAACAACCCTTACTAAAGTCGATCTCATCGGAGGTTAAGTCATAAAACATTGGTTCAAGGATGAGAGGCTCAGTGAAGTCCCTAATGATTCAAGGAAAGACCAATCTTGGTAGTTAAGTAACATAGTCTTTGATGAATTCTTTTAAGGATTGGTTCGTTTCATCTTCATCTCTGATTGATCTTACAGAAAGTGGCGAAAACACTGAGAATTTGTCTAAATCCAAAGTTCTTGGAGATACTATAGTAAGGGAGCGAAATGTTAAAGATTTGTTGGCTTCATCTCTTCTATTTTCCACTGCAGAATTTCAGTAAGAGGCTTGATGACAGACAATTGCAGAGTAATACCAGGATTGCTAGTAGCTAGAAAATAGCAAAATTAAACAATATGCATGTTGGTGCGCCGATATGTCAACATTAAGTCCTTAGTTCCTTGCAAATACCTAAGGACCTTTTTAGCAGCTTTCAAATGTTGACTCCATGGATTGCTCAAGTACCTTCCCAATATGCCCACAACAAAAGCAATATCAGGGCGTGTACATACTTGAGCATACATAAGGCTGCCAACCACAGATGAGTAAGGAATGGTTCTCATTTCCTCTCTCTCATCATCATTTTGAGGACACTAAGCCTTTGAAAACTTATCACCCTTCACAATTGGCGCTCTAGTAGAACTATAGTTGTGCATATTGAACCTTTTCAATATCTTCTCCATATAGGTTCTTTGAGACAATTTAAGCACTCCATTAGCCCTATCACGAAGAATCTTTATGCCCAAAACATGAGAAGTCTCACCAAGATCCTTCATGTCAAAATGGGTTGACAACATGTGCTTTGTCTCAATCAACAAGTCAGAATCATTTGATGCGAGTAGTATATCATCAACATATAAAATAAGAAATATGTAACTACTCTCACTGACCCTCAAATATATGCATCTGTCAACTATATTATCTTTAAAACCATTTTAGGTGATAATCCTATCAAACAACTCCTATTGGAATGCTCCAATCTCTCATAAAAGGATCTTTCATCAATAGAGCTTACATCAGTGGGCTTACTTGGCTCATCAACTCTCAAAGTCAAGTCCAGATTGTGTAAAGTCATATGCACATTGAATGATTCATACCATTCCTCAAAGTTATTTTCAGTAAGAGGCTTGATGACAGATAATTGTAGAGTAATACCAGGATTGCTAGTAGTTGGAAAATAGCAAAATTAAACAATATGTATGTTACTACGAAATCATGTCATTTGCTAGTTTCCAGAATCACTCAATTTACCAATAGCTTGGAATTTTGAAAATTTCATAATGGTAAGGATAACTAATTAAATATCACAACCAAGATGCACTAATTTTATTACTGAAAGGGCAAAGAAAATTAGTACGGTTCATAATATATAATTAATTTCCTTCACCAATCTAAGCATCCTACCAAGTATTATAATCATCGATAGGACAATTACAATACCCGTATGGACCTTAGTAATCACTATAATAAATCGACCAAAAGTGGGAGATAAAATATCTCAATAAAGACAATTTGACACATATAGGATCACGATAGACAACCATATATATGTTCACTATTGTCATAATAAATTCAAAATATCTTAATTTGTACAACTTGACACATTTGGAATTGCGATAGGCAATCACACAAGTGTTCTTTAATGTCACAATAAATTGAAATATTTAAAGAAATAGCCTAGGACAACATTGTTGGTATAAAACAAAAATTATACCCAAAAGAACAATAATAATAATAATTATCCCAAAAGAGCTAAACTTAACAAAATAGCCTAGGACAACATTGTTGGTATAAAACAAAAATTATACCCAAAAGAACAATAATAATAATAATAGTCCCAAAAGAGCTAAACTTAATAAATGCATAATAATTTCAACATATGCATCATCATTCCAAGAATGTCAAGACAAACAATTTTTTTTTTTTTTTTTATGATGACGTCATGATGATGTCATCATCTTCTCCATGGGATCAGCAGGCCTGGTTCGGCTGAATAGACCTAGTTCTTCTTAGAGAAGAAAAAAAAAAAAAAATTGGCCAAAAAATTGTGTATTTCCGACAAAAAACAATCAATTTTCCATCCTCAAACATGAATCCATCAATCCAAGGCCAAAAAATGCACAAAAACACACAGAGGAAGAACTAAAAACAAACCCTAGTTTCTGAAATCCCATCAAAATGGCTCCAAAAAGCAAAAATATGAATAGGTTTTGCTCCAAACAGCGTTTTCTACAAATCTCCAACATCAATTTGGCTTCAAAATGGAGAATCAACACCAAACGAAAAAAGCCCCAAAAATTGGCTTCCAAATAAAAAATGGAAACCCTAAATAATCCAAAAATTTTAGCTTAAATGTCATCCATGGTGGCTCTGATACCAATTGTTAAAAAATTTAAACACCACATAGGATCCCATGAAAGACATTAAAGCATACAATAAAAATTGGGAATTAAGAAAAGCTGACCTTGATTGATCCCATGGAAAGCCATTCCTGTGCTCTTCTGGTGTTCAAGGATGCGCTCAATTCGTGAATGAGAGAAGCCCCGGGTTCAATTGGCTCTTCCCTTTTTACACCCAAAACAATCTGTGTGTGCTCTGAAGAGTTCGTTCGTGCAATACGTTCTCTTCTCAGCCCCAAGAGAAAACATAATAGAATAGAATAACCACCCTGCCTTTTTCCTTATATATATAAATAAAAATAATTCATATATATATCACATGTCACACATACACAATTTGAACCACTTGACTTAATGGGCCAGTCAAGTGAATTAGGGTGAGCCCATAGAAATCAAGTAATAATGTGTCCAGCTCCATTATGGACCACAATGCAAAAATTAAATTAACACTAATTTATGGCATTATCAAATTGATTATGTAAGTCCACACATAAAAATTCCAACAGATTTGACCCCTACTATTAAGGCTGCCAAGTTGTCTTTGTTGCCAAAGAATGTAAAGTATCTGTCTAGCTTTTCCGATGCATCAATTATGGATAGGTTCGTTGGCCTCTACTACAGATGTATATAACGGTTTCTTTCTTTGTGTATCTACTCAATGACCACATAGGTTGCGGTTTTTCTTTTGGTTTTGAACAAGTTCTTTAATTCAACCTTCATGTTTGTTGTCGCTTCTCCTCTTTTGGATTAACTTTGATGGAGTTAAGAGGCCAGCTTGATGGTATGTCGTCCTAGGTGGCTTTACCTAAACAAGGTAGATGTTTAGTGTGAGCAAGTATTGGAGATATTGGTTGACGGAGCTTTGAAGCTTACCTAGGTTCAAGAAATGCTTTTTGGAAGTATTTTTAATATATTTTTTTAAAATTAAATTAAGTGTTTGACAAAATTTTAAAAATATTTTCAAAAAACTAAAAACTCACTCATATAAACATTTAATAAACAATAATTCTCTCAAAAATACTTTAAATAACACTTTCAAAAAAATTTTAAAAAATATTTAATAAATAATTCTCCCAAAACACTTTCAAAGATAATAGTTTCAACGCAAGCATTTTAAATAAAAATACCAATATATATATATATATATATATATATGTTGATTCAAGTGCATGGAATCCAAGTTTGATGCCCGAAAACTTGTACTATTCAAAACGACAAGGTAATATAATTTGAGAAATATTAAACTATGTTTGATAGTGATTCTAGAAAGTATTTGTAACATTTTTAATATTTTAAAATATTTATATTTCAATGATTAAAAATATTAGAAACACTTCTAAAAATCACTATCAACTCTACTTTTAGAGTATGTTTGGTAATAATTATAGGAAACACTTTTAGCAATTTTTAACACTTAAAATTTTTTTATCTTTTAAAGTGTTAAAAGGGTTAAAAATCCTTCCTAAAATCACTAAAAAAACGTTTCTTAAAATCACTATTATAAAAAACTCTTAATTTCTAAGTTATATAAGGGCTTACCAAATCAACATTAATGTTATATGAAAAATACAATACAATACCATAATTAGAAGTAATAACATCATTTTAAAATTCAAAATTGTTATGAAATTATGTCCTAACTTGGATATTATTTCAAATGTCATTTCAGTACACTTTTATTATTTTTACACATTAAAATTTTTAACTTTTTTTTTTATAAATATTCGACATGTTTTGTAATTTTAATTCTTTTTTTTTATTTAAAAAATAAATAAAAACATGTTCGTGGTTATATGAACGAGTAGAAAAAAAAAACCATCTTTGGTGATTTTCAAATAAAATTTTCATAAATTTCAATAATTTCTTAATATTTAAATGTGAGACAGGAGTACTTGTTTCATAAAAAAAGAATAAATAATATTTAATTTCTCACCCTAAATTTTCTAAAAATTAATAATATTTATTTCATAAAAAATTGAAATAGGAGAACGTTCATGCAACATCTATTTCTTTTTTCCTTTTTCTTTTGCTATCAAGTATTTTTAAACATAAAAAGTAAAAACCTATAACCAAACATAATTTTAAAAATTATTTTCAACTTTTAATTAAAAAAAATGCAACCAAAAAACACCTTTAATAATTTTAAGATTTCAATAAATCCATAGTAAAAAAGAAAAAAAAATTACAAAGTAAATTTCGAGCCCATCAGTAAATTTGTGAAAAATCTTAAAGATATTGGAATGATTATAATAATTTGAATATATTTTATTAATAAATATTCTATCTAATCCATGCATGATCCACTGTATTCAAGTTGGTTAGGATACTCGGCTCTCACCACCAAGGTTCAAGTCCCGGCAACGGAAATCACTTTTGTTGGGCTTACTTTGTGATGTCTATGTTGCATTTTGATATGTTTGTTGGGCCAGTTGATGAGTTCCATTTTGTTTTCTATCAACATTTTATGCTTAAAGGCCCATTACTTTTTCTTGTAAGCATTTTTACTACACCCATGATTGATGCTCAAAGCATGTTTGAATTTTCTCATAATTAAAAAAACAACTTAGCTTAAAAAAAGAAAAAAAAAAAAAAGATTTAAAAGTGCAATAAATTTCTCTGAAAGCACTTTTGGTTAATTAAAAAAAAATTATATTTAATAAAAAATTTATATTATTAAAATTATTCATTTATACATTTTTATGGGGCTTTTTAAAAAAAAAAAAAAAATTAATTCGGTCAAACCTTTTAATGTTTGAATTGACTTTTATAATTCATTTTTAAGATCCAAACTCCATTTGAATTGGTTTAAGTTTTCTATTCAAAAAGTTTGGAAAAATCATAAAAACTTGTTGGTCAATGAGAATCAAACCCGGATGCTGCAAGTGTCACATGGGTTGACTACAACTATTAGACCATATATAAATTTATAAATAAAATTTTCAATATTTTTATATCGTTTCTTTAATATTCGTCCATATATGCAAACTACATATATTATAATTTTAAATTTAATGTGTTTTTAAATTTTATACATTATCACAAAATATAATAAAATATATTATTCATATATTATTATTTTTAAACATAAATATATATATTATTTCTTATTTTATCATTTGTTAAAGTTTTATTTAATATTTCTGTGAGTTTTATCCATTTTTGTTTTATCGATATTTTTTATCAACTTTTTCAGCGATATTTCTTGATATATTCATACAATCTAACTCTTGATATATTCATGAAAATTGAAGTTTTTATCTTTAATGAGTTTATTCCTTTTAACTTGGATATATAATTACATACGTAAAAACTATTTTTGTGTTACTATTTTGTCATTCAATTGTGGTTTTGTTAGAGTATTGGTGAACTCATGAGAAGAGGAAACTCTTCTTCTTTAGTTCGAGGTCTCAAGAGTACAGACTTTAGGATCAATCTCTCAGTGTCACGTGCATTGGAGAAGTATATAAAAGGTGGTTCAAATTTGAGAAAGGTAGTTTGTGTTAGCATGAACATGAGCATTATGAAAGGAATATGAGCCAAACCCTGAGTTCTTTGAGAAGACGAACCCCATGATTGAATGAGAGATGACATATGGCCAAGAAGTAATATCATATAATAATAAATCTATTATAAGAAGGGGACTTTTCTAGTCACAGCAAGGTCCTCTAAATTTTAGGAGTTATCTATATTTACATAAGACTCTTCATACTCTCCTTCTTCAAGGTTATTAACATTTGCTTTCAATGATATTATTTCTCTTTTTAATTCTTTGATTTCTCTCTTCATTTCAGATATTTTAATTAGGTCAATTTCGTTCGTCTCCTCCGAGGTTTTGGCTAAATACATTTAGTCCTTATAAATTTGAAATTTTATCAAATATCTCACTTATTTTGAATGAGAGGGGAGGTATTTGATGAAATTTCAAACCAATAGGGATTGAGTGTATTTAACTAAAACCCTAAGAGGAGGTGAATGAAATTAACCAGTTTATAAACAACTACAACTATTAAAAGGAAATTAGTAAAAAATAAAGGGAAAGTAGTTTGATCCACCCTTCGAGGAAAAGATATTGAAAAGGGAAATTTAAATTTAATATATTTAACTCAAAATAATTATAATTTTATATATTTAACTCCAAATGTTACTAATATAATGATATACACTAAAAGCCTTGATAAATGAGTCGTAGAAAAATCAATAATCTTGCTTAAATAATAAATTTTTTTGGTCTCAACTCAGGATAATATACTAAATAATCTAACTAAATGTATAAAATAATAATATTTTTAAAAATCCTTAAGGCCCAAAGAAATATAAATTAATAACTAATGAAATATATAGAGATCAAACAAAGATTCATAATATAGCAAATAAAATTTCATAATGTAGTATTGAGTAACATTTTATAACTTCCAATTTTTTCAATTTATTTGAATCATCATATACTTGAAACCTATTGTATTTTAAGATATTCAATTTTGACACCACATTTCTTTTTGTTTAAAAGTTTTTTTATCTTTTACGATTAATAAGCATGTGTTTCTCAAGTTTTCACGTATTAACTTTTTATCACATTCATTCTTTTGTACAGGTATTATACAGTAGAAACATAATACTCGTTATAAATTAATAAATATTCGTTTATCGATAAATTAATAAATTATTTATTTATAGATAAATTAACATCCTCATAAGAGGTTTATGTATTAATTTGAATGGTTAGTATAGCATGCGGATTAAATTACATTTGAGTTATTTGTAAAGGATTTTTTTTTGTATATATAATTTTACTTTTAAAATTTGTTGCAAAAAACACACTTTTCCAAGAAAGAAAGAGGCAGAATTTACCATTACTGTTCCCTTGATAACTGTTTCCCTTGAATGACCGAACATGGAAGTGCCTTCAATCACCAAGAACATTAAATCAATGAAATCCTGTCTGTTGCCGCCCTCATTGATGAGCCTCATTACATGTTCTTCCACCTAACCTCCCATGTTAAACAGCATTCTGAAACTTCTAGACTGCCACATGGTGTTGAATAATAGGCTAGGTTGTTAGGGTTGGTTTCTCCTTTTTGTATAAAATCCTTGTAACCTACTTTTAATAAAATAAAGAGACAAAGACAAAGAAAGTCTACTCTACTCGTATTTTGTCTTCTATTTCTTTTCCTCTGTTCATTTTCCTTTGTTTCTCTTCTCTGTTTCTCTCATATGATATTAGAGCTTTTAGCTTAGAGCTCTTCAATGACAACTTCACTAGAAACCTCTTTCGATTCTTCCTTTAATTTCCTCTCAATCCTGTTATCAGTCCTTCAAGTCAACTAGTTACAGTAAAACTTAAGGATGAAAATTTTCTTATCTGGAAACAACAAGCTCTCGTCGCAATTCGAGGCTTCGGTTTAGAGGGCTTTATTAATGACACCTCTATTTGTCCATTTGAGATGACATCTAGTGTCAATGGAAGTCTGCAATTGATGAACCTTGAGTATGTGACTTGGTAGAGACAAGATCAATTACTTGTCTCTTGGCTTCTATCTTCAATGAGCGAGAGTATTCTACCATAGATGGTAGGTTGCAACATTGCTACTGATATTTGGGGAAACCTTAACAAGGTCTTTGCAATACGATGCAAAGCCAAGATTATGCAATACAAGTTACATATCTAAAGCCTGAAGAAATCAAGCTTGACAATGAGAGAATATCTTCTCAAAATGAAAATGTATTATGATACTTTTACTTCAATTAGGCATCAAATCTCAGAAGAAGACTAGATTCTCTATATCTTTGCTGGTCTTGGCATTGAATATGATTTTGTGGTTTCAGTTATCACTTCTAGAGTTGAATCTCACTCTTTGAAAGATGTACAAGGATTGCTATTAGCCTAAGAAAGTCGAATTGAGCATCATTTGGTGAACTCTGACGGATCTCAACCTGTGGACCCGCATTTTTCACGTGCGCCCCCACTTAATCGGCGAGACTCGCTTTTTATTTGTGAAAAATCAATTTTAGAAAAAGTTGGAGTCGCCACTTATTTTATTTTTTATTTTAAAGGGAAAATAAAACAAGAAAGAAAAACCCTAAAATGTGACTCCATAATTTTTGGAAAAAGCATGTCTTTGAAAAACCTGAGTCTAGGTTCGGGGATCATGTTACTTATCGGGAAGGTACCTCTAAAAGGTAGCACCCCTCTAAGCCCTAAAGAGGTCTCTACTGGCTAAGTTGAGGGAAATGTGGCAATTAAATGGTTGATCATGGATATCTAAGTAGACTAAGGTGATTTTTTAAAAAATAGCATGCCAAATAGAATCACAATAAAGGGGAGTTAGGGTGCGTACCTGAACCGCTTCTTAAGCGCTATCAAAAGGCATCAAAGGTTAGTTTGAAAATATGACACATAACATGTATTTTTATCAAAGATGATCGAACAAGCATCATGGCAATCAAGTATGGCATCAAACAAGAGCATAGTGCACAAAGACATGGATATAGCTTATGATAACATGCATTTTCATAAAATCTTGAAATTAGAGGATAGAGAGCGTACCTGGATAGCAAGTATATTTTATAAGATTTCCCCAAAAGTGCCAAAGTGGTTAGGACAAGCATAAATTATATAACATATCCATTATATCGAATATACAGTGTCAAAGGCCTAAAGTTGAGCTAAGATAAACCAAATGACTCTAAAAATAATAACAATTTTAAGTAAAGCATAAAACCATCAGCATGTAGTTGGAAAAGAAAGCATCCTAAAACAATTTCCAAAAAAATAGCTTAGAGTGGAATTTAATTATGAAAAATTTCAGGATATAACTCCTACACATCTAGATCAGCATTCCAAAAGCCGAACACTCATTCTAAGGACAGATTACAGCAAAGACACCTAAAGGTTCTATAAAGTCCAGATTAGATAAAAAAAAGTGACATGCATAAACGAATTTTTAAAAAAAAAAAATAGTAAATGATCACATAAAATCATAAAAAAATTATATACACATTTCAAAGTGTTTATGTCACATAAAAAAAATAAATTCAGGGTCGGATGGTTCTCAAAAGTATTTTTAAAACATTCAAGATGATCAGATGTCCAGAATCGAGCATGCACAGTAGACGAGACTTTGAAAATTCATATCTCCCTCAAAAAGAAATATTTTTTAATATTTTATGTGTCTAAGATCAATTTCAGGAAGCCTATAATTGAATAAAAATATTGAATCAAATTTAAAAAGTCATCTGGTATTTTATTTTTTTAAAAAGACCTCGGGTGTCCAGAACTGGGTGAAAACGGAACCCCTCTAAAAACTCATTTATATCTTCTATTCCAGAATGGCTTTATAACTCAAATGAAACTCTAAATTCAAGTTCAAGAAGTGAGAAAAGTCATACAAGTTTCAGAAATTTTTTACAGATATTCTAAAGTTGCTAAAACGGAATTTAAATCTAGAAGGTCAGTGGTTGAATGAAAACTGGCAGCAAGTGGTTTTGGAAAGAGTGATTTTGTGTAGGGGTTCCACCAATTCCCCAATTGTTTTTGCACGTATTAATTCAATCAGTCCCATTATTTGGAACCATGAAGTTTATTCATGCTTGTTGAAAAACAAAATTTTTTATTGAAAACCAAGAAGGATGCAAACCGATCAAAATATGGTTGCATATTATTTTTTTAAAAAAGGAGATTTTGATTCTAAAGATTCTAAACGAGTTTTTTTTTTAAATAGATTTCTTTTTTTTTAAGGGATCTTTTGAGAAAAAGTGTTCTGTTTTGAAATAAAAGAAGTTAACTTTTAAAACAACAAATCATAGAAAACAAAATAACAATCAGAACAAAAGGAAACGAAGATCACAAAATAAAGATTTTAGGAAATCTTGTCAATTAAAGTGGTGAGAGTAAAGGCCAACCTTCATGGGTTTCCAGTGGCCCTCAAAAAAAAATTTGACCAACAATCACTAAGACAACAAATTTATAACTTCCTAATCAAATAAACTAACAAAATTATCATCCAAAAACTAACATTTAGATTTTAAGAAACACATGAATAACTGGAATTAAACCAATTGGGATAAAAAATGTAAACTTTTCCTCACAAGATCAATTAAACTAAAGAATTAAGATCGATAACACGTTCAAATTAAAAATAAACTAGAATTTAAATTAATCGGAATTAAAAATATAATCTTTACCTTACAAGTCCAATTAAACTAATAGATTTAAGATCAATAACTCATTCAAATTAAAAATAAACTAGAATTTAAACTAATCGGAATTAAAAAAAATAAACTTTATCTTACAAGCCCAATCAAACTAATAGATTTAAGATTAATAACTCATTCAAATCAAAATAAACTAGAATTCAAACTAATCGGAATTAAAAAATACAAACTTTATTTAAACTTTCATGTAGATTAAAATAAACTAGCATAGAACTAATGAATTGCAATCATAAAAGAGAGACATTTAATCTAAGAAAAATAAAAGATTATTCGAAATCGAGAATTAAAAGAATTTATCACAAACAATTAATTAAACCAATCAACTAAAATCCAAACTAAAAAAAAAAGAAACATTGTATCAAAAATCGAAAACTAACCTGCGTTGGAAAAAATACTCTCCTGATGATTAAAGTGGCAGCCCGATCTCTGTCCAAAGTCCTCCAAAATCCCACGTGTTTTCTCTAAAAAAATTTTCTCAGGGTGTTCTCTCTGCCCCAAAGAAATTGCCTTGCGTGTGGATCTCCCTCTCTCAGCCAAGAAATAAAAAAATCCTCCCTATCTGGATCTCTCTCTGCCCAGAAAAGTTGCCTTGCGTATGGATCTCCCTCTCTCAAAAAAATATCTTGTGTGTCTTCTCTGAAGAAATTCTGCCCGTGTCCACTCCGGAAGAATAATAAATCGTGCGGCTGCACGGTGATTATTTTCGGAAAGTGGCAGCCATGGTTTTTTATGCCTATTGTGCATGAAGATTTAAAAAAAAATCCATCTGATGCGTGTCCCCTACAAGCAGGCTGTGCGTGCCTTTTATGCTCTCCAAGTCACCAGCCGTTCCATGCGTGATGGAGAAAAAGAAATCCCATGGTGCCTACCCTTCTTGAATATGGGCGGTCGATATTAAATGATGCTTATTGCTTTTAGAATGTGTGGCTGCTGTGTTTTGAGAATCAAGCCGCAGCCCATGGAGATTGTAGACTGCCAGCATTCTCCTTCCATGTGGGTACGTGGTGCTCTCCAATGTATGAATGAAAATTCTTGCGTGGGTTATCCTTCTCCTAATTCATCATGCGGCTGCCATATCTTCTCCCTTCATGTGGAGTGCGTGTTCCCCCTTCAAAGTGGCAGCCCCCTCTCCCCTCAATGGTCGTCATCTGCCCCTTTTTTTAATTCCCCTTTTCCCCAGAAAAATCACATGCTTCCCAATCAATTCCTCCAGAATCTTCTAAAAATCCTTCCTTCCATACCTGCTCCCACCTTGCAACCGTAGGGATCCTTCCATATGTGGACGGTCCAGATCTTTCACATGCGTGCTGGCCACTTACCATCCTTGCATGGTAATATCTTCCTTCCCTTTTACAGGATTCTTCCCAAGTCTCTTTATTTGGTCGTGATCTTCTTTCGCTCCAAGTCTCATGCAAAAATTAAAATTAAAATCAAAATAAGAAATAAGTCATGATCAAAATGAAATATAATGAAACAAAATAAAATGTCCAATCACATAGCCACAAAATCCAAGATATCAATTCATGGGATTAAAGAATGAATAAATAAGTAGGTAAATAAACAAATAAATTGATAAAAGTATAAAAATAAATATTAGACGTATGCAATTAAGAAAAATCAAGAAATTAAATTAATGCAATGGATTATAATAATTTAAATGTCAAACTCAAAACATAAAAAAATCAGAAAATTCATTCATGCAATAAAAAAATCAAGCCAACACTCATCCTATCCCGAAAAATAAGTAACCAAAATCAAGATCATGTCTAAGTGACCTATTCTGAAAGAGTGCCTAAGTAACCTAGGGTGAATGTGTGCAAGCTAGAATGTGCCAAGTGCATCTAAATGGGCTTAAGGTGCCTAAGTGGGCCTAAGTCTAAGTGGGCCTAAGGTGCCTAAGTGAGCCTAAGTCTAAGTGGGCCTAAGGTGCCTAAGTGGGCCTAAGGTGGTGCCTAAGTAGGCCTAAGGTACCTAAGTGGGCCTAAGTGTACCTAAGTGGGCCTAGGGTGCCTTAGTGAGCCTAAGTCTAAATTAAGGCTGCCGAGGGTCACAATATGGGGTCAGATAATCCCTCAACCAGAGTCTCTAAGGTGACTCAAAAAAGGTAAATAATATGAGTAATAATGGGCCACCAAGGAACTACTGTGGAGCACTAGAAGTGAACTCAAAGACAAGTGCCAAAGGGACAAAATTGAGGGTCTACACAACCATTAGTGAATCTCGTTTTTTAGAATCAACATAAACGATTCAATAATGGGTTCAAAGGTTTAATTAGGGTACTTCTCGATCCTATCGAGAAACATAATAATTTCAAAATAATAGAGGACAAGGTCGTGGAGGTCATTCATGGAATAGTGATTCTAAGCCACAATGGCAACTCTATGGAAAATTTGGACACACTGTCCAAAAATGTTACCATTGTTTTGACCCAAATTTCTCTAGGTTCATAAATAGGCCAGTCTCTACAAACAACAATGTTGGTAAAAACACAGGTTCGATGACTGGAATGTTAACTATTCCGGAATTGCTTAGAGATGACAACTGGTTTCCAGATTCAAGATGAACAAATCATGTTACAAATGACCTTATCAATTTGAACTTTGGTTATGAGTATCAAGGTAGAAATAAGATCCACATGGGTAATGATGCAGGTTTGATGATTGCTCATTCTGGTTTTTCCTTACTTTGTTGTTTTGATTCATCTATAGTTTTTTCTTTATCGAATTTTCTACATGTTCCCCACATTAGTCACAATCTCATTAGTGTCAGCCAATTTGCTAGAAAAAATAATGTATTCTTTAAGTCTCATCCATTTATTTGCATTGTGAAGGATATAGAAATAGGAACATGTGGACCCACATTTTTCACAATGTGTTCCCACTCGATTGGCGAGATTCGCTTTTGATTAAAATGAAAAACTAATTTTTATAACAAACTAAAGTTGCCACATACTTTTATTTATTTTTAAAGGGGAAAACAAGTAAGAACAAAACCCTTAAAAGGACTCTTGATTTTTTTTGGGAAAAGTTGTCTACGAAAAACCCTAGTCTGAGTTCGGGGATCCTATCAAGAAGGTACCTCCTCCAAAGAGGTAGCACCCTTCTAAGCCCTAACAAGGTCTCTACTAACTTAGTTGAGGGAAATGTGACAATTAGTTAGTTGATTTAAGTATACCTAAGTAAGCTAAGGTGATTTTAAAACTCTATTATCGCTAGCTTTCCAAATTAACAAGAATTCCAAAACACAATCATAAAGAAATGATAGTATGCATACTTGAGCCGCAACTTAAGTGCTATCATAAGACATCAAAATTAGTTCAAACAACAAGATATATAACATGCAACATGCATTCTATTCTATTCACAAGACTAGACACTAATCAAAGCAATCCGAAACACAATCAAGCATGAGGGTACTTTACACAAAAAACATATCTATTCACAGAAATTAGAAAGATGAAATGGGAAAGAGGTGTACCTTGATAGTATGCATGATTTACAAGGTGATTCCAAAAATGGTAGAGTGAATGAGAACAAGAATAATGACAAATAATAATGATATTGAATCCTAATACACATTTTACATGCATAATTCAAATGAAATAGCAAGAACTTAGCAAGATCTAATGACAAGGAAAAAAATAAACTCAGAGATGTATATCCATGCAATCAACAAAACAAGCCTTCATAAATTGTCAAAAATTAGTTTGAGATACTAACTATCATATATGACATACATGTAGCTCAAGGTTAAAGCTAAACTAATGTACAAGAGAGTAAAAAAAAAAAAATCAAAATTAGCGACTATGATAGGACAAGAGGCAAAGGGGCAAAATAATAACTTATACAAGAAAAATCATAATTAAATACCTAGAAGCATTATTTGATCATGGACTCAATTATAAAACATCCTAATTATGTCAATATACAATACTAGAGCCAAAGTCAAGCCAAGATAAGTCGAAAAAATCCCAAAATAAATAACAAAGTTAAGCAAAGTACAAGATCATTGACACATAGTCAGAATAGGGAGCATCAAGAAACAAATCCTAAAAAAATATCTTGAAGTGGAATTTAATTAAAAAAATTTCAGGAAACATCTCCTACACATCTAAAACAACATACAAAATCCTGAACACTCGTTCAAATCATAAATTTAAGCAAAAACACCCAAAAGTTCATGAAGGTCCAGCATTAGGCAGAAAATAGTAACCAGTGTAAACTAAATTTAAAAAAAAAATACCTAAAGGCCTAAATTCATACAAAAAATCACACAAGTCACTTAGGATGTCTAGATTGTATAAAAAATTAATCCAAGGGCAAAAAACATTCATAAGAATTTTTTGAATACTATAATTGATCAATATTCTAGATTCAGTCATGTGCATTGAATGTGAATTTGAAAAATCATATTTCCCTCAAGAAAATGTATTTTTTAATATTTTGTGTCAAAAGTCAATTTCAAAAAGTCAAGAATATGGGAAAAATATTCATTTAAATTAAAAATATTAAAAAAATTTAATTTTGCAAAGTGCTCTTGAGTGTATAGAAGTTGGCTTAAAAAGTACATGCTGAAAGAGATGATCATAATTCAACTATAAGAAAAGA
Source organism: Vitis rotundifolia (assembly GCA_030254885.1). Lineage (NCBI taxonomy): Eukaryota > Viridiplantae > Streptophyta > Magnoliopsida > Vitales > Vitaceae > Vitis > Vitis rotundifolia. The sequence goes on from CM058159.1 coordinate 9,302,413, forward strand.
TTTTTTACTCAAATAACATTCCAGAATTAAGTTCGAGAAGTAAAGAACATCATATGATTTTTGAAATTTTTTTTTAAATACTTTAAATTATCAAAATGAATTTTAAATCTAAAGGGTCAGCAGTGGAGTGGAAAACGACAACAAAGATGAGTTTTGAAAACTCTTTCATATAGGGATTCCATCAAGTCCCCATTCAATATCCATAAGTTTTGCCTATGTATTCCCATTAGTTTGGGAGCACAAGTTCAAATCTATGTGAATAAAAAAAAACAAAGTTTGAAAAACCAAGAAAAAAAAAAATGCAACTTTGATAAAACTGAGTTGCATATTTTTAAAAAAGAAAGTGAGATCTTTGCCTTAAAACCTAAAATAATTTTTTTAAAAAAAATAATAAAATAAATAATTTAAATTATTTTGAAAATGATTTTAGGAAAAAAAGAAAAAAGAAAAAGAAAGAACCATGTGATTTGATAAACCCAAAATATTGGATACAAAATGAGGATTTTTTATTTATAAATTAAAATGATTTTGAAAACAAGAGAAATATCAACTTGGATTCTCTTTTTGGCCACCTTTCATTTATGATCAAGAAGCCATATCCAGGATGGAAAAAAACTTCATTTTTTATTAAAGAAAGAAAAAAAAACTTTTTTTATCTTGACTCAAAACAATTATTTTATTTGAATCAATTGAAATTTAAAAAACAAATATATAGGATTCGATTAAAACAATTATTATTCACATTAACTAAAATTGTAAAGTGAATAAATAAGATTCAATCAAGATGACTACTAATGAACTCAAACTAAAAATTTAATATTGTGGAGTCAAACAAAATGATAGCCAAAATTTTGAAACCAATTAAATTAGAATAGGGTTTAATCGAACATAAAAATAGTGAACTCAACATATAAATTACATACCATGTAACCTCTTACTAAAATTTCCTAAGGCAATTAAGTTGAGATAGAATTTAATCAAATGACAAAACTAGAAGAAAGAATTTTATCATATAAGATTGGTTACTTAATAAATCGAAATGACTAGAACATAATAACATGGAATTAATTTAACTAAGAAATTAAAATTCTAAACGCTCAAGAATTGAATGAGACTAATAAAATAAATAAAAATAAATAAATAAAGTTATCAACTTGAAAACACAAATATAATGACATGGAATTAATTAGGCTAAGAAACTAAAGCTCTAAAACACTCAAATTGAACATTTATGGATCAAAATTAAAATTGCATATCATATTTAAAACATGAGAACAATGACTTGCAATTGACTGAATCAATTAACTAAAACTCTAAACAAAACTCAACTAAATATATTATGGATCAAAATTAAAATTACTAAACTTGAAAACACAAAAACAATATGTAATTAACTAAATTAATTAACTAAAAATTCTAAAACAATTACAAATTAAATATTGATGGAACAAAATTAAAAAAAAAATAACGAATTTGAAACACGAAAACAATGACTTAATTGACTAAATTAATTAACTAAAACTCTAAAAAACACTCAACTAAATATTTAATGGATCAAAATTAAAAATACTAAACTTGGAACATGAAAATTAGAACATGTGATTAACTAATTGATTAACTAAAATTCTAAACAAATATAAAATAAATATTAATGGACCCAAGGCTAAAAAAATTAACAAACTTTGAAACATGAAAATTAGAACATGTGATTATCTAAATTAATTAACTAAAACTCTAAACCGATTACAAAATAAAAATTGATGGATCAAAGACTAAAAATTAACAAACTTGGAACATGAAAATTATAATATGAGATTAACTAAATTAGAGTTTTCATCAATTGCAAACTAAAAATAAAATGAAATCAAAATAATAAAGTTAGCAATTTTGAAACTTACCTTAGCACACGTGTTGATTTTTTTTTCTTTTTTTCATTTCTTTTTTTTTTTAAAAAACAAACAGAACCTCTCTTGTAGCCCAGTGTGTGTGTGTTGTGCACAAAGTGACCACTTCCTTCCTACTGTCATGCATGTAAGTTACTCTGTTGGTGCATGTGACATCCCTCTCAAAGTGACTTGTTGCATGTGCATGTTAAAGATGCAGCCATGTCTTCCAAAAAAAAAATTGAGTGGTGCATTGAGGAGATCCCCTCGGGATGGTGCGGCCTATGGAGATCAAAATCTAGATGTCTGCCCGTGTGTGGAAAGTCTTCTCCAATTAATCTTCTGCAACTGCTCATGGAGATTCCATATGGAATGGTGCGTGTTGGAGTATATCTCCTTCAAGGCAGCTATCTTCTCCCCTTAAAAGGTGGATTATGCAATGGTGCGTGATCAATCCATCCCCAAGATGCAGCCCATATGTGAAGTGAATGCAGTAGTGGACTATTTGCAAAGATCACTCAAAAGAATTTCCAAAGTGGCCTTCTGTCGGTGCGTGTCGTTTCAGAGAATAATCACCAACCGTGTGTGTTATAGGATGATCTGGTGTTTTCTCATGCCCTTGCTAAGTGGTAGCTCACCTCCTTTGTGCATGCTTTTTTAGAGAGGATTTTCAATAGTGCGATTGTGCTATCTTCCACATGGTTCAAAGTCGCGGTATCGGTCACTGACTCGGAGGGTCCCGAGGCGTATCGGTCTCGGTGTATTGGTTTGGTATCGGGCGATACATAAAATTGGTTATTTAGAAAATTCAAAAAAATATAAAAATATTATGTAAATCATCAGAAAAATATATACAATTAAATAAGCTCAAAAAATTAATAAAATAAAATTGTCTCACATTTAACATTATTTAAATAGTTATAAAAGTATGTGCTCAAAGTTATTTATGATAATGCTAATAAAAGAAAGTTATTTTATTTCAAATATAATAACATTTTTACTAACAAACATACAATACAATAATCAATTCCATGTTGAATGACGAGGGGGTTCAAAATCATCATCATTAGTCCTACGACGAGTATACAAATTGGGGTGGCAATTCCCGTAGTGAGGATATGGTTGATAAAGTTGTTCATAACTCGAATATGTTGGCTGAGATGATTGGCTTGATGATCCATAATCAAGAAAATATGGTTTCGAAGGCTGTTCGGGATCAACACCATATTGATAGTATCCAAAACCTCGATAAGCAATGCTACTGCTACTAGAAGATTGATCATATCCATATGAGTCACTAGCTCGTGTTCTAATATTTGAATATCCCTCTGAATGCATCATTGGAAATTGATCATTTCTAGTAAAATTACTGGAAGAGCTATCACGGTCTCTAACGTTGTGATATGATCTATCATCTACCCCTCTTAAATACGGCCTTGATCTTATACCCAAATTCTGTAAGTGCTCATCAATACAGTGATAATTTGATCTATGATAATCATGCCCACTAGAATAATCATCATCGTTGGGAAATGTAGTTAGTCTTTCCAAATGCTTTCGTTGTTCCCATATCCCTGGTCGATATCCATGATCTGTATCTTGTGTGGCACAGTAATTTTCACCTCCTTATGCCCATGACATGCCAGGATGTACTTGACTAACATAACCGCCCCCAGTGCTACCATCTCCTCCAATACCCTCACTAGTGCCACCAACTCCTCTATTGCCCCCACTAGTGCCACCACCCCGCCTATTGCCCCCATTGTCACCATCATCACTACTAGAACTTGAAGAAATTGTTCTAGAAGCCTTACCTTTACGATGAGAATCAACGTCTCTTTCTTTACCTTCTTCATTAGTGGGAAGACCTTTATCCAACCAATCCAAATTATCAGATGATAAAATAGGCTCCTCTCCTTCTCGTATCCACTCATCTAATATATCATCATCATTAAAGATATGATTCAGATCAATTGGATTGTATAAATCTTCATTGCTTCGCTCTTGCATCAAATTCTTAACTCGAAGTCGCATATTGTAGTGCACATAAACTAACTTATGCAACTTTTTCATTGCCAAACGGTTGCGCAACTTTGTGTGAATCAATGACCACGTGCTCCAATTTCTTTCACAACCTGATGAAGAACAAGTTTGGCTTAAAATTTTAACAGCAATCTTTTGTAGATGTGGACCTTCGTCGCCATAGTTGTTCCACCATTCAGCTATAATAAAGAAAATGCATACTTATTAATCACTATGATATATTTAACAAAAAATGATGATAATTTCTTATTTGTAATAGACGTAAATGTATTCAGTACCTGGAAGAGATTGATTTATTGCTTTCTTTGTAAGTGCACTTCCAAATTCTCCTTGGCCGTCAACAAATAATTCCACCTACATCATTAACATTTTTTTTTTTGTTAATGCACATTACATATACAAAATGCATTATATAAAGGTGACAAACTATTATTATACCTCGTTAATAGCTTTTGCTTGTCTATCCAAATCTGGTTCTAATCTCTTGATAACCTCCTTTAATCCAACTTTAATTTCCGGATGGTTGGAGAAATGCTTTGAATATTGGAACATTGGATTTAAAAAATATGCTGCCATAAGTTAAATAATGATCAGTTTATAATAATTTGTACTTGAAATAAATAATACAAAATATATAAATAATTTTTTATTACCTGCAGCATGCAAATGTCTGTGCAATTGACATTCCCACCTTCTATCAATGACTTCCCAATACTTTTCCCATTGCTTGACCGATGCCTTGATAGCCAATTTAGCTCTATCCATTGCTTCATAAATGATTGATAGTGTGGGCTTTTTATATTGATCAACCAATTTCAATACTTTGACGAGAGGTTCCATGATAGTTTGAGCTTCCCTTGCCTTCTTCCAAAATCGATCAGTTAAGATAAGGTTGGATACCTTATCTCTTAGACCTTTTCTGCTCCTATCTTTATTGAATTCACGCCACTCATTTGTTGTGCACATTCTCTTCAAATCAACCTCATAACGTATAAGACTCTCAAGTGAAATGAATTCAGTGGCAAAACGGGTTATTCCTGGCCTTAACAGATCTCTATCCTTGGTGAACACTTTCATCAAATTCACTACTTTCAAGCTATTATAAATAAATCCTGTGATCATCTTAGCTTGATCTAATGTCTCCTTAATCTGCTTCATGCTTCCAATATCTTCAAGCATTAAATCAATACAGTGGGCTGCACAAGGAGACCAAAGCAAATGCTTCCGCTTCTCCATCAACAACATACCGGCTGCTTTAAAACTTGCCTCATTATCAGTGACTACTTGAATAACATTTTCCTCCCCAACCTCCTCTACAACTTTATCCATAAGGGAAAAGATGTAGTCTGCTGTCTTAGGTATGTTGGTAGTGTCAACTGAAGAATGGTATATCATACTTCTATCACAATAAATCATGAAATTGATGATAGGCTTTCTAGTCCTAGAACTCCAACCATCACACATGATTGTGCACCCATATATAGGTCATTTAGCCTTCAATGTTGTTATGTATACCTCAAGCTCCTGCACCTCCTCTTCCAAATATGTATTTCCAATTTGGTATCCCGTGGGACCCTTGATGCCTGGACCTGCTTCTGCTATGGTATCAATCATTGATTGATAGTAAGGCCCACTGTCAGCTGCATTAAAGGGTATTGCATTAAAGATAAAGAATTTAGAAATAGCTTTACCCACTTTCTTCACGCCTTCAGTAGAAAACAAGCTTTTTATCGATTTCTGCTTTGATGGGAACATGTAGGGATCAATTCCTTTTGGAGGTATGCTAGCTCCTTCTCTTACACTGAAGCTACGTGTCAGCCCGCGCTTAATCCTGGCATTAGAAGGTTGTGAGGAACTACCACCCTTCTGATGCTCTTGTCCACCTTCTTCAAAAATTCGACGACTTTCTTTCATTGCTTGTTTCATTTGTCTTCTTTCAAAATCAGCCATAGCAACTTCCTCAATTTCATCATCAGAATCACCCTCATCAATTTCATAGAAATTTTCTCTATTTAAGGAATTCAAAAGTCGTTCTTTTTTCTTCTTGAACTGTGCTTTTTCTTTTGAAGTATTAGACATATGTTGTCTAACACTATGTGACACTTCTACCGGTACACGTGGACATCCTTCCACTTGTCCAGATATATGTGCGATGTGTTGCTTTAATCTTGTTATACCGCCATGTATAACTTTCCCACAATATTTACACTTTGTGGTTCTTCTACTACCACCAATAGGTTCTGCATGCTCCCAACCAATATCATGTTTTGAAGCCATTTTGAAATTTTAACCTAACCATGTATAAAAGGAAAACAACTTACTTTTCAAATTAAATATATGTATAAACACATTTATATAAGAATTATAATATTCAGTTTTCCATTGACTTATATGTTTCATATTGGTACCATATAAAAATAAATTGTACTAAAAATGAAATAAACACGCTCTCACCTAAGTTCATCATATTTTGTTTTCCACTTATTTATATGTTTTTTTTAATTAAAATAAATAATAGTTAAATAAATGAATATTTTTATAAAAATTAACATCTTCCTCATTTTTTGGGTTAAAAATTAATAACAAATATTTAAAGTAATAATTTTTAATAATATTTTATTTAAATTGAATAATTAATAAAGTTTAAGTTTTTAAAATGAGTCAAATTTTTCATTCCATCTACTCATTTAGAATTGAATTATGAACATAATATTATAAAATGTTTTGATTTTATATGTAATAAATTAGATTGGTTTTTTGAACTCAAAATTATTTTTAAAAATTAAAAAATTCATGAAATAATTTAAAATTATTAATTATGTCTTATTTAGTATTTGAAAAGAAATAATAGATTATATATAGCAACATATTAAACCATATATAAAGATTATATATATTAATTTGAAAAGGAATAACATATTATATATATGATATTAAATAAAATTATAGGTTTATTTTATTTTATTTTTATAAAAAAAAATACTATTTTAGCATATGTTAGAGACATAAAAATATTAACATCTTTATCATTTTTTGGGTTAAAAATTAATAATAAATATTTAAACTAATAATTTTTCATAATATTTTATTTAAATTGAATAATTAATAAAGTTTAACTTTTTAAAAATGAGTCAAAATTTTCATTACATGTACTCATTTATAATTGAATTATCAACATAATATTATAAAAAATTTTATTTTATATGTAATTAATTAGATTGGTTTTTTAATTTCAAAATTATTTTTAAAAATTAAAAAATTCATGAAATAATTTAAAATTATTAATTATATCTTATTTAGTTTATAAGATATATGGCAACAATGTTTGAAAATGAATAACAAATTATATATAGCAACAATATTCAATTATATATAGAGATTACATATATTAAATTGAAAAGGAATAATATATCATATAAATTAGGAACACTTGACTTCCATTAAGATTTGCAGGACTAAATCCTATTAAATCAAGTAATAAAAGTATCAGAAGATTTCGCTATCTGCTTCTTCTAACCTATTCTATGATTGAATTAAATTATTCAATATAAGTCTACACTAAACTAAAAAACACACCACATTAATTGTGGTTTCAAGTTTTCTGACACGACCCAATCAAGAGGGTATAAGAGAGCAGAAAACTGATGTAGGCATTAATACTCCACTGAGTTTGTGAGGTGCTTATTTCAAATGAATTCATATATAAATTTGTTACCTACTAGTCAAACCCCCTGCCCTCTGTTCCTTCTTCTTCCCCAGGCCCCAGCAACACCGTGTTTTGCCTTTATCTTCTTCTTCTTCCCCAAAACAGCAACAGCCCCTACACAGCAACACCACGAAGACGTTTTGCCCTCTTCTTCTTCTTCCCCAACACAGCAACACCACGAAGATGCTATGATGCACTGATGCAGCCCTCTGTCTTCTTCCCCAAACCACGAAGACGCAGCCTCTCGCGCTCAGACTATTGGACCACGATCTGCTACCTTCCACCAGGCACCGCACCAAAGATGAAGGTTATAGACTCCGGCAATGGTGGATTTCTTCAACCGAGCCTCTTTTTAAAGGCTTTTGAAAGGGTCACGGACTCACAGGTTTGTTTCAAATCTTCACGGGTTTTTTTTTAAATCTTCATAGGTTTCATAGGTTTTCTTTTACAGAGTAATCTTTGATTTCTCTGAAAAATCAAGATTTGTTGTGGGGCTTTTTGCGGAGAATCTATTGAATTTTTTTCCCCGAGTTGACTGAGTTAACTCGGAATATCGGTCGACTCATCCGAGTCCACCCGATTCAGGCCGAGTCTAGGTATCTGGTATCGGACTCGTCGCGGTCCACTTCGAGGCGGATACGACTCGGCCGAGTCGTACCGGACTCGGCCGATTTTTTGAACCATGATCTTCCAAGGGTAGTCATGGTGGATCTTCCTTCCCTCCCAAGTGGACTGTGTTCTCCCTTTTTGGATGATCGTGGAGAGCCTTTTCAATGGGCAACCCTCTCCGGATTTCTGAAAGTGCTCCCTTTTAGCAAGATTTGCTAGGCTCCTTGTCTTTGTCTTCCTTCCTCTAAAAAAACAGTGGGCCTCCAGACTTGTCTTCCTCTCTGCTTCCGCTTCCTTTCCCTTTCTCATAATCACCTTCTTTTAAAGAGCCTCTTCCCCTTCTCCAAAGACCAGCTTCTCAATTCCAAAAACCTCATTCCACCTTTTCGTTTTCTTTTTCAAAATCCTCACTTTTCTTTTAAAATCTGTTGTTCCCCGCTTCTCCAAACTCTCCTTCCCAACGTGGATTCTTTCTTCCCTTTCCAAAGTTCCTTTTCCCAACCTCCTTCAATCCCACTTCAATTCCTCAAAGCACTTGAATTTTTTTTTTTTCGAAAATAAATAAACTTAGTAGATAAAAAAAAAAAATGGAATCAATGTGCCTATGTGTATAATTTACAAAATTATTAAACTCAATAAAATCATTTCACAAGAATATTAATTTTTAAAAAAAAACATTTTATGAAATTGTTAAATTAAATAAGAGAATTTTTCAACAATTATCAAATAGAAGCATTTTTCAAAATTCTTAAAATAGAAAAACATTCTTCAAAAGTATTAGTTTAAATAAAAGTATTTTTCAAAATTATTAAATTAAAATAAAGTTTTTTTTCAAAAATTATTAAATTAAAGAAAAGAATTTTATGAAATTATTTAGATTAAATAGGAGCATTTTACTAAATTATTAAATTAAATACATGAATAAGATAAAAAGTTACTAGAGAAAAAAAATGATAAAATAGCAGAAAAATAACATAAAGAAAATAAATAAATAAATAAAATAATAGATAAAATAAAAATAAATAAATAAATAAAAAAAGTCATGCAGCCATACAAAAAAAAAGTCATGTAAGTCATGCAAGCCATGCAAGACATGCGAGCTACACAAGCCATGTAAGTCATGCAAATGACTTAAGGTGCTGGAGCAAGCCCTAAATAGGCCAGGTGTGCCTAATGGGCCAGAATAAGTCTAAATAAATTGTTATAAATGTGTATCTAGTATCCTGAATGACTCAAAGAAGTAAGATATGTGAGTAACAATAGGCTTCCAAGAACTGCTATAAAGTATTGAAAGAGTACTTAATCAAGGTATGTGCCAAGGGGAAAAATGGAGGGTCTACAGAACACCTCTGCTTAAAGGGAGGCTACATGAAGGGTTATATTGGTTCAACCTGTTCAAGGCTCAATCATCTTCATTAACTAGTTCACATTAGTTTTCCCCTATTATTTCTAAGGATCGCCAAGTCTTGTCTCTGAAATCTAGTAGAATAGGAGGTTGTGATCCAAATTCTCCTATCTTTTCTATTTTCCATCAAAATGATGATAATGTTAAGTCCTCTGCTATTTTGAGTATATGGCATAGGAAATTAGGACACCCAACTCTCTCTATTGTCAAACAAGTCCTATAAAATTGTAATTTGAAGTTTTCAATGAAAAAGAAGGATCATTTTTGTTCTACCTATCAACTTGGCAAAAGTCACAAATTGTCTTTCTCAAATTCCTTGACTGTGTATAATGATCCATTACATCTAATAGAATCTGATCTTTGGGGTGCTACTTCAGTGACTTTTAGAAATGGGTTTAGACATTATATTAGCTTTGTTGATGTGTATTCAAGGTACACTTGGATCTACTTCTTAAAATCTAAATCTAAAGTCACTCAAACCTTTCTACATTTTAAGGCTCAAGTTGAACTTCTCTTGAATAGAAAGATCAAAATTCTTCAAATTGATTGGGGTGGTGAATTTAGATCACTAACTTCATTTCTGCAATCAATTGGAGTCACTTATAAATTATCTTGTCCACATACTTCAAAACAAAATGGCATTATACAAAGGAAAAATAGGCACATTGTAGAGACTAGTTTAATCCTCCTAGCTCAATCTTGTTCACCTTTGAAATTTTAGGATGATGCTTTTGCAATTGTCGTCTACCTTATCAACATGTTATTGACATTAGTTCTTCATGGACAGTCTCATTTGGAGAGGCTTTTAAACACCAAACCTGATTACTCCTTCTTAAAGGTATTTGGTTGTTAACGTTTTTTGTACTTGAGACCATATAATTCTTAGAACATGCAATTTCGTTTAGTTGCTTGTACATTTGTTGGATATAGTCATAAGCACAAAGGATACAAGTGTTTAGATCTGAGTGGTAGGATCTACATATCGAAGCATGTTACATTTGATGAAAACATGTTTCCATTTCTTTCAAAAACTGTTCTTGAATGTTCTACAGTCACTAATCATGTTAATACCAGCTCATAGCTCCCATTGTTGACCACAATTCATCTTACTACTCTTTACACCAAGTCTGATCATATTTCTCCTTGTTTTTTGAATGAATTTGATCTCTTTACAACTCAAAAGACAAACAAGTTCAAGAACTAGTAACAATTTTACCTCAGTTTAGTCAAAACCATTGGAAACTCAACAACCTGCCATGACACCATCATGGAATATCTACCTAATGAGGACTAGGTTTAAAGTAGGGATTTATAAACCTAAAGTATTGCTAACAATTGACTTCTCTACCGTTGAGCCAACTATAATGTAAGAAGCTCTTCAAAGTCCCTTATAGAAAGCTGCTATGTAGGAAGAATATGATGTTTTGATTACGAATGGCAAATGGTCTCTAATTCCTCAACCTTCAGACAAGAAAATTGTTGGTTGTAAGTGGATTTTCAAACTTAAAAGACATCCAAAAGATTTTATTTCTCATTACAATGCATGATTGGTTGCAAAAGGGTATTATTAAAGGCCTAGTTTTGACTTCACAAAGACATTCAACCCAGTAATTAAACCAAGCACCATTTGGGTAGTTTTAATAGTAGTTCTTGCTCAAAATAGGGAGATTTGCCAACTAGATGTGAACAATGCATTTCTTAATCACATTCTTCATGAAATAGTTCTGATAGAGCAACCCCTAGGTTTTGAGAAATCTACAATTTTTGTTCCACTAGTATGCAAACTTCACAAGCCCTTTATAGATTAAGGCAAACTCTTCGGGCTTAGTTTGATAAACTTAAGGATTCTCTTTTGTAACTTGGTTTTGTGAATTCTAAAGCTGATCAATCATTGGTTCTTAGATTTACTTCTACTTCATGTATTTATCTCTTGGTCTACGTTGATGATATCATTATCACCAAAAATGATTCACTTGCAATTTCCACATTGATCTCCCTAGTTAATCAAATGTTTTCACTCAAAGACCTTGGCATTCTCCATTATTTTTTAGGAGTTGAGGTTCAACATACTAAAAATGGAGGAATTTTACTTTCACAAGAAAAATATCTCACTAATATTTTAAGAAAGGCTAAGATAGTTACAACAAAGGCCTTTTCAACACTTATGGTTGGAGGTTTAAGACTCTCAGCACATCGAGGTGAACCTATTCTAAATCCCAAGCTTTATCAGAGTATTGTAGGGGGTTTACAATATGCTACTATTACTAGACCTAGGATCTTTTATACTATGAATAAAGTGTCTCAGTTTATGCACAATCCGTTGAACTCTCATTGGCAAGCTATTAAACGAATACTTCGATATCTTAACGACACTTTTCATTATCGTCTTTATCTTTCCAAACCATCACATTTGTTTCTTGAATGTTTTTTTTATGTGGATTGGGTATTTGATCCTGATGATAGGAAATCAACTTTAGACTACTACATATTTCTTGGACAAAACCTAGTCACTTGGAGCTCTAAGAAAAAACACACCATCTCTCGTTTTAGCACTAAAACAGAGTACTAAAGCCTAGCAAATGCTACTACTAAAATGGCATGGCTGTAGGGATTGTTGAAAGAACTACAAATTCCACAACCTTAAACACCAGTCATTTTATGTGATAATCTCAACACTGTATCATTAAGTGCTAATCCAATTCAACACTCTTGGATGAAATACATTGAGCTTGATTTGTGACAAAGTTTTGGAGAAAACCTTGGTTGTTCAACATGTTTCAGCCTATGATCAAACAACAGATATCTTTACAAAGTCTCTCTTATCATCCTCATTCTGTAAACTTCGTGACAAGCTAAACGTCATCTCTTCCTCTACGCTTCTCTTGGGGAGGAGTGTTAAAAAGCATTTTGAAACTTCTAAATTGCCACGTAGTGTTGAATAATAAGCTAAGTTGTTAGGATTGGTTTTTTTTTTTTTTTTTTTTTTTTTTTGTGTATAAAATCTTTGTAACCTGTTTTCAATAAAATAAAGAGACAAAGACAAATAAAGTCTTTTCTATGCTTGTATTTTGTCATTTGTTCCTTTTCTTATGTTTCTCTTCTCAGTTTCTCTCATATCCCACTAGAGTCCACTTCCTTCACCACCTACTTCATTGACCCTAAATGCCCTTGCAAATCCATCCATTCTACACATGGAATGACATTCGACAAAAAAACACCCTCGATAAAGACAACAATTTTTGAATCGTTGCTATAAACCGCCTTATTTCCTCATTTCCATGGCCTAAATAATCAAAATTTATCTTCCTTGCAATCATATTTAGGACTCTATCGAAGCTGAGATGTTGAAACCATTCACACATCACTATCTTAATTAGATGGACCCAATTGATGGCTTTTCCAAGTTAGTACAAATCTTTAATGGAAATATCCAATTCTGAAACCTCCATATGCTTATATGTATCAAGGCGACTGATTGAGAGGATTTCCATCATGGACAACTTGTGCATCTCATGCCAAAGAGCTCGATAAGGGGTGTAACCAAATCCCGCGTAGTTGTATCTTAAGAGCTTTCATGCACTAGAACTTAGGCGTGAGGCAAAGGCCTTATCATTAGTGCTGAAGCATTCTTTAACAGCCTCACAGTTGCTCACCACAAGTGCACGGTGCACTCCAAGGTGGATCATGAAGACGGGTTATGTTTATCAACCATGGCTCCAAGGGTTCAAAATTGTTGGAAAGAGTCCCAAATTCCTAATTAGTAAAGATTTCTTTTGTGTAGAGAATATTTGTATGGAATATTTCCTATATTCATGTTGTTGTAATATTAGATTTCCTTATAGAATAAGAAAAGTTATTATGAATATCTTTATAGATATTTTAGGTCATGAAAGGGAAAAAAAGTCATGAGATGAAGATACTCAATGGAGTGAAGAGACTTGTGGTTTAGGGTGTGAATACGAAAAGTAGGAAAACATAAAATGTTTCGAGAACCCACTAGTTGTATTTAATTTTGCCCTTTATAATATTCTCTCTCATATGGGATGTAGGTATGTGTAAACCCTCTATTTTGTCCCTTAGCACATACTCTATGAGGTGTTCATTCAATACTCCACAATAGTTCCCTGGTGGCCCATCGCTACTCACATGAATTACATTTTTGAGCCACCTTGGAGACTTTGGTTGATGGATTTATTTGGCCTTTCATTATGACCGTTGGCAGCCCTAAGTTAGACCTAGGATTTTCCTTTCTATTCTTTTTTTAGGATAGCTCATTTAGGTGCACCTTTAGGATGACATACTTAGATATATTTAGGTACACTTTCTAGGCTACTTAGACACATTCTAGATCACCCTATGACACTTAGGCACTTTCCTAGATCACTTAGGTTCACTTAGACACTTCTTAGGCACACCTAGGCACCTTCTAGATTACACACACTCACCCTAGGTCACTTAGGCACCTTGATGATCACCTTAGGTCACTTAGGACCAATGAGTCACACCTTGGGTCATTTAGGCTCACCATAGGTCACCTAGGCACATTACACTTCACCCTAGGTCACTTAGACACTTTTCTGATTGTCTTGGTCATTTAGGCACTGTTTTGATCACCATAGGTCACTTAGGCACCTTTTAGGTCTACTTAGGCCTATTGAGACACCTCTAGGCCCACATAGACTCATCTAGGCACATTTGACCCATTAGGCACCACCCTAGGCCCATCTAGGCTCACCTAGCCCATCTAGGCTCACCTAGGCCCACTTAGGCTCACCTAGGCCTATTTAGGTCTACTAAGGTTCACTTAGGCCCACTTAGGCACACCTGGACCATTAGACATCACCTTAGGCCCATCTAAGCCCATTTGGCCCATCTAGACACCCTAGGCCCATCTAGGCACCCTAGGCACATCTAGGCACACCTTGACCTACTTAAGTTTCCCTGGCCTTGTCTAGGTCACCATTTTGGCACATCTTACATGACTCACATGGCTTGCATGACCTGCATGGCTTGTTTGTATATGGTTGCAAGACTTGACTTTTTATTATTATCTTTTTATTTATTTTATCTATTATCTTGTCTATTTCCTCATTTATTTTATTTTCCTTTTATTTTGTTATTTTTCCATAATACTTGTCCTTACTCATATATTTTAATTTAATAATTTTTCTAAAATGTTTTTATTTAACCTAGTAATTTAGCCAAAAAAAATAAAATTATTTAACCTAGTAATTTTGTAAAATGTTTTATCTAATCTAATAACTTTGTAAAACACTTTTATTTAATCTACTCATTTTCTAAAATACTTTTATTTCATTTAATAATTTTCTGAACACCTTTATTTAATATAATAATTTTGTAAAATCTTTATTTATTTGTCAATCCAATATTTTTTGTTTATTTTTTTTTATTATTTTATTTAATCTATTAACTTTAAAATTTTGTAGGAAAGTCCACCAATGGAAAGATAATAAAGTGCCCACGATCTGAAATTCGGAGAAGGTGATTATCATGTTGATTCGAAGAGCAGGCATGTGGAAGAAATGAATGGAATGTTCTGAGGAAGATTTGGCTTACATATGAAAAAAGAAATGATGGGGTAGAAAAGAAAAAATGTAAGTTGCTTTTGGAAAAAGAATCACATGTTGATGAAAGAGATTTTCAGTAGTGTTTGGGAGTCAAAAAATACTTGGGGCGTAAAAAGAAGAGAAGGGCTATGTGTTAGGAAGAATTGAAGTAGCATGTTTGGTATATAGGCTAGAAGGGATTCAACATGAATTTTAGGGAAGGTATAGGAGGTGTGCATGGTCACATTGAGATTGAAATTTGGAAGGTGGGATTTCCTTAGATGCATGGTCATTAGAAATAGGATGGATACCATATTGAGATTGAAATTTGGGCTCTAGGAGATAATGAAGCAATTGAAGATTGACACGGCTTGGGGAAGGAGATTGGAGTTTGAGGATTTTTCTTTAGAAAATGAGACAATTGCAAAGGGCAAAAAGAAAAACTACCAATTTGGTTTTAGAAGGAATTATAAGGCTATTCGTTGAATGAAGAAAGTGAGAAGGTTCTCGAGGGGCAAATGAGAAGGTCAATAAACATGTAGGAGGTGGGATTTCTAGCCGAGATTAGGAGGATGGTTTTGGAGAGGAATCAACTTGTTGGATAAAAAGAGGAAAAAAGTGTTTTTCAAGGTGGAGGATTAAGTCTTTTGGGAGAGAAAAGGTATTTTTTTTTATAGATATTCAGTTGGTGATAAAAGAAAAGGAGAACATGTTTCTGGGAGAAAGACAGGCTGGTGGCACTTTAGAAGAGTAGGGAGTTTTCTAGAGAAAGAAGATCCAGCTTAGAGAGAGACAAAACAGGATTTTCTAAGAGAGTGGAGAACGCTCCGGCATAAGAGATTAATACACAACAGGCTTTAGCAGAAATTGATACACAATACGCACTTGTAGATTTTTGAAGGAATACTCACCATCAACAACTTTTTTTCATCGACACATCAAACATCAGCAATTTATTTCCCTCTACTGAAGGTAAATTTTGAATGCATTAGTTTGTGATTTATTTTCGATTCTAAGTTTTGATTTTTTATGGAACTTTGATGGATTGTATTTATTTTCGATTTCAAGTTTCCATATTCCTTTAGTTGTGTGATGATATTTTAGATTTAAGCATTCTTGATTAATTGTATTAATATTTCATAATATCCAATTCCAAGTTTGGTTTGTTTTAAGAACTTGATTGAACTTGAACAAAATTTTGGATTGCATTTTGAGGATTTTTGATGAAAGTATAGTTTTTTTATTTTATTTTAAATATGGTAAATTGGAAAGTATTTTTAAATCTATGACAATTTGGACCACATCAGCTGCTTATGTGGAGAATAAATTGACAAGTATGATAAATATTCCTAAAAAACCTATTTTTCTTCTTTCAATTCCTCATTTCTCCCAAACCAAAAAAAACCCTAGCCATTCCCTTCTTCCCCCTTTACCTATTTTCTTCATTTGATTTCACCCGCATCATACTCTTTTTGTTCCCCCATAAAAAGATGAGAGTCCGGACAACCATTTACCCACAACTCTAGAAGCATCCATTCTTCAACTGTCCCCTAGGCACAATTGCCATTCAAATACAAAATAAAATGTAGTAGGGACTGTGATCATAGAATTAGAGACATAGGGAAGACCATAAAGAATGAGTTTTTTGTGTGTTTTATTTATTTATTTCTTTGTTTGTTTTTTGTTTTTGTTTTTTTTCTATTTGGTGTTGTGGCTTTGTTTGGTTATCGAGAAAGTTTCAGTTTTTATTTTAAGGAGAAGAAGAGGAGAAAAGGAGAAGAAGAGAAGAAGGAGAATAAGAGAGCGGTGGTGGAGTAGTGGAGTTGAAAGTGGCAATTCACAATTTCTGTTATTTATTTATTAGTGAATTGAATGTAGTTTGCACATAGTTTTTTGCTAGTTTATACTTACAATAAATGAAGGTATTATTATTATTATTATTATTATTATTGGTATTGTTATTATTACTATTATAATTATTATTATTATTATTATTATTATTATTATTATTACAACTACTACTATTATTACTGTTATTATTGGTATTGTTAGTATTATTATTATTATTATTATTATTATTATTGTTGTTGTTGTTGTTGTTGTTGTTATTGTTATTGTTATTCAATATATTGCACTCATACCATATTATTCTTATGCCGATTGGAAATGGGAACATTAATTATATACAATTACCAATTAAAGATGATGATGATGCAAACTAGTTAAACTAGTTAATGTTTCATATTGTAGCACAAATCCCACCATCGAATACTATTGAAATGTACTTGTCGACATGTTCAATGGATCATTCATTTGGGCTAAGTCCATCTTTTGATTAAGAAATTATGGGTCATGATGTGGAAGTACCAACAAAGGGAATTTGGCAATGCACATTGATGATATGGAGAGGAATTTGGCACACAATGACCAAATGATAGGGAATTTGGCAGTAGTGACTCAGTTGGTTATGATAGCAACAAACAACTATGTTGACATCCCATTTACAAATGAAGATGATGATGTGGAATTTTATGATGAGGATGAAATTAGTAAGAAGAATAATGATGATGAACCTCTAACAAATAAGGCTTTTTTAGATGATGCTGAACATATTATGCATTTCCCAATGTTTAAACAATTGAATTGAGATGCAATAAATAGCATGACTACTAAGCTTCTCACATCACGCATTGGATTATGGAATGAATCCAATGAGTTGTTTAAAGGATTGAGATTTGAGAGTAAAAAAGACTTGCAATAAGTTGTAAAACGTTATTCAATATGTTGGAATCAACATTTGGTTGTTTGTGAATCAAAACCATAGTTGTGGGCAGTGAGATATAAGAAGTGGCAAGAAGGATGTAATTGGAGGCTTCATGCACATCATCGTAAAAGCTATGAAATGTTTGAGATAACCAAGTACGCAGGTCTTCACGCTTGTGTTTATCCTAAATTATCACAATACCACTCTCAATTGGACTCTACATTGATTGCAAGAGAGATTCAAAATGTAGTTCAAAGGGATCATAACACCTCTATTGCCACATTGCATTAGATAGTGAATGATAAATTTGGTTATGATGTCCACTATAGGAGAATTTGGGAAGCTAAGAGAAAGACAATGCTTATAGTTTTTGGTAATTGGAATGAATCTTATCAAACATTACTGAAGTGGATGAACATCCTTAAGCTAACTAATCCTGGAGCAAACATTGTTTGGAAGACAATACCTTTAGGAGGGATTTCTAGGAATGTGCATTTTATACGTGTTTTTTGGACATTTAGGCCAAGTATTGAAGGGTTCAAGCCTTGTAGACCAATTATAAAAATTAATGGTACGTTCTTATATGGAAAATACATAGGGAAGCTTTTAATTACTACTACAATTGATGCAAATGGTCATATATTCCCCCTTGCGTTTGCAATTGTCGAAGAGAATCACAGGATAGTTGGTCCTAGTTTCTTATTGCATTAAGGCGTCACGTCACTCAAAGATAAAGTTCATCTCGCCACGCAGGAATAAATGCTACTATTAGAAATCCATCAGTTGGATGGAGCCCCCTTCATGCATAACATCAATATTGTCTTAGGCATGTAGTGAGCAATTTTAATGACAAATTTAAGAATAAGGTCTTAAAGGAGTTAGCGTATAGAGTTGGATCTCAACATCAATTGTAGAAGTATGAGGGATACATGAAGGAGTTAAAATAATTAAATGAAAAAAGTGTGGGCTGGTTTTCAAAGTTAGACACTAAAAAATGGACTCAAGCATATGATCTAAGATATCAGTATGGGTAGATGACCACAAATATTGCTGAATACGTAAATGGAATGCTTAAGGGAGCGTGAATGTTACCTATCACTACACTTGTTCAATTAACTTTTTATCGATGTGTGTCATACTTTCAGACTTGTAGAGTAGAGATATGTGCTAGAATGACAGTTGAAGATGTGTATACTGCATATGCAATTGATAAATTTAGAAAAGTTGAAGCCAAAGCTAGTGGACATAGTATGACTATCTTCCATCGAATTAATCAAACATTTGAAGTAATTACTACTCTCCATGGGTTTCATATGGATAAATGACGTAACAAACAAGTTCTTAAGTTGAACGAAGGTACATGTAGTTGTAAAAAGTGGCAATCATTTAGCATTTCATGCTCACATGTGCTAGCTGTTTGTGCTCATATGAGGATTGATAGTTGGCAATTTGTTGAAAAATACTACATGATGGATGCTTATGCCAACAATTACACCCATGAATTTAATCCCATTCCTCATGAATCTTATTGGTTGTATCTTGATTTTCTTATCCTCCACCCTGACCCAACTTCGATGAGGGATAAGGGATGTTTTAGATCATCAAGGATAAGGAATGAAATGGATTTGAAGGAACCAAGTGTTAGGATTTGACGTGGCTTATGTAAAATAGAGGAGCATAATCTTCAAAACTATCCCACAAAAAATGGAGAGCAATCCTCCAACCCCCTTCCTCATGATAATTAAAGCATGAAAGATTATCCATTTTGATAATATAATAGTTTTATATAACATCTTTAAATTTTTAGTCATATTAATGTTAACAAGAATTAATGGTTATTTACTATATGCATGTATTACCACACAATGGATCCAACAATTCTACATGGATAGGGCACACACAAGTCATCTCTAGCATGGATAGGTGTTGACTTTAAGGAGCTTCATTATTGACGTCATGAGACAATTTTCCATTGCACTAGTGCACTTGATGGGCGTATTATTTCATTACTACAATAGGCAGGCTTCTATTGTGTTGCACACTTAGGATTCATTTCCTTAGATTGGCACTTTATTACTACATTTGTCGAGAGATGGCAACCTGAGACTCATATCTTCCACTTACCTCAGGGGGAGTGCACGATTACATTACAAGACATTGCCATTCTTCTTAGACTACTAGTAGATTGAGCTGTAGTTACTAGTAGCACATGTCTAGATTGGAAACGTATATATTATTCTTTGTTAGGACTCACTCCTGGAAATACAAACATAGATAAGCACTGCCTTCATCTTACATGGTTGGGTCAACGCTTCCCTACTTTGGCACCAAATGTTGATGAGGAATCTATTTAAAGTTATACTAGGGCTTATATCTTACAACTCATTGGAGGTTTTCTATTTTCAGGCAAGTTTAGCGATAAGGTGCATCTTATGTTTTTACCCATTTTAGAGGATTTTGGGGTTGTTGGTAGGTATAGTTAGGGTAGTGCCTGTTTAGCTTGGCTTTATCGACATTTGTGTCAAGCCTCTCAGATTGATACACATGATATATCTGGCCCACTGATTTTGCTCCAGTTATGGGTATGGGATAGGTTCTCATTTATTGCACCTCATCATTTACATATAGCTCCACATGATGACTAGTTGCCTCCACCTCCATTGGCCATTCGGTACATATTATAATATTACCACAAATTTTACTATTATGATGATATATGCATAAACTTAAATCCCAAAATTTATTTACTTATTTATGCTTTATTATTTTGTTTTTATAGTTGGGGAGATGAGTTTCATACTACTTCAATTAGCATGCATGTCTTAACTCAGTATAGACACCATCTTGATTGACTTATAACAGATCAAGTAATAGAAGTGTGATTCATTTCTTATACTTGTTTCTTTGAACAAATTGCAGACCACTAATTATATCTAACCTTTCTTGAGTATAGATTATATGGCAACCTTATGTTGATGACATGAATGTTGGTCTTCTTGATTATTGTACTGTTGGGAAAAATACATAGTGCACTATCTCACCTTTGATATGTTTCCACATAGTTGAATGGCATAGACCTAATCGAGTATTGCAACAATTTGGATTTCATCAAGGGATTCCTCAGCCATGTGATAATGAGTCAATCTTACATCAAAGTGATTTGAGAGGTAGACATGATGTTGATTAGACTACTCAACATGGAGGCTACATTCGACGTTGGTGCTCTAGGCGTGAGCATATTGCTAGATGCGAGATGGCTATAGGTCCATTAGGGTATCAAGATCCATACATGGTGTGGTATTGCTCCATCAGTATTCGGTTTCTTAATTTGACCAAGTCCTTCCATGAGCTACTGGTAATTTTCATGTCTTATTTTTTTTATTAAAGTTTATTTTATTTTTATAAGAATTTAATTTATCTCATATTTGACTTACAGACTACCAATGTACGTCAAACATATGATATTGCATTTCTAGATGATTTGCGCATTTGCAGATTGTGTATTATTGTATTAGAGGTCATACATGAGATGGATCGCTTATATGCTCCGTTTAGTGTTGATGCTACTACACAACTCTAGTCTTGATCAGGAGATATACGACCTATAGGACGAGGGCCTCGTAGGAGGGAGATTATGCATACACTAGCTATTGTTCGAGCACGACCATCAACTAACATTAGTCTACCACCTCATCAGTAGTCGATATCATCCATTTCTCCACCTTTGCAAGATCAGACTTCATTTAGTGTTGTTGCTACTACACAACTCCAGCCTCGATCGGGAGGTGTACGAACTAGAGGAGAAGGGGCTCATAGGAGAGAGACTAGGCACACATATATTATTAGAGATGCACCATTGATTGACATTAACCTACCATCTATTAAGGAGACTCTTATTACACCTGTGGAGGTGTCATCCACCCTACTTGTAGTACCACTTGTTGTATCACCACCACAACCGATAGATGCTACATTAGTTGATGAGGAGTTACTTCATATAGCAAATGATGATCAACGAAGATAGAAGAATGATCATGGTTGAGGACATGGTCGAGGATGTGGTAGAAGACGTGGTCGTTAAGTACATAGGGGGGTACATGTCAGCCCCATAGAGCCAATAGTGGAACATGCATATCATGGACATCCACAACTGAAGAGGAAGACTCTTTCGTGCGGTACACATTGAGGATGTCACTACATATGACTTGTATTTTGGATACTGTTCGTATTTTGCATATCATTATTTTGGACAAATACTCATGATGTATATTTGTAGTTGTTATATTTTGGTTTAACTAACTTTTTATTAACATAAGTTCTATAGCATTCTACCTATTTTGGACTTATTTTACACAAAATAGTATTATTACTATTTTGGAAAGGTGTCGATTTAATTGGCATTTGGTTTACTTGTTTTGATTGATTTTGGATTGAAATGTCAAAATATTAATTATAATGTATACAAGTGATAAACTTTAAACATCTGGTTGTATACAAGGTAATACTAATTAAGAGATAGTTTTTTTTTTCTTTTGTGGAAGGTGTCTTTTCAAGAGACACCTTTAGCATAAATTCAAAATTTTCCACTATGTATAAAAATTGTAGAATGTGTCTCTTCAATATAAATTCAATTTTTTTTGGAATTGTAGAAGGTGTCTCTTGATGAGACACCTTCAGTATAAAATCAAATTCAAGAGACACTTGTAGTATAAATTAAAATTTGTGAAATCGCGAAAGGTGTCTCTTGAAGAGACCCCTTTAGTATATATTGGATTTTGTGGAATTGTGGAAGGTGTCTCTTCAAGAGACACCTTCAATATAAAATCAAATTCAAGAGACACTTGTAGTATAAATTAAAATTTGTGAAATCGTGGAAGGTGTCTCTTGAAGAGACCCCTTTAGTATATATTGAAATTTGTTGAATTGTGGAAAGTGTCTCTTGAATACACACCTTTAGTATAAATCCAAATTTTTTGGAATTGTAGAAGGTGTCTCTTGGAGAGACACCTTCAATATAAAATCAACTTCAAGAGACACTTGTAGTATAAATTAAAATTTGTGAAATTGTGGAAGGTGTCTCTTCAAGAGACACCTTTAGTATGTATTGGAATTTGTGGAATTATGGAAAGTGTCTCTTCAAGAGACACCTTCAAATTTGTGAAATTATGAAAGAGATAACCTTTAGTATATATTGGATTTTGTGGAAATGTGGAAATTGTTTTTTCAAGAGACACCTTTAGTATAAATCCAATTTTCTGGAATTATAGAAAGTGTCTCTTCAAGAGACATCTTTAGTTTAAATTAAATTCTTTTAAACGTAAATCATGGATTTGAAAATTGTGGAGAGAATCTCTTCAAAAGACACCTTCAACATGCCAAAAATTGTCGTAAATCTATCAATATTTTTCCAACTACCATGTTTTAAGAATTATTTTTTAAAGTTGTTGTAGAAATTAAAACCCCCCTACATTTTGATGCATGTCTGAATTTTATTTAGCAAAGCATTTGGGCTGATACTGAGTAAGCTTTCGGGTTGGTTTAGCTCAGAATCAGGGCTTGTTATTATTTAAAATTCGGGCTGAATCTTTGATCGAATATAGAAATATCCATGAAATATGGGTTGTTGTCAAGCTGTTTTGAAATAAAAAATGTGGATTGACCTTGCTTTAAAATCAGGGCTGGTGTTGAATGAAATTTATATTACCTGATTCTAGTTTGAAACATGGGTTGATTTCTGCTCAAAAGTCTAGGTTGATTCATACGAGGCCTTTGGGCTTAAAAAATCTGGTTTTGTTAGCTTAAAATGTGGGTTGTTTCTCAAGAAATTTTGAGATTAAAATATGGGTTGTTCAATGTAATTTTTTACTTATTTTGAATTCATGAGAATAATATTTTTAAGGTTAGTTTCCATTGAACTCTTCTTAAATCATTTTTTTTTTTTAATGTCTCTAGTTGTAGTTGAATAATCTAATTTTGATTATTTCTTCTTAAAAAGTTTTTGATACTAGTTTTGAATGAATTTTGATGCTGGTTTATTATTTCCATGAAATCTCTAGTTGGTTAGTTGGGTAATCTCATTTTGGTTATTTCTCTTTAAAAATCTTTTGCTAATAGTTTTGAATGAATTTTAATGTTTGTTTATTATTTCCATGAAATCTCTAGTTTGTTAGTTGGGTCATTTCTCTTAAAAAAAAAAAAAAAAAAAAAAAACCTTTTGATAATAGTTTTGAATAAATTTTGATGCTTGTTTATTATTTCCATGAAATCTCTAGTTTGTTAGTTGGGTCATTTCTCTTAAAAAAAAAAACCTTTTGATAATAGTTTTGAATAAATTTTGATGCTTGTTTATTATTTCCATGAAACATCTAGTTTTTAGTTGGGTAATCTCATCTTATTTATTTCTCTTTAAAAAAATATTTGAATGCTAGTATTTTTAAAAATTTTCATTTGATGTTATACTTGGTTTTAAAAATTTATTGGATCTCTGTTAGTTTCATTTTTTTATGTTGATTGTCTCAGTAAAAATTCATTAGATATTTTTGTGGATAAATCCTCATGCTAGTATTTTTTTTAAAAAAAATATTCATTTGATGCTATACTTGATTCAATTTTTTTAAATTTTTATGATGATTGCTTTAGTGAAAATTCATTAGATGTATTGTTCATTAAATCCTCATGCTATTTATATATATATATTTGATGTTATACTTGGTTAAATATTTGTGATAGTATGTTTTAAAAATTTATTGAATCTATATTAGTTTCATTTTTATATTGATTGTCTTAAGTGGTGTTTGTTTTTTTACTTAATTCTAAATAAAACCTTAATGTTTAATAGTATTAAATATTAGATTGTTTGTTTTTTATCATTTTATTTCTATTAAGTATTAAAAAGTAAAAAAACCAATATGTTATTTTTTTTATTTAGAAAAAGCTACATATTTTTATTTTTTCTGTTTAGTAAAAAATTTATAATAAGTTATGAAAAAGTAGAAAAACAAACAACCTAAATTCTAAAACTAAATTATTTTAAGCAAAAAGTCAAAAAAACAAATGCCACCTTAGTAGAAATTCATTAGATGTATTTTTGGATAAATCCTTATGCTATTACTTATTAAATATTCGTGTTAGTAGATTTTAAGAATTTATTGAATATCTATTAAGTTAATTTCTTTAGGTTGATTGCCTTAGTAAAAATTCAAGGAGCCTCTTTCAATCTATATAGTGCGGATACGATTCCAAGTTATTCCACCACAACCTCGATCCAATCAAGCAAACAACTTGGCAAAATTATTTTTAGTGATATAATCACCAAAGATGTGGATTCGTCGGATGGGAAAAGAAAATGATAAAAGATGACCCTCGTTTTATTCACCTCTATTTTAAGGAGAGGTTTTGTATGTCTCTGCTTATAGGTTCAGAGAATCCCACATCACAAGGAGATCACATCGATAGCAGCCAACACTAATAGAATTGAGAAGGAAGGCGTGGGGTGAGCATGACTTCCAGAGGAGTCAGCTTAGCCAAGGTAATGCCCAGGCCTTCTCTCATGTCCACCGGAGCGTTCAATGGTGTTGACAAGTCAAACCCTTGAAGCAGCCGACCAATCACCAAGGGTAACAATTTTAAGGCCATGGTGATCCCTGGGCAAGATCTTCTACCAGAACCAAATGGGATGAGCTCAAAATGCTGCCCCAAAACATCTAAATCTGCATGGCTTGTCAGAAACCTCTCCGGCTGAAAATCTTCAGGGTCGGACCAGACACTTGGGTCACGGTGCAACTTCCACGCATTCACGAACAAGCGGGTGCCTTTTGGAATGTGGTAGCCAGCAACATGACAGTCTTCCATGGCTTCGTGTGGCGCAGATAGAGGAGCTGCTGTGTATAGCCTCAGAGTTTCCTTGATAACGGCTTGAAGGTAAAGCAGGTTTGTAATATCCGATTCTTCCACCCACCTGCCTCTACCAACTTTTAGATCTAGCTCCTCTTGAGCACGCTTCAAAGCATGTTTATTGTTTAATAATGCAGACAAAAGCCATGTGGAGGTTGTAGACATAGTGTCAGTGCCTCCCACCACGAGAGTCTGCATAAGTTTAAAATTGTAGAAATTTACCAAAACATTGAAGCCATGACCCAAATGCATAAAAAACCAAAAAAAAAAAACATTGAAAGTCTTGAAAAATATTCAACATCACTTGAAAAACTAACTTCTTGTCAAATTCCACAATTATATATAGAAAAAGAAGAAGATAAAGAAAAATATGACATATCATTGTGATTGATGATGATGGATATTTATATACAAATATATTTGAGTTTTATTATAATTCAAATTCTATCTTCTACTCTAATTCAAATTTTATATTCTATTATAAATAAATACTAATATTAAATTAAGGATAATATTAACTTTCTCTAATATGCATGACCTCCAAGATGGAGTTTTGATAAGAGATTCCAATTTTAGTCTTGAAAGAGAAAATAAAGATTCCAATTTTAGTATTGAGAGAAAGAAAATAGAGATTTCAATTTTGGTCTTGAGAGAAAGAAAATAGATTATGATGTATCTGGTTTTTGTGGAGGGCAATCTCCCTATTTTTGTGTAAGACAGTTCCCTAGATCTAGGAAGTGAGTAGATTTGACCGGGTGACTAAAAGATTAGGCAAGAGTAGTGGGATCTTCCTAAGTCGGATTTCCAAAAACTTTGAGGAACTTGGAGAAAAGAAAGTTTGTTGAAGGAAAAGTAGAATTAAGAGCCTTATTTGACATCAAACTATATATAATGTTTTAGAAGCTAATGCAATAGATGATATAAGAGGTAAAGGAGAAGGTAGAATACAAAGCAGATATCAAGTAAAGGTAAAGGAATATGAGCATGTTTGTTTTCCCAAGACAAGATGTGTAAGAAAGTAATGAAATCTTTGAGGAAGCTTTTAGAGAAGGAGACAGAGGTAGAATTAAAGGTAATATAGAAGTATATATTAAATTAAGGGAACCAATACTTGTAGGAAGCAAAGAAGAAGAAAATTATGGTAGGTTTGAACTAGGAAAATTTGGAGCTCTTGACTTTAAAGAGGTATCGAGATTAAGATATTGCATTGGAGACCATAGGGAAGGGGGCATTGACAATACATAAGCATAGCAAGGTCACTACCATTTGCTGTAGGGGTAGGGGGAGACGTGCAAGGCCTAAGGCCTACACCTTAAATTGCTCCAAGTTGAGATTGCTCCAAGTTGAGAATAGGGTTTAGGATTCTGATACCATATAGAGAAAAAAGAAAATAGAGGAAAATATAACATGCTATTCTCATTTATGATAATAGATATTTATATACAAATACATTTGAGTTCTATCATAATTCAAATTTTATCTCTT
Source organism: Vitis rotundifolia (assembly GCA_030254885.1). Taxonomy (NCBI): domain Eukaryota; kingdom Viridiplantae; phylum Streptophyta; class Magnoliopsida; order Vitales; family Vitaceae; genus Vitis; species Vitis rotundifolia. The sequence continues at coordinate 9,329,768 of CM058159.1, forward strand.
ACTCTAATCCAAACTAATAGCAAATTTTTATTCTAATTCAAATTCTATATTCTATTCTAATTCAAACTGACATATAATAAATAGATATATATATAGCAATATTTAAATTAAGCATAACATTAATTTGGATTGTCCCCATTGTGGTGACTTGACTCAAACCATGAAAAACAAGGGCTAGAAGCAAATTCAAGGACCCCCTGGTTCAATCTATAGTGTACATACCATCCCATTTTATTCCACCACAATGCAACCTCATTCCAATTAAGCAAACAACTTGGAAAAACTATTTTTAGTGATATATATAATGACCAAAGATGCAGAGTCATCGGATGGAAAACATATTCATATCATTATTTTGATGACTATAAATGAAAGGGACGAGAAAAAAAAAAAAAAAAAAAAAAAAAAAAAAAAAAAAAAAAAAAAGATGAACCTCGTGTTATTCACCTCTATTTTGAAAGGGTTTTTATATAGATTTTTTTTTTTTTTGTTTACTCTCTCTTTTATATACCCGTGACCATGCATAGGTTCAGTGAATCCCACCCAGCAATTCCTATCTAGTGGCACATGAGGGCATGCCACTTACAGTGATGGCGACAGCTAAATATTTTCCATACTCCACCGCGCCCCATGGCCCCATCCTGATAGATGGGTTTTAGGAAATGCTATTGGGTTGAGGTCGATTTTTACATCTTACTTTAAGGTAAATTTGTAAAAATTTATTTATTTTATTTAAATTAAAATAATTGAAAATTTTTCTCAAAATTTTATATACCTTAAATTTGAATTATTTGTAAAGGATTTTTTTTTTTTTTTTTTTAATTATACTTTTAAAGTTGGTTGCAAAAATACACTTTTCCAAGAAAGAAAGAAGCAGTACATGGATAGGGGAGGAGCATACCATTACTGTTGCCTTGATGACTGTTTCCCTTGAATGGCCAAACATGGAAGCGTCTTCAAGCACCGATAGCATCACATCAATGAAATCCTGCATCCTGCTGCCCTCGCTGTTGAGCCTCATCTCATGTTCTTCCACCCAACCTCCCACAAGAGAGTCCACTTCCTTCGCCACCCGCTTCATCGACCCCAAATACCCTTGTAAATCCATCCATTCTACGCCTGGAATGGCATCCGACAAAACAAAGGCCCCCGCTAGAGACTGGAATTTCTCAATTGTTGCTATGGCCCGCCTTGCTTCCTCGTTTCCATGGCCAGAAGCATTGAAATAACTCTTCCCTGCGATCATCTTTAGGACTATATTGAAGCTGAGGTGTTGGAACCATTCACTCATCACTACCTTTACTGGATGGACCCAGTCGCTGCCTTTTCCAGGTGAGTACAAATCTTTAATGGAAAGATCCAATTCCGAAATCTGCACATGCTTTAATGCATCGAGGCGACGGGCTGAGAGGATTTTCATCATGGACAGCTTGCGCATCTCACGCCAAAGGGCTCCATAAGGGGCGAAACCAAATCCAGCGTAGTTGTATCCTAAGATTTTTCCTGCACTGGAACTTGGGCGTGAGGCAAAGACCTTATCATTAGTGGTGAAGCATTCTTTAACAGCCTCACAGCTGCTCACCACAAGTGCTCGGTGCGCTCCAAGGCGGATCATGAAGACGGGGCCGTGCTTATCAGCCATGGCTCCAAGGGTTCGGAATATTGGGGTTTGGCCTCGTAGTAGAGGAAGGTGACCTAGAAATGGCCAGGCACCAGATGGCTCTGGGGCTGACCTGCCCTTGCTCTTCCCAGCAAGAGTCATAACTCTCCATACACCATACAACAAAACCAACCCCAGAATTCCTGAGATTGCTACTAACTGAGAAGGGGTATCCATGTTGGATTGTCTGAGACTCTGCTGATTCACTATTTAGGTTCAAACTGGTAGCTACTACTTCCCTCTGTCTTCCTCCCTCTAAACACATTTTTATTTATTTAAATATTGTTTAATTATTAAATTCATTAATTTCAATAGGAACAGATCAAGCATCGCACAAAGCCCAATAATTGAATATCATACTATTGCAGCATCGAACAGCGTGACCCGGGCGACCCGGCCGGTTCTGGTAGAACCGCTCCCCTTTCGCAGATCCAAAATAAATTAAATAACACCAAACACAGTTTTTTATGTTACAGAGTAGAACTTTGAGTTTTGTGCTAATTCATGCCTTAATTTTTACTTCAAAAAAAAGTTTGGTAAATCAACTTAATGATTTAATATGAGTTAATAATTTAATTTAAATTATTAAATATATTTAATAAAATAATTTAATATTTTAATTTAAAGTTAAAAATACTTTAAGCATTAAGCTAAAATAGTTAATTTATACCTAATCTTAAATACTTTTTATCTTATTTATCTATATTAGTGAGTATATTTTAAATTATAATTCCACATCAATGGTTCGTTTTTTATAAAAATATTTTATGTATCTATAATACTTTAAATATGAATATTTTATGAATAAATTTATAACTCAAAATTAAATAAATAAATCTGAGTTAAAATTAATGAAGATAAATATTAGTTAAATTATGTAAAGGTATCAATTTGATGATTTAGAATAAATTTTAATTTAACTTTATCAAACAACCTTAATAGTTAAAATAAAAAATAAATAATAAGTTTTAAGTTAACAACTTATGAACAATTTAACTTAAAGTTAACTTAAACCATTAAGTAATAAGTATTAAGTTTTATCAAATATCCATTTAATCATTAGAAGGGCATGATTGAGGTTGGCTCTGAATAGGCCTTAATGTAGGTATTTAACAAGAAGAACATATCAATCACCATGTCAAAAGAGAACATTATTGGGCTACATCATTCGAATTCCCAACATCAGATATCAAGCACCAATATATGTGTGTATGTGTGTGTGTGTGTGTGTGTGTGTATGCGCGCGCGCACGTGTGTGCAAAGATGTTGTCCAACAGCTAACAAATTTTTTATCAAGGATCTTGATCATAAACTCAGATATTTTCTTGGAAATGAGGTAGTTGTGTATTTTTCAAGGTTTTCTTCAATGGTAGCACAAATATTTCCATGGCCATACTCAAATATTTGTGTTGAGTAATGGTTCACTTGTCTCCCATGGATGAGCATTTTATCACCACATATCCTACATCTTAGAGGCATTACTTGGTTGTCTTATATATCTAAATAAGTTGTATATTTGTCAAAATTTGAATGACATTTTGTTTGAGAGAAAAATTGAGTCTAGTTAATATTATTGAAACCAAATTGCAACCATAATCAACATGCATTTTTAAGAAAAATTAGTTTCATCTTATTCATCACAAGTTGAATATTATTATAAACACCCAAACTCATTTTAAGGGAGAGTATTAGGAGAGATAAAATATATTTTAATATTCTTTACTTATATATATATATATGTATGTATGTATGTATGTATATATATATGTATATATATCTTTTTAGACCAATATGTAAAGAGTAATGATTAGGATCCATTGCTTTATTAGTTAATCAAAAGCTATTAGGGCTTAGTTTACACATGCCATTAACATAAACACTATACTTTTAGTTAGTTAGAAACCCATTAGGTAATAACTTTGCACTTAAGCCTCTTTGTTCAACCTTCAAAATCAAAAGAAAAATACAGATTTAAAATATTGGTATTAGTTCTTTCTTCTTCGGCTTTTTAAGATGATATAAGAGCATTCAATTCCTGCAATGGAAAGTTCATTGGCAACAACCACATGAAGTACTTCAAGTTTCACTCTAGTTTCAATTTCTTATCTGAAGACAAGAGAAAAGCTTAATTCTTTTTCTATTTCATCTTGTTTTTGCTCTTGCAGCCTTTTGTGTTTTTATAGTCTTCATAAAGGTTTAGGTTCATGATGTGATCTTCACATGGGGCTGCAACCTTTTAGGATAATGTTAAGGGTTGGTAATTATCATTTTTGAATGTTAGTTTGACATTTTCATGTATGTTATAAGACCTAGGCCTTAAGTAGGTGCTTATTTTAGACAAACGTGTTTTAGGTGTTTGATTATAATTGGATGTATTTTGAATGACATATTCAGGGGTGCTCATTTTTTGCAGCGTCAGTGCCCCTCCCAACCCTGAGTCTTTTTCTTGTTGAAAAGACTTAGGTCTTGTTTCACCATTTCGAATTAATTGCAACCGGTAGTTTTTTAAGGTTATTTTCAAAATTTAATCATTAACAACGCACAAGGTTTAGGGCCATCCTTCCTTCTCAAGGTGGTTATTGTAATGTCCCTTCATGTCCAAGGGTGAGGATTCCACCACTTGTCACCTATCGTGATGTCCCCAATGAGAATTGCTCTTCTTTGTGAGTGGGTTTTATTTTCAATGTCGTTTTCTAGTGGTTTTTCTTCTCAGTGTTTCTTTTTCAAAGGCAGGTGTGACTTTTCATTTCCATGTTTTTCTACTTCATTTAATGTTTTCATTATTCTTTATATTATTTTCTCTAGGACTATGTCAAAAAAAGGGAAGAAGATGAAAGTGCTTGGGTCACCAGAGGAATTCAGGGCTGAGTTTAACATACCATTATCAGTCAACATTTAGTTTGTAAAAGATGGTGAAGCTGACCTTACCGTCGAGAGTCTTATTGTCGGTGAGTTGTTCTTGCCTAAGAGCTACTTTGAGGCGAGGTTAAGGTTACCCCTTCCTCTTATATTCAGAAATATAGTGTGTCACCTCCGCTTAGCCCCAAATCAATTATGCATTAATACTGTGAGGCTAATTATGTCATTAGTAGTTTTAGATCACATGAAAGGCCTCGATATTTTGACTAGTGATGTTTTATATATTTACAATGTAAAGAGGTCTTGTATTTCACATGAGTGGTACCATTCTCCTTGATCTGGCATGAATTTCTCATCACTAGCACACCCTCAACTAATAAAAATATATATAAGGGTATTATTATGGTGTCTAGAAGTTGGGAATTTAGGGCTTTTGAACCTTTTGGTCTTTCTTGCATTCCAAGGGTTCATTGTGTTCTAGGTATGGCTCGTTTGCACCTTGATTTTTTTTCCTTTTCCTTTCCCTTGATTTTTGTGATGATGTGAGGATTGGGTGGTATGTATAAATAAAGGATACTAAAGCTCCAAAAATTAATGAATCTCAAAGAGTCATGATTACCAATTGGTTAAGGATTGGTGTTGGTATTCGCGACAAGAAGATATTGTTAAAGCCAACCCAGCTATACGCTTCCTTCGCTTTTATGAGGTTGATTTCATCGACACCTTACTTTTTTTTCATCAAGTTTGAGGATGCTCCATTGGAGAAGCGATTTTCTTTGCCATCTCCACCTCCTATAGTTGATCGCCTAAAAAGGAAACACAAACAGCCCTTACTGAAGTCGATCTCATTGAAGGGTAAGTCCCAAAACATTGATTCAAGTATGAAAGGCTCTGTAAAGTCCCCAATGATTCAGGGAAAGACTCGTCTTGGTAGTCGAGTAACTCAGTCTTTGATGAATTCTTTTAATGATTGGTCCATTTCATCTTCATCTCCGATTGATTTTACAAAAGGTGGCGAAGACATTAAGGATTTGTCTAAATCCAAAGTTCTTGAAGATACTGTAGTAGGGGAACAAAATGTCAAAGATTTGTTGGTTTCATCTCTTCCATTTTCCAATGCAGAATTTGGGAAGAAGTTAACTATTGAGATAAAAGATTTGATTGGATTTGGCCCCTACCATTAAGGGTACCAAATTGTCTTTGTTGCCAAAAGATACAAAGTATCTATCTAGCTTTTCTAATACATCAATTATGGATAGGTCTAATGGCCTCTACTATCAGGTGTATACAACGACTTCTATCTTTGTATATTTTCTCAATGACGATATCGGTTGCAATTTTTCTTTTGGTTTTGAACAGGTTCTTCAATTCAACGTTGACGTTTGTCATCGTTTCTCCTCTTCTGGGTTAACTTTGATGGGGTTAAGAGGCTACCTTGATGGTATGACATCCTAGGTGGCTTACCTAATTAGATAATTGTCCAAGGTTAATACCGAGCTACGATAAGAGAGAAACCTATTAGTCAAGTTTCAATGCAAAGTCGCTCAATTAAAGGAATATACTAAAAGTTTGAAGCCACATATTTCTTCAATTTCAAAAGAGAATGATGAACTAAGTGATTTGCTTGAGAAGACTAGGCAAGTTTTGTCTGGTGACCTATCTCTTGGAGTAGGGGAGAGGAGGGGGGTGGATTTACTAAGTCAGATTTAGAGATAAGTCATTTTCTACTTTAGTACCAATTCAAGTTTTCTTTGCTTTCTTTTTTTAATTTAGTGATAAATGCTCTATTAGTCACTTTTAGAAGCTTGGACTAAGCGAAGAGAGGACTCTCACTCAGAAGGGCAAGGATGTTGGGGGTTATTTTACAACAGTAGGTGGCAAACCTTTTAAAGCATTAGAAATTATGGCAAAGGATCTAACCAAAGGCAAAGCTCCTTTGATTCTTTCTACTATCGATTCTTCTTGTTTCGAAGGAAATGAAAGAACCTTAGAGATTAACATTAACACTTTTGCGAGGACAATAGAGTCTGCCACAAATCTAACAACAAGTGAGATTGTTGTTGCAAAGAATGTATCCACATCTAACCCTATGTGACTGTTGAGTCATGGTTAAGTTTGTTTTGTTTGATGTTGTCTCGCTACGACAAGGTTTTGTTTTTGTGCACTTTGAACTGTATTACTGAATTTGGAGTTCAGACTAATCTTTTGCCTTGGTTTTTAGATGCCAAGTGTTTAATGCATTTGGGTTATACATTTAAGCTGGCTAATTTGTGCTGCACGTTGTAGGCTTTTAAATTTACTCCTTGTCTGGGTGGTTCTAAGTCTCAACTAGGGTTTTCCCAGAGACTTATAGTTCAATGATGAACTGTTTTGTAGTTGAATAGAGTTGGTGTCAATTAGGAAGGACACCCTTCTTTATAGTTGGTTGTTTCTTGCTATTAGGGCTTTGATTTTAGCTTGTAGTAAGCCATTTTTCCATAGGTATATGCCCAGGTTTAATTCACTAGCATTTGTATAAGGTCTCTATTTTATTATATTATACAAGGGATTAGTGAGTTGCCTATATGCACAGGGTTTGACCAAAACTTATTAAGTAGCAACTTACGACTAAGCTTAGCGGCTATAAAAAAATTAAGTAGGTAAGTTTAGGCATAATTCCTTTTCAAGTGTGATTGGTTCCATGGTCGGGGAAGTGGTGTCCTATTAGGATAAGCTAGCCAACATGCTTTTGCCTGAGACATTTTTATAACATGGAATGGGCCTTCCTAGGTTGAAGCCAACTTCTCTTCTCTTGGATATTTGTTCGAATCCACAATAGCTCAAAGTATTAGATCCCATTTTGTCATCGGATGATGTCGAAATTTTTTATTATACGCTTGCATTATGCATCGTTGATATACTATCATTTGAATTGAAGTCATTTCACGCTTTTATTCCAAAAAAAGTAATAGTTGTAGTCAAAGTTTGCTGGTTAGAGGCTCCTTCATAAGCTGAAATTCGAAGAGTTGGTTCTCCTATCTCCATTAGTACTACAACTTTTGATCCATAAGCTAACGAAAATGGTGTTTTCTTGGTCACACTATACGGGGTCATCTGGAATGCCCAAATGATAGCTGGTAGCTCATCCACCCACTTGGTTTCGGAAGATTCAAGCCTTTTTTTAAAAGTAGCTAGGATAATTCTGTTACTAACCACAACTTGACCATTTCTCTTTGGGTAGGTAGGTATAGAGAAATAATGCTCAATTTGTAATCCCCGACACAAAATATTGACCTCATACAACTCAAATTGAGTCCTATTGTCAGTTGTAATTTCTCAACGTATTCTGAATCGACATATGATGGACTTTCAAAGGAAGTTTCACACATTTTTACCTTTAATTTGAGTTAAGGACTCAACCTCAATCCATTTGGTGAAATTATCAATGGCAACCAAAAGAAAATGCCTTTAAGTCGATGAGACTGGTAAAGGGCCCAAAAGGTATATTCCCCAATGTGAATGAACCAAACTGATGCAATTGCATGGTATTCTTGGGGAAGTAGATGTTGTTGAGGTGCATATATTTGGCATCACTCACATGTCATGTAGGGCTAGTAGTACCTAAGGTTGATTTCTCAGTAAGCTAAGGTTTTTTTTTCCATTATGATTCCCACCTTGTCCCTAGTGTGTCTTGGCCAACACATATTGGGATTTTAAATGTGATAAACATTTTAGGTAAAGTCGTCAGGCTGATCATCGATACAAGTGCCCATCTATTATCGAATATTGTGAAACCTAAGCTTGGAGTTTATAAGCTTCCTTTTTATCTGAGGGTTGAGTTTGATATATGAGGTATTCAAGAATCGGGGTTCTTCAATCCTTTTGACCAATTTCGATGCTGACTCACATTGACCTCAACTTCACAGTTGCTGGCAACTCCTAATATTCCAAAGTGTCAATCCTTTGTTGCTTAGTTCTATAATGTATTGCCAGGTTGGCTAGCAAGTCAGCATCATATTCTATTCTTAAGGTATTTGTTTAAGCTTGAACTCAACAAACAACTGAGATAAGCCTTTATGTGCTCATTATTTACTTCATACTGATTAAGGACTTGGTATACCACCAACTTTGAATTTGAGTAAACCTAAAGTCTTTATGCACCCAACAAGTGGGCGATCTCTAATCCATGAAGTAGGGTTTCGTATTCTTCCTTGTTATTCGAACCTTTAAACTCGAGGGTAACATTTTTATCAATATTTCCATAGGGAGTCTCCTAGTGAATTCTAGTGCCAACTCATTGGCGGTTCGACGCTCCGTCTATATAAAGTATCCACCAGTTTTGCGATCGTTGGGATAGCTCATCTTCATTTTTTGGTCTCGTGTCTTCTATGAATTTAGCAATAAAGTTAGCTAAAACCTATCCCTTTTAGGGCAGTTTGAGGTTTATAGACTAAATCATATTTCTAAGCTTAACTAGCCATCGTAACATCCTTCCTGACAAGTCTGGCTTATGAAGTATTGCTAAGGCCAGGTAAGAAGTTAGAACAACTATCGTATGGGCTTAGAAGTATGGTCGCAACTTTCAGGCTGTCACTAAGAGGGCTAAGGTGAGTTGTTCCAAATGGGTATACCATAGCTTGGACTCCAATAAGGTTCTGCTTACATAATAAATTGGTTTTTCTTGATTTCGATCATCTCGAAACATCATGACAATGAAAACTCGCTTCAAGACTACCAAATACACATAAAGAGTTTCATCCAAGTGAGGTGCCGAAAGTATCGATGGGTAAACAAATGTTCCTTGAGCTATTCAAAAGCTTAAGTACACTCATCGTCCCACTACAGGTTATTTTTTCGAAGTAATGCGAAGATGGGTTTGCACTTGTTAGTGGAGTGAGAAAAGAATCAAGACAAGCCGTTATTTTTTTTGCTAGTTCTTGGACTTCCTTTTGCGAGGTTAGGACTTTCATATCATGAATAGCTTTAATTTGCTCTGGATTAGCTTTAATTCCTTCGCAGGTGACTAAGTGCCCTAAGAATCGTCCACTGGTTATGTTGAATGTACATTTTATAGGATTAAGCTTTATGTTAAAATGTCGCAACACAACAAATACTTTGGCCAAGTGTTGTGGATGTTAACTCGCTTTTTTACTCTTTACCACTAAATCGTCGACGTAGACCTCAACTTATATTCTAATCAAGTTTGCGAATGCTCGAGTCATCATGTGTTCAAAAGTGACTCCAACGTTTTTCAAGCCAAATGCCATCACTTTGTAGTAGTATGTTCCTTGTTCGGTGATGAATGTCATTTTTTCAACATCTGTTGGGTGCATAGGAATTTGGTTATACCTGCTATACGCATCTAAGAAATATAAGACTTCATGCCCTATTATAGAATCTATTAATTAATTTATGCATGGCAATAAGTAGTTGTCTTTCAGGCAAGCTTTATTGAGGTCAGTGTAGTCCACGTACATTCTTTATTTCTCATTCTTTTTCTTGACTATCACAGTGTTAACCAACCAGGATGGGTAGCAAATTTCACGTACAAATCCTACAACCAATAACCTTTCCAATTTTTCTTGTACAATTTGATTTTTAAAGGGTGCAAGTTGATGTTGTTTTTACTATACTAGCAAGTAGTGAGGCTCAACATTCAGCTAGTGATTGAATTACTTGACATCTATTTTGGTCATGTCACACGATTGCCAAGCAAATATATCCACATGGTTCTACAGACATACTTCTAGCTATCCTGGAGAGTTGTCGAGATTACTTTACCTAGACGCACTACTCAATCATTTCAGGGTTCGATGACTACCTCTTTTGTTGGCTCTACCACCTCCTACTAAGGTAGTTCCTTTCTTGGATTTGGCAGGATGCATTTCTTTGATTACTATTTGAAAGGTGAAGGAGCTCGATTCGACTCTATAGTTGGGTTACTATCGCAAGGTTCTATGTTCATTATTGTTAAATGGCAATGACACGTTGTGAGCTGCTCCCTAAAAATTTTCACTACTCCATTAGTTGTAGCTATTTTGATCTTTTGATGATAGGTAGAGGTTACAACCATTGTTGTGTGTATCAAAGGCCTCCCAAATATGGCATTGTACGGTGAGGCAAAGTTTTCAACTAGAAAAATGGGTGTTTACACGTATAATTCCAACCATAACCTTTAGAATCAACTACCTTATGACATAAGTTTCTTTCCTATTAAATCCAACTAGCAAAGTTAGATCTAGTTGCAACCTCTCATGTTCTTGATCCATTAACAGTTAGCATTTGTGGAGTAGGATATTAGACAAACTCCTTGTGTCCACAAGGATTCATCGTACTTGGTATGACCGGAGCTGCAACGTGACCACAAAAAAGTCATCATGAGGGAAAAATACATGGCTTAAATCTTTCGTTGTGAATTCAATGGTAGGTGCACACATTCTTACACAACCCATCATTTGGGCACGTGCAGTGGGTCATGTTAGTTACGGATGTCTCATAATTCATTTGAGGCGTTGGTTGTCCATTCGACATTGAGTTTGACTGGTTGAATAGTCATTGACAACTTGTATAATCAGTGGAGGATTAACTTCAGGTTTTAGCATTTTTGAGACATCATTTGGTTTACCTACTACAGTCAAATTGGGTAGTACAGAGTTCTTCTTTACATACTGGTGCAACTTTCCCTATTAGACCAAACTTTCGAGATATCTTCTTAACACCTTACACTGATTAGTTTGATGCCCATAGATGTGATGATAGTGACAATACAAAGACTTATCTTGAGATTGAGATGGTCAAACTAGTTATGGTAGCCATTGAAAGTCGGGGTCATCTTGTAGTTTGATTATAAGCTTTTGTGAGGGAATAGTGAACTTCTTCTGAGATGTTCTTTAATTGTAGACTTAATTAAAGGCTTTTGGTGATACCCTCATTTCTTCCTAGGAGCTAACCCCCATTCTTGCACGTGATCGAGTTGAGTTATCTTCCTTTTTTCCTTCAATCGTTCATAACTCCCACTCCATGTTCGCGTACACATTTGCCTTTTAAAGTAATGCTTTCATGGTATTTAACTCGCTCTTTGCTAATGATTGCAACAACAAACTCCCATGCGATAGTACCTTTCAAAAGGTGACAATAGTTGTCTTTTGATCACAATTTTCCACTTGCACCATTTTGTTCATGAACCGATGGATGAACTTCCTTAGTGGTTCTTTTGGACTTTGCTTTAAGTTGAATAGGTTGTCAACACCTCTACGTGGTCAGGTGTTACATGCTTATTGAATTACAAATTGATCGCATAACTGGGCAAAACTATGAATTGAGTGCGAAAATAGTTAATGAAACTAAGTTAAAAAAGAGTCCTCGTACTTGATGGAAAAACTTGGTAAAGCATACCATCTCGATTATCAACCAGTGTCATCAATTGGAAAAAGTGGTAAATATGTTTCATTAGGTCTGTCGTACCATTGCAGAGGTTGAATTTTAGCATCACATAATGTGTTGGTATTTCTTCTTGGAGTAGTTGTGACGACAATGGGGAGTGCATCACTTATTTCCATCCCCTAATGGTTCCTACACCCAAATTTACTTGTAGCTTCATTTGATGGACCTATATTTCCAGCTCTTCATATTTTTGTTCCAATGCTTTGGGCTCATGAGGTTGGCGTAAAACTTCTCATTTGGAGGTTGATCATACTGTTGGGACTGCCTGAGTGAGACTAGCGATATTTTTTTTAAAATAAGAATAGTTTTGTGTTGGACACCCTTGGTTGCCTGCCATTTGATAGAGTTGATGAACCAAATGATCCAATAAAACTATAGTACTCTCCAACTGTTTTTGATGTTCTAAATATTGTTGTTCCTGTTGACTTTGGAGATGTGCTAACTTGTTCTCGATTACGTCTTGTTGATTTAAACATTTACCATGCATACTACTTTCTCTGATGGTTGTTTCTTCTACATTCATGGCTTCCATGTTCATGCCAAGATGCTTTTCTTTTTTGGTTAGGTTTCCCACAAACAAAACCAATGAAGACAAAAGAAAAGCTTAATTCTTTTTTGATTTCATCTTGTATTTTCTCTTACGATATTTTGTGTTTTTATAGTTTGCATGAAGATCTAGGTTCATGACTTGATCTTCTCATGGAGCTGGTTGGTAATTATCTTTTTTGAATGTTAGTTTGATACTTTCATGTATGTTATAAGAGGTGAACCATAAGTAAGTGCTTATTTTAGGCAAACGTGTTTTAGGTGTTTGATTATAACTGGATGTATTTTGAATGGCATATGTTTCAAGGTGCTCATTTTTGGCAGTGTCATTATCCAATTTCTTCAAACCTAGATAACAAAACTTTCTTATCTAAGAGAAGCAAGTTTTGGCAACTATTCGTGATTATCAGTTGCAATGCTTTTTTTTTTTTTTTTTTTTTTTTCAGATCAAGATCTCCACCATTGAAGTTCTTAACACCAAAAGATAAAGCTCAAGGAAGAATGAATCGAGATTTCTTGGATTGAGAACAACAAGATCAGTTGATTATTTCATGATTGCTTGAATAATGAAGCTCAAATATGTACTCCAATGATACATAATCACCATGATTTATGCAATATAAAAAGTTCAAATCATCTAACTTAACTCAAACTAATGCTAAAATCCTAGTTATGAATCCAACTTCTATTTTTAACTTAATGGCAGGTTTATGAGATGAAAAGAATGATAGTTGGAAGAGTAATTTTTATCAATAGTAGAGTAAAAGGTTAAATATGCATAAATAAGAGACTCTAAACTTGTGGAGCATTAGAATACCTAAGTAAAGGCAACAAGTGAGTTATAGGTATGAAAAATGAGCAATGAATGTTATAGACAAAGTCAAAAAGTAAACAACCATGAAAAGGAAGGTTGGAGGTCATAGCTCAATGCAATTTAGAGTTCAAAATTTAGCAGCAACATATACCTTGAATTTTAGAAGATATGTGATGTAAATGGAGAGATTGATATATTTTTTCTTGAATTATTTAATAAACTTTAACATTATTTCTATTTTTTTCCCATTTTTCTATTCTATTTTCTTAGAAACCAAATATGGATCATGCAAAGAAATCTTCCACCATGTTTGGCTAACATAATGGATCCAAAAATGCTAACATGAAGGTAAAGAATCCAAAACAGAAATAGGAAAAGCATAGCAAAGTCTTCAATGGGTTCTTTATGCTTCCATACTCAAATTGGTAAGAATATATCACCAATATTAGTTCACTCTAGATAAGATATAGTCAATTCTTACTAAGGTACTAGTGATTCTTAGAAAAGCCTTGATCACTAGTTGCTTCAATTTAGTTTTACTGATAACAAATCTAGTGACCTAATTTATGAGATGGATACCAACTTTTGATTGAATAGAAATGAAAACCAAATTAAGCATCATATTTACTTTGTTTAACAAATCTACTTTCAAAAATAAAAAAAATAAAAAGTTCTAAATGCAATATTGGTCTTAAGATTCAATTTGATCTTATGTTGATTTCAATTATAAACCCTAGATTTTACTATGCTCTCTCTCTAAAGATTTAACATTGGAATGTGAAATTCTCCAAGACATTTTCTTTTATTCTATTTATTTAATTAAATATTTTAGTAAAACCTATTATATTTTATTCTTATTTACTCAAATTAGTTTTTCATTAGCTTTAGCAAATAGTTAATCTTTCTAATCTAAAAATAATTGAACATATTAGTACTAATCTCAGAAGATGATAACCTAGAATACTACAAAGTCATGATAACTTTATCTCTGGTTTTTCCTGGTCAAGGTTATCATGTATTTAAGATTTAGTATTTTACTTATTACATGGATTTTCAGTTAAAAAAAAATGATAGTGTTATCAAGGATCAACATTGTTTAATTGTTTTAGTTAAAAAAAAAATTAGTTGTTTGCTATCAGGTTAGATTAGGTTTTTATTTTTATGATTTTATATTTTCCTTTATTGGATTTCATTTATTTTGTATTAAGATTTTATTTTGAAGTTAGGTTGCTAAAGTCTAGAATTTGAATGCTATAATGAAATACTATAACAACAACGTTGGAATACCATTTGAGCCTAGACCAGTTTACAAATCAATAAGGGATTACCTTAGTCCCAAGCTTGCATAAGATTATACTTGAGTAAGAGATCATCAAAATTCCAAGGTTTCATAGGGGTATAAATCAATAAGAAACTATCTCAACTTTCCATAAATCCATCCACCTATCAATGCTTAACATTTTGGTAACTTCATAACTCAGTCTAATTTTGGCGCTGAATGTAGTCAACAAAAAGTTTCTTCTAAATATAAGTATAATTCTCCGCATAGGTTCTTTTTTTTTTCTTTTCTTTTCTTTTTTATTTTTTTTATAGAAAGCAGTCGCATATTGTAATCAATTTGAGAATGAAATGATAGACTAATGTTGGGATTGTTGGGATAAAGCCCTTAAAAGTCAAACATGATGTAACATAGTTACTTTCCAATATTTTATTTGAAAAATGGTATTGTATTTGATACTACTTAAAAAACTATTGAAAGTCCAATAGGTAACACCTAGAGGAAGGGGCTGGTTAATGGGTGATTTAAAAAATTCAAATAAAAATTTATATGTTATACAAATTCTTCTATCTAAAGAGATATCAAGGATGTCCCAAATAAATAAATGGTTATATTTAGAATCTTTAAGTATATAAAAATATGATTTTTAACTTTTCGGGATACCTTGCAATTGGTTAAGGATAAAAATAATATAATTTTTACTATATGAAATATACCCAGAGAAATATTAGGGAAAACAATAATGAGTTATAGGTATAACAACCATAACTTCTAAGATAACCAGCCCAACAACCTCAATAACAAACTAATCAATCAATCAAGAAGTTTATCAATATCATCAACTAGAATATAAGCAACAATAAAAAGATATGCAATGAGGCATAAGTTTCTTACGTGGAAAACCCCCACAAACTATGGAGATATAAAACTATAAGGTCTAAGACCTACCAATTTAAATCCACTATTCGAAATCAAGTTACACAGATTTACTTGGTCGCTTTACCCTAAAGTCTTACTTCCAACACCTACAACTTGATCCACATTTGTGACACAACAACTCCTTGTTACTTCCTAGTAGATCCTTCAACCACTCCGAAGGGATTAAGGTCTTCAACCACTCCGAAGGGATTAAGGTCTTCAACCACTCCAAAGGGATTAAGATCTTCAACCCATGATTCAATGATTCAAATCCTTAAATGAAAGATCGAGAAATATATGGCACTTTAGGCTTTCTTTCTAAAAGATCTAAAATAATCTCGTCATTGAAACCCTCTCAACTAAAGTAAGACCTCTTAGCCCGAATCTCTAACCCTCAAAGGGTTATAAGAGAGGTATTTATAGGCAAAAACCCAAAGAGTTTCAATATCTTAAGTCTCCAAATTAGAATTTGAGTGAAATTCATCCAAAACTTGTTTCTAAACTCGGCAGGACTATCATGAACGCTTGAGTGGACATAGACTGCTTGAGCGGACATAGACCGCTTGAGCGGGATTAACCACTTAAGCGGCCCCTACTTTTTTTGAAAAATCATTTTAAAACATTTTAAGTCCAAAAATGATACCAAACCTTTTTATACCTCAAAAAAGCCTTATATGCCACATGCTAAACCTTTTTAGACATACCTATGACTTCTTAGTTTGATGAACAACAACCTTTGATCTTCAATGGAGAGCAAGTCACTATCTAAAAAGACTTCTATGGCCAAACATTAAAAGAAAAAAAAATTGTCAACATACAAACAAGATTCAATGTCCTAACACTATCCTTATTTGCATTGATATTTATTTGAATATTTAAGCCTACATCACTTGCATTGAACATGACTTGGGTGCATTAAGAGTTGCATGGAAGATCTAAGTCATGGGTTCTTTGCAAGTTGATAAGTAGTTCACAACTGGTTCATGGACTTAGGCAATCCATTTAAGGATGTAATGCACTACCTACTAATTGGAAGAATGACTTGTCTTGGTTATTAGGATAAGTTTTCCATGATGAGTTCACTAGTGTGGATGGTTACACATTAGATGATTCATGCCCGATTAGTGCTACCAATTGATTCAATTCAATTGATGTGCTTTGATCTCAATCCTCAGACGGGAGTAATCAACAAAATTTATAAACCTATTTCACCATATACCGGGGTAGCATTTAGCTAGCATAGTATAGTGGTTCTAGGATCGTCCACAGAGATGGGTTTTCACTTTACAAATGATATTAGTTCAAAAACTAAATTGGTGCTTTTTCATTTCAAGGTTAGCTTTAAAGGAAAACAAAAGTTTGAATGTGAACAAATGATTTTAAGCTAACCAAACATAAAAATTACCGAAATTAAGTAGAAAGAAAGGTGTTCCTCGGGACTTCAGGTTGCTAGAATCGGGTACCAAATACAAGAGAGGAGAATCCGGTCACTTGAATCTTTTCCTCGCATTCGGGGTTTAACCTATAGTTATTTCCCGAACCGGTGTGGTACAGATGTTTACCATTAATGATGTCAACACTAAATTTCTCTCACTGACACACCTTGCCATGGCTCGTACCTCTCACCTAGTATTTGTTATTCAAGGTGGTCCTTAACATCGGATCATCCTTCACAAGCGAACAAGAGGTAACAATTAGACCTCCATGGAGCAAGATTGCAAGCAATAAGAATCCATGGAATCCGAAAGCTTACCAAGTATTAGCTATTCATGGTAATCCTAGTTAACTAAAAATATAAACATCCTTAACGGGTCACACTTTCTCTTCATTAAAAATGGAAACAACAAAAACTCACTCTTTTGCATCCGGTACCTTACCTAGCTTCCCTCACCCGTGGAACAAAAAGTTTAGCCAATCATCCTTTGAGAAAACATCTCAGAGGTTGATTTGCTAGAAAACATAATTATAAGCAAAGATAAAAAAATGAGAAGGTAAGGTAGAGCAAAGCTCTATGTATTACTTTCAAAGCTATACAAAAATTGTTCTCCGGAAAGACTCCCGAGTGTTCTTCAGTGATTACAAGAGAGTATATATATAGGAAGGTTATTTACCCTTTCTTCATTCCTTCCTAGCTAAGGAATTACATGAGTGGTGGATTACAAGGAGAAAAACGAGATTTAAATACAAAATATCTGAAGAAAAATATCCAAAAGAGTCGGTGCGCAAGTTTTCCAATTCGCATGAAGATTTCGCACGCTGCATGGTGACTTGCGAAAATCTCGCAAGTTGGTTTCGCAACTTGGGTTCCCTTTTCGCACGTTGGATGTCACTTTCGCAAGTTGGAAAACCATTTTCGCTAGTTGGCACTCTCGGTGACTGTGTGTTTGCGCTCCAATCCCATTGCGCAAGGTAAGCTTCAGGTTTCGCACGCTGGAGTTCCAAATTCGCAAGGTGCGAATTTGTCCTTCAGCTGGATGTAGTTGTCTTCCGAAGGCCATAACTTCCTCACTTCTGATCCAATTTATACACCGTTTGAAGCATTGGATTCTTGACTTCCAGAGATTTTCAACGGTATATAGTATGTAGGAAATGGACTTCGGGAAGTGCTCCAAAAGTGGGAAAGAAGACTGCAGCTGCTATGCTCTGTTTTTTCTTCACTCTGTTTTTCCTCCGTGCATACTTGATTGGCTTTGGTAAAAAGGGTCACGAAGCTTTAAAGCTTGGTTTCATGAATTTGAGCTTCAATTTCCTTTGCCATGAACTATACAAGATCTCCCTCATTCTTGGATTGCTTTGATGTAGCTAAAAGCTATCAAAAACACCAAAACTTAACACAATTCGGTTAGAAATGATTGCAAGGGTCTTTAACATGCCAATTGAGTTAAAAGGTAATAATTACTACTCAAGAGTGTTTAAAAGAGTTAATTACAAGCTACAAAATAACACTTTTTGAGTAGTAATCATTAGACAAGACTTATGGTGATAATTTTGACTATTAGCTTGGTGAATCATGATTCACCAAGCTACTAAACTGTATGGACTCCTAACCTTGAAAGAATATTAAGCTAATGTTAAGGTCTTTAATGGTTTTGACCTATAAGTGAAACCTTAAGGTGGTCATATAGGTGTTACGGTTGAGCCTTAGAAAGCATGACATGATATAATAGATTAAGGCTTGAAAAACATGACATGATTTATAAATTTATTTATCTATGTTTTTTGGTTTCCTTTTTCCTATCTCATATGCATTAATTGGTTGTTTGAGCATACACTCTCACATCACTTGCATTATACATGACTTAAGTGCATTAGGAGTTACATAGAACATCTAAGTCATGGGTTCCTTGCAGAATGATGAGTACTCCATAGTTGGTTCATGGATTTCAACAATCCATCTGAAACTATAGTGTACTACTTCCTAATTGAAGTGATGACTTGTCTTCGTCATTAGGATGGTTTTCCTATGGTGAATGCACTAGTCTATGTGATACACGATAGACATGATCTATGATGAAACATAAGGTAATGCTATCAGTTGTCGTGATTCATCAAGCTCCTATACTACATGGACTCTTAACCTTGAGAGGGCATTGATCCTATGCCAAAATCAACAAGAGGCTTTAACATATGGGTGAGACACTAAAGTGGTCATATATCCCTATAGATTGGATCTCAGTGTGTCCCTTTAGGTGATCTAAAGGATATGTGATCTAAAAGATTATGGTCATAGCATTTTCTTTAGCGAAAATTTGACATATGCTCCTTGGAGCTAGAGTATGTGGTCAATTGATCAGATAATAAGGAAGATCTATAACTCAAGGATTAGAAAGATAATTTTGATAGGTAATAGCACTACCTTGTTAGAGTACAGACATCAATTCATAGGGAGTCTACATATAGTGTATAGTAAGGTGCGGACCTAAGCTATGCTCGTTGTAATTTCATAGGATACTGGAGTGAAGTCGATTCTCTTTAGTGGAGTATTGATCAACTTTAGGATTGGATTTTGAGGAACTAATATTTTTCTATAAGTCCCAATGGACCTTGTTCAAGCTCTAGTACATGGAAGCACATTTATTTTTAGGGATTTAGATTCTAGTTCACAAGTGTGCATAAGGATATTTTAGTAAAAATGCAAAGTTGCACTAGATCTTATGAATTGTCTTTTTGGTATGGGTTAATGAATTAATTGGAGTCCATTAGGGCTAATTAATTCATTAAGACCCAGTTAGGCTAAATTAAGTGACCCAAGCCTAATTTGGGCTCAAGTCAGTTAAGCCCATAAGTTATCTTAAATGTACCCCTATTAAGGGTTAGGGTTTCATTTTTACTTATCGTCTTCTAGACAGAGCCTCTAGAAAGAAGCTCTACTACCCTTTAAAAAGAAAAGCCCACACTTTTCTTGTACCTAGTTACATGCGAGGAAAGATTAGGTCAAAGACAAATGGGTAAATGAGATTTTCGACAACTTCGGATTTGTTCTTCACTACACAAATTTGATATGGAACATATTTATCTAAGTATGGTTTCTAATTCTCTAGTTTATTATTCTATTTGGTTTTTATTGTCATTGTTTCCACTAGAACAATTTTTAGAGAAGCTTAGGGTAGTTTGCATGTTCTCTATTCAATCCAAGGCTAGGAAACGGAGTAATCTTGGTTTTCTCGCAATAGGTACCATGATATCTCAAGGTTTGAAACAATGTATCCCCTAAGATGATCTTAAGGACTTGTGATCATGAAATCTATAGCAACATAGCAATTCATTTTGTGGAATTTGATATATACAATTTGTAAGCTAGAGTATATCATTTGATCATATAATAAGAGAACCTAAAGCTCAAGGATTGTCAAGATAATCTTGAGAGGTTGATAGCATTTAACTCATTAGATTACTGACACCAAATCATAGGGAATCTACATGCAATAGATAGGAGTCCATATAAGGAAAGCATTGATTAAATTAGATTTAATTAGTTCTCATCTCAATATAATGACATAGGATACTAGAGTACAATTGACTCTCTTTAGTGGAGAGTTGAGTCAACTTTAGAATTAGATTCTAAGGGAGCTAATATTTTACCATGGTCCTAATGGTCCTCACTTGAGCTCACAATCTTTATTAGCACAAAGGTTTAACAAAATTGGAGATTTAATCATATATGTGCATAAGGGTATTTCGGTAAAAACATAAGGTTGCACAACAACTTATGATTATTTATTTTAAGAATTTATCATTTGTGTGCATAAGGATGGTTTGCTAAAAGCATAAGGTTGCACAAGATTTTTTTATCAATTATTTTTGTATGGGTAAATTAATTAATTGGATTTCATTCAAGCTAATTAATTAATTAAGACCTAGTAAGTAGATTAAGTGACCTAAACCTAAGTTGAGTTAAAGTCATTTAAGCCCATAAAAGAGTTTATATTATGGATTGCAAGGTTAGATGCTAATTTTTGAGAGAGTTGATCTTTTAGAGACCCACCATCTTTCTCTCTCTCCCTCAAGAAGTGTGTAGCCACTATGTACAAGTTTCACAAATCAAAGAAAGACCCATCAGGTGGAAGATTACGAGGTTTCAAAACATCTTCTACCAAAAAGGATTTAAGTTTGGAAATATTCAAATTCTAATTATGGTTTCTAACTCCCTATCTGGTAAAACATTTTTACTTTGAATCGTTTTTGTTATGCCTAGGGTCTTAGATGCAGGCACCTTAAATCCTTAACAAATATCGTATTACCCAATAGGGAAAGATATTCAAAGTCATTACACTTTTCCTTACAATATGGAATTGAACCTTGAAAAATTATCTCCTATTTTCATAATGTTTAACCTAAAATTTTTTATCAAGGTCTATACATGTTTATTGGGAAAATAATCCCTAGATTTAGATTAAAGGGTGGATGCAACTAAGATCTTGGGTGCAATAGAAGATGCCTAATTTTCAAAATATTACTTTAGGGTGTTCTTAAAAAACATATCTTTAGATTTAGATGCTCTCAAATCTTTTTTTTTTTTTTTTTAATTTGTAAAATTCATGAATGCAAAAAATGCTCTTGAAAACCTCACAGTCTTCGACTTGATGACTCTCTCTTGGATCTTGGCAATAGAGAAGCGTGGTCTTCTCTCTAAAGGGGGTAGTAGCAAGGGTTTCTCTTCGAAACTAAGTTGAAGACAATGGTGTGTCTAATCCTAAACCCTAAAAGGTTTTATATAGACTCACAAATGGGCTTAAGTGACTAAGGCACATCTCATGGGCTTAAGCGACTAAGACACATCTCATGAGCTTAAGTTACTTAATCTAGTCCAATGAGTTTTATTTAATTAATTAGCACAAGGGGTTTTAGTTAATTAAATAGCCCAATGGGTCCTATTTACTTAATTAACCTAAGGGGCTCCAATTAACTAAATAGCCTAATGGATCCTATAAGATAAATTAGCTCAAGAGGCTTCATTTAATTAAATAACCCAAAATGAAAACCCATAAGCGATTTAATTATAAGTCTATGTGCAATCTTGTGCTAATGCAATAAACACCTTTTATGCACACTTATAATCAAATACTATAAACTCTTAAAAAAATTGCCACTAAAGAATGTGAATTCAAGTAGGGACCATTGAGACCCATAAGAAAATACTAGCCCCCTCAAAATCCAATTCTAAAGTTAACTTAATATTCCCTCAAAAAGAGTCAATTGCACTCTAGTATCCTATGATATTAGATCAAAATAGAAAACTCAGGCTTGTGATCTAATATCCATTACATGCAAGTTCATCATAGACCAATGTTTGTAATCCAATAAGGTAGTAGCAATTAACCTTTTAGGATTACCTCTCAATCCTTGAATCTCAAATCCTCCTATATCACGATCAACTAACATGCTCTAATCTATAAAGGACATATATCAAATCCACTTAAGAAATTTCTATGATCATAGACTGGCGTACGTCGTCGTAGGACCGATTTTCGGCCAACGCGGACTTAGGTGCCCATAGGAGGCCAATGTCCGCCCCCTCCTTGCCTCCCGTCCCCGAGCGCGGGGCCTCGGGGGAGAGGAAGGTGGGGGGTCGATGGGTGTGTGACGCCCAGGTAGGCGTGCCCTCGGCCTAATGGCTTTGGCACAACTTACATTCAAATACTCGATGATTCACGGGATTCTGCAATTCACACCAAGTATCGCATTTTGCTACGTTCTTCATCGATGCAAGAGCTTAGATATTTATTGCTGAGAGTCATTTGTGTTGATGAAATGACGACGACTCGCCGACGCGCCCGATCGGGACTAGGGCGACGGGAGCGTGTTATTTTGTTGTGAGGTTCCTTGGCATGTTCCATGCTGGGGTTCGTTGTTAGTTTGAGAGGGCCGCCGCGAGCCGCCCCGTGCTCATGCGCGGGGCACGACGGAGGGTGGGGCTCCCGAGGCCTCCAGAACGAGGGGAGGGACAGCGGAGTGGTGGGCTCGCGTCTGCTCTACCCCCCTCGAAGCGTTATAATGTGTTCACAAGTCGTTCAGAGGTTCGACAATGATCCTTCTGCAGGTTCACCTACGGAAACCTTGTTACGACTTCTCCTTCCTCTAAATGATAAGGTTCGGTGGACTTCTCGCAATGTAGCTAGCGGCAGACCGCCCACATTGCTGCGATTCAAACACTTCACCGGACCATTCAATCGGTAGGAGTGACAGGCGGTGTGTACAAAGGGCAAGGACGTAGCCAACGCGAGCTGATGACTCGCCCTTACTAGGAATTCCTCGTTGAAGACCAATAATTGCAATTATCTATCCCTATCATGATGAAATTTCAAAGATTACTTAGGCCTATCGGTCAAGCCTATAGACTCGTTGAATACATCGGTGTAGCGTGCATGCGGCCCAGAACTACTAAGGGCATCACAGACCTATTAATGCCTCAAACTTCCTTGGCCTAAGCGGCCATAGTCTCTCTAAGAAGTTGGCTGCAAAGGCTCACCTTCACATAGCTAGTTAACAGGCTGAGGTCTCGTTCGTTAATGGAATTAACTAGACAAATCGCTCCACCAACTAAGAACGGCCATGCACCACCACCCATAGAATCAAGAAAGAGCTCTCAGTCTATCAATCCTTATTATGTTTAGACCTGGTAAGTTTCCCCGTGTTGAGTCATATATGATCATGAAATCCTTAGGATCATCCAATGGGACATATTGTCTAAAACACATGAGATATCATGGTACCTCTATTGAGAATGAGAAGTTTCCAAATCAATTTCATTTGAAGAAAAACAAATTTACAACCGTTGGAAGTTTCATCTACCCATGATCTTCTACCCAATAACTCTTCCTTGTTTCTTAGAACACAAACGATAAGGGGTTTGGGAGGGTAAATGCTAGGGTTTTCTCTCTCTTTGTGGATGGTGGAAAAAGACAAAATCTTAAAACCTTAACTCCTTAAGAGGTATTTATAGGTTCCCTATTAGGCTTAAGTGACTTAAGCCCACCAAAGACTTAAGTCACTAAATCTAGACCAAAAAAATTCCTAATTTATTAATTAACCTAACAAGATTGTCTAATTAATCAATTAACCCAATCCAAAGATATTGTTCACTAACCCATATGCAATCTTATGAAATTTCCAAAACGCTCTTAGGCACATAACTAAACTAAGAGTCAATCCAACCCTCATAAACTATGCTAACAAACTATATAAACTCAAGTGAGGACTATTGAGACCTATAAGACAGTACTAGTTCTCTCAAAGTCCAATTTTGAAGCTGATTCAACATCCCATTATAAAAAATTAACTACACTCTAGTACCTTATGTAAATAACAACGAAACGTTAAGCGCTCGGATCCGTGACCTGCTATCTATTGTATAGAGTCTCTTTATAAACTAGTATTTGTAGTTTAACAAGGTGAAAGCTATCAGCTTCTCAAGATTAATTCTACTATTCTTGAGTTATTGATCCTCCTATTATGTAATCATCTGACATATGTCAACTCACAAAGAGTTTATGTTAAGTTCCACTTGAGAAACTACTATGACTATAGTTTACATGAACACATCTCCTTAGGATCATTCAAGGGGACACACTATCTCAATCACATGAGATATGATGGTGCTTCTATTGAAAATACCTATTATTGTTGGCTTTCATCAATGATAACTCAATCCATAGGGAATATATGATCACTTTCGGATCTTACTCGAAGCTCAAAGCCACTACTAACTTCGACACAAGTTCAATATTCTTTCAAGGTTGAAAAACAATACAACATAGCAACTTAGTGAAGTTATGACTACCTGGCAGCCTTATGTCATGATTCACCATAGGTCATGTCCAATGTGTAACTACACACACTAGTGTACTCACCATGAGAATCTCATCTCGATGGTCAAGACTAGTCATCCCTCCAATTAAGAGATAAAGTACTATAACCTCTGATGGGTTGCTTAAGCCCACGAGCCAGTTGTGAACAAGTCATCTACTTGTAAGGAACCCATGACTTGGATCTTCCATGAAAATTCTTATGCACCCAACTCATGTATAATGGAAGAGATGCAAACCAAAATACTCATAAAGTACAATGTATGGAATGAGGATAAATAAAAGTGAAACTAGAAATTTATTAATAAATAATAAACTCCAAATTTTGTTACATTTTATCATGCTTTGGAGGGTTTTATCCTAATAAGAAATATATGACCTCAACCATAAGGAATATATGATCACTTTAGGATTTCACCCATAGGTCATAGCAACTAATGACCTCAAGATTACCATAATATTCTCTCAAGGTTGAGAACCCATGCAATATAGTAGCTTGGAGAAGTTATAACAACTCGATAGCCATTAATCATGACCCTCTATAAGTCCAATTCAATGTATAACCAACACACTAGCACACTCATCATGGAAAACTCATCTGGACGACTAAGATAAGTCATCTCACTAATTAAAAGGTAGTGTATTGTGGCATTAGATGGATTGCCTAAGTTCATGAACTAACTGTGAACTAATGAATCAACATGTAAGAAACTCATGACTTGAATCCTCCGTATAACTCCTAATTCACTTAATTCATGTACAATACAAGTGATTAGGCCATAATGCTAAATAAATCATAATGCAAGAGTATGATAGTAAATTGAAACTTATATCATATGTAATGAAATTAAAATGTTATATCATGTTACTACTTTTAAGAAAAATATTCTTCTTTGGAAAGTAATTGCATGAAAATTTATTTCAATAAGACTTACTAGAAACATATTTTCCTTGAGAAACCGAATTATATCATGTTACTATTTTTGTTGAAATAGAGTCTCTTACTATTTTTAATGAACACTCTCAAACCTAAGAGCAAGACGGAGTGAGTTAATCTCCTATTAAGTCAAAAAGAGACCAAGAAGGCATAGAGCATTATGTTATAGAACAAGAAAGGGGCAAGGACAATAGTGAATTCATAGTCTTTAACCTACTTGAGTCATATGTTGGATCTCATAGCCAAGACCAAGTTGATTTCCTTGAAGCCAAAAAACTTTTGAAAACAAGTTTTGAGGCTCCGAAAGAAATAAGAAAAAAAATTATTGCATATTTCCAATTTAAACAACCCATACTCACTGATTCGTGGCCGATTGGTGTTCCAATTTGATTCTTGTCAAATCAACTGATGTGCTTTGATTTCAATCCTCAGATGGGAGTAATCAACAAAATTTATAAACCTAATTCACCATATACCAGGGTAGCATTAGCTAGTGATTACTACTCAAAAAGTACTCTTTTTATAGCTTGTTATAAACTCTTTTAAACACTTTTGAGTAGTAATTAATACCTTTTAAACTCAATTGGCACATTAAGGACCCTTGCAAGTGTTACTAATCAGTTTTTGGCTAATTTTGGTGTTTTTAGTAGCTTTTTGATCATTAAAGCAAGCCAAGAATGAGGGAGAATTTTTGTGCAACCCTTGTCAATAAGTTTCCAAGCCAATCAAGAGATTCAAGGAAGAAAATCAGAGAGAGAAATCTAACAGGAAGCAATTTCACATGGCTATGTGAAATTCAGCACACTGAAATTCAAGAGGGGATCAACTGCCGTCTTCTTTTGCACATTTGGATCACTTCTCGGAGTCCATTTTATATTTATTATATATCGTTTCAAAGCTTGGGAAGTCAATAATCCAACGCTTCAAACGGTGTGCAAATCGGAGATGAAATGAAAAAGTTATAGCCGTTTGAAGATGACTGCACCAGGCATTGCGAAAATTTCGCAACAGCACTTTTCACTTGCGAAATTTTCGCAAGTGACTTTCTCATTTGCGAAATTTTCGCATCAGCATTTTCCACTTGCAAAATTTTCGCAAGTGACTTTCCCACTTGCGAAATTTTCGCAACAGCCATCCCACTTGCAAAATTTTCGCAGCACATTTTCCTCTTGCGAAATTTTCACAAGAGACTTTTCCACTTGCGAAAATTTTCGCAACAGCCATCCCACTTGCGAAATTTTCGCAAAACATTTTCCTCTTGCGAAATTTTTGCAAGTGACTTTTCCACTTGCGAAATTTTTGCAACACCTTTTTCACTTGCAAAAATTTTCGCAACCACCTTTCCCTCTTGCGAAATTTTTGCAACTCCATTTCTCACTTGTGAAATCCTCCTGGGATATTTTCCGATATTTTCAGATATTTCTCACTGACTCCATTAGATTTTTACCTTAAGATATTTTGTGTAAATTTCTATTTTCTCTATTTAATCGGCCAATGACAAGATTGCTTAGTTAGGAAGGTTTGAAAAACTCCTCTATATATTCTTTTGCACCGATTGTAAACAAAGAGAGGAACCGAACAAAGAATCGATCAATATATATTATACAGAGCCTTGCTCTGCTTTACCTTCTCTTTTTGTTTTCTCTTTTATTTTCTTTCTAGCCAAACATCCTCTGAGGCCTCAGAGGATGAGTGGCTAGGCTTTTTGTTTCTTGGATTGAAGGAAGCTAGGTAAGGGACCTGAATACGAAGGTAGGAGTTTTCCTTGTTTTAGTTTTTAATGAAGAGGAAGTTGTGACCCGTTAATGGTTTTATCTTTTTATTTAACTTAAAATCCCTTATAATCACCTAGGCCAACACTTGGTAAGGCAAGTGGACTCCGTCCATTGAGTTACACTAGTTTACCTCTTGCGAGCCTTTGGGAGGTGGTTCAAAGGTAGGGTTGCCTAGAATAGCCAACACTTGGTAAGCTTTTGGACTCCTTGGAGACATCCATTAGTTATCTCCTCCGAGCTTTTGAAGGGTAATCCAAGGTTAAGATCTCCTTGAATGACAAATACTAGGTGAGAGGTACGAGTCATTGCAAGGTGTATCAGTGAGAGGGATTTAGCGTTGAAACCATTAATAGGAAGCAATTGTAACACACCGGTTGGGAGGATAACTATAGGTTAAATCCCCAATGCGAGGAAAATATCCGGAATCTTCTTTTTTGTATAAAGAGCCTAAACCTAGTGACCTGAAAATCCAAGAAACCATTTTCTTTGTAATTAATCTTAGTTAATATTTTTGATTTATTTAAAATCAATCTTTTTTAACCAACTTTATGTTTTCTTTTAAAACTAACTTGTAAAAGAAAAAGCACCAATCCAACTCGTTAAACGCATATCAGGTGTGAAATGAAAACTCATCTCTATGGACGATCCCAAAGCCACTATACTACCCTAGTATATGGTGAATTAGGTTTATAAATTTTGTTGATAACTCCCGTCTGAGGATTGAAATCAAAGCACATCAGTTGATTGATCTGAATCAAATAGAACACCAATTGGGGACGAATCAGCTAGCATAGTATAGTGGCTCTAGAATCGTCCACAGAGATGGGTTTTCACTTTGCAATTGACATTGGTTCAAAACTGAATTGGTGTTTTTCCTTTTATAAGTTAGCTTTAAAAGAAAACATAAATTTGTATGGAAATGGTTGATTTTAAGCTAACCAAACTGAAAATAACTGAAAGAAATTAGAAAGAAAGGTGTTTCTTGGGATTTCAGGTCACTAGGATCAGGTGCCAAGTACAAAAGAGGAGATTCCGGTCACTTGAATCTTTTCCTCGTATTCGGGATTTAACATATAGTTATTTCCCGAACCGGTGTGGTACAGATGCTTACCGTTAATGGTTTCAACGCTAAATCCCTCTCACTAATACACCTTGCAATGGCTCGTACCTCTCACCTAGTATTTTCCATTCAAGGTGATCCTTAACATCAAATCATCCTTCACAAGCGAACAAGAGATAACAATTAGACCTCCATGGAGCAAGATTGCAAGCAATAAGAATCCATGGAATCCAAAAGCTTACCAAGTATTGGCTATTCATTGTAATCTTTAGTTAACTAAAAATATAAAAATCATTAACGGGTTACACTTTCTCTTCATTAAAAACGGAAACAACAAAATCTCAGACTTTTGCATCCGGCACCTTACTTGGCTCCTTTCACCCAAGAAACAAAAAGTCTAGCCACTCATCCTCTAAGACAATATCTCAAAGGCTGATTTGCTAGAAATAAAAATAAATGAGAAAACAAAATGGGAAGGTAAGGCAAAGCAAAGCTCTGTGTATTACTTTCAAAAACTATACAAAGTGTTCTCTGGAAAGCTCCCGAGATGATTTGTTATGTAATTACAAGAGAAATTAGATAGGAAGGTTATTTACCCTTCCTTGAGTACTTCCTAGCTAAGGAATTACATGAGTGGTGGATAACAAGGAGAAAATAGAGATTTAAATACAAAATATCTGAAGAAAAATATCAAAAAGAGTCGGTGCGCAAATATCCTAGTTCGCAGGTGGATTTTGCAACTTGAATTGTGACCTGCGAAAATTTCGCAGGTTGATTTCGTAGCTTGAAGTCCATTTTCGCAGGTTGAGCTCCAAGTTCGCAAGTTGCAAAACCATTTTCACAAGTTGGCCTTCTCTGTGACTGTGCGACTGTGTTCCCCTTCCATTTCGCAAGTTAAACTTCAATTTCGCAAGTTGCAAAATTGTCTTTCAGCTTGGTGCAATTGTCTTCCAATGGCCATAACTTCTTTATTTCAGCTCCGATTTGCACACTGTTTAAAGCGTTGGACTCCTGACTTCCCGAGCTTTGAAATGGTATATAGTATGCATAAAATGGACTCTAGAAAGTGCTCCAAATGTAAGAAAGAAGACTGCAGATGTTGTCCTCTTGAATTTCTTCATGTCAGATTCCTATCTCTATTTTTCCTTCCTTGCATTTCTGATTTGGCTTTGGAAAAGGGTTACGAAGCTCCAAAATTTGGTTTCTTCATGAATTTAAGATTCAAATTGCTTTGCCATGCTCTATACAAAGATCTCCCTCATTCTTGGATTGCTTTGGTGATCAAAAAACTATCAAAAACACCAAAACGTAATACAATTTGATTAGAAACGATTGCAAGGGTCTTTAACATGCCAATTGAGTTAAAAGGTAATAAATACTACTCAAAAGTGTTTAAAAGAGTTAATTACAAGCTATAAAATAACACTTTTTGAGTAGTAATCACCCACTTTCGAAATAGAAAGTAATAGCGAAAGAAGACATCCCATGGTGTAGGGTGAATCTTCCCTTTTTGTGGAGAAATTATGGGATTACAAATCTCATATTCTCCAAGCCATTGGGTAACTTACCTCTCCATGTTTGGACCTATATTTACCATACTTTTGATTGCCCAAAAATAAAAATGTTGATTTAAAACATTTGCCACCAAAAAAAGAAAAGAAAAAAAGACAGAGTGGGATTTTCTCCATTGACATCTTTGATAGTTTTTTTTCCAAGTTTTGTTTTGTTAATGTGTGAGTTTAGAATCAAGGATTGCAATCATGGAGGAAAGGATGAGCTTGCAAGGTGTTGTGCCAAGAATGAGTTTTTAGTATCTTCTTTCACTTCTTTTACTCACTAATAGAGGTAATAATCCTTTTCATTCTCCCTTTCAATCTTTTTTGTGTATCATGCTATATTTCTCATTCCCTTTCAAACATTAAAGACAATGTTCATTTTAGGTTGAGGAGAGGAGGAAAATGAAAAAAATAAATAAATAATTTGATTAAATTGTTAGATGCAAAAATAAGTTTATATTTTTTAGAAGGTATTGTCATTCTAGGTAGTAATTTTTCATCCTATGGTTAACTTGAAGCAAAATATCTATGCTACATTGGTCATGCAACATGTACACTAAGCTCTAATTGTAGGTCGACGATTTACACCTTTGACTTGTGAATTGTTAGACTCTTGTGCACTTGAATTGCATTGATATATATATATATATATATATATATATATATATATATATATATATATATAGACACATATATAAGTAGGGATAGTTTGTAAATTATGAGAGGATAAAAAAGTGAGAAAAAAGTGAAAATTGATTGAAAATATGATGAAAAAAGGTAAAAAACAAAAAAGTGGGTGAAGTGGAAATTTTGTCTTAAAGCTTGAGCAAGTCTAAAAGGTGACTTTAACAAAATCCTTGAAAGACTAATGCCCTAAGAAAATTGATTGGAAGTCATCAACCTTTATGCTTACTATGTGGGTTGATGAGTGAAGTTTATCATTTGTATAATGTTATTGTTTTTGCCTAAGCTCGAGATAAAACCTAAGGGGTGACATTTTCAAGGTTCTTGCAAGCTTAATGCTTTGAGTTGATTGGTCAAGAAGCAATAGTGGATTCTCACTACACAAGCCATATAGGAAGAAACTATAATATTCTAGACCCCACTAAAAGAAATAAAAAAGGGAAAAAGTTAGAAATAAAATAAAATAAAATAAAAATAAGAAGAGATGAAAAAGTGTATCATAATCATGTAAATGAGAGTATAGCAACAAATTGGTGGGGGTTGTTAAAGATTATACTTACAGTTGGAAAGCTAGTAAAATTAACACCCAATGATAGTTTGGAAATGCCATTAAGGAGACTAAGAATTGAGAGCTTCAGTTAAACTTTAGGATCCATTTCTACTACTTAGTATGACATACTTCTCTCTTATAAAGTAATATGAGCTGATTAAAGGTTACTAACCCTAAAAAATTGAAGCATGTTTTTCTCATTAGTTCATGTTTTAAGTGTAGTTTTATCACTTTCCTTGCTAAGATCCTGCAATACGTTAGGTGGGAGCTATGATTGATATGAAATTTCTCATTATCATCGTAGTTAAACTATGCAAACTCATGGCCTTAGATGCGCAATAGCACTCAATATATCATGTTTTCACAATATAAGGTGTTTTGATCAATTTATATGAGTTTTGCAAGAAAACATGGCAAAAAAGAACTTAAATGAAACACTCTAGAATTGTGAACTAAGATGGAAGAGGATTCAATATTCCATGAATTCCCCTTCAAAAACCATAAAAAGAAAATCCGAAGAAAAGTTAGATCGCTAAGTTTCCCACTAGGCTAGCCTAGAAAACATTAGGCTTGCTAGACTAGAGCCTAATAGCCAAACGACCACCCTTTTTTGCAATTGTAAGTTTTTTCCATACTTTAAAATTGACCAACACTTAATTTATCACCCTCAAGGTTTGAAATATCAAAAAACACGAATATGTCAGTACTTGGATTTTACAGATATATCGATATTTGGATTTTACGGATATATCGAAAATA
This sequence comes from Vitis rotundifolia, assembly GCA_030254885.1. NCBI lineage: Eukaryota > Viridiplantae > Streptophyta > Magnoliopsida > Vitales > Vitaceae > Vitis > Vitis rotundifolia. Next base: position 9,361,892 of record CM058159.1, read on the forward strand.
TCGGAGAAATATCAGTGGATATTTTGACAAAAATATCAATTTTATTCAAAATTGATAAAAATGCTTAGAAAACTTTCAAAAAATGATAAAATAAAGAAGAATACACATATTAAAGTTATTTTGTATGTGTAATTGATATAAGTATGATTAAAGATAGTATTTATCAAATTTTTATAAAAAATTAGCTTAAATTCCTTTAATATATTCGTATTCATTTATTTTAAATTTAAAAAATACTTTTATTGAAACATGTTTTATTACATTTTAAATAAAAAAATTTAAATTGATTTATATAAAATATTTTATTTGAGATTTAAAATATTTTATATGCGTTGACCGACAACTGATTATCAGTCCTAAATATCATATCAAGCCTCACCGATAACCGATATCGGCGAAATTTCATTGATAAAAATCGACATTTCAATCACTGATCACCGCTACCACCAACTAACAATAAAAGTTATATAATGTTTGTTTAGACATAGAATGGATTCACTCAAGTTAAAGGATCAATTATCATGACATTTTGCTAGCTTTTTGTCTATCAAATATATTTCTTATTTTCTATTTTAAAAATCAAGAAATAGTAATAGTTTTTATGTAAAAATAGTTGTAACTTTTATATGAGTTGTAAGGGCTCTTAGAGTTATATTAAAAATTAATGATTTTAAAAGCTGCTTATAAACAAATGAGATATTAAGAAAATTTTGATATCTGAAATTTTAAAATTTCTATAAGTAATTTTTAAAAACATAAGGAGATTTTTGGTTTCGTTAGGGAAATGTTTTCAAAATAATTTTTAAGAATTGTTTTTTAAAATTGTTCTCTACTATTTTATGGATACACAGTTTGAGAACTTATTTTATGTTTTTAAATATTTTTTTAAATAACATTTCTCTTAATACTTTGTTTTTTTGGTTCTCCATATTTATATAATTAGTTTTTTTAAAAACAATCCTAAAAAAAATGAAAATAAATGAAAATAATTAAAATATATTATAAAAAATATTCTATTTTATGTTTTTAAGAACAAAAGATTTTTTCTATTTTTTTATTCATAAAAATAAAAAACTATTTTTGAAGACAGCTTCCAAACATACCTTTATTCTTCCAAACCATTTTTCTAATTAAATATTTAAAACTAATTTCATATTTCTATCAAATTGTAAGAATAAAGGTAATTAAGATCGGTTTCTAAACAAGATTTTGAAAATTATTTTTAAATATTTAATTAAAAAAACAAAAGTGCTACCAATTATACTCTAAATTATATAGAAAAGTATTTTTTTTTTCTCCAAATTCATCTATTGCAAGCATTGTTCATTTAAAAACAAGTTTTATAAAATAAATTGGCAAAAATATAATTGGACCATCCATATTATTTATTAAATTAAAAAAATTGAACACCCTTATTTGATTAATCATCATTATATAGAAGAGAACAATAGGATAATAGCCCTAGTATTTCAAAAATATTTATAGTTCCATATAATTTTCTAAAATTTTTAACATTCCTTTTCTTTATCTTTTATTAAGTAGGCTTGGTCCACGGGCAAGGCGAGTGAACACTAGCTTGTATTAAGAAAATAATTTTTGACTATATTTTATTTTATAATAATTATATTTATCTATTTTTACATTACAATTATAGTCTAAATTAAAATTAAGACAAAAATATTTTTAAAATTTTGTTTTATTTTATTTTATTTTTTAAAATAGGTCGAATACTTAGTTATTTTCTAATTATAAAGGTTAAAAATCTCATATAAATAGGATTATTATTTTAGTTTTTAAAAAGTTTTAGGAAATATTGTGTTTATGAAATTCAATTTTTTTTTTTTTTTTTTTATGAGTATAAATGAAAAAGGAAAGAAAATAATAAAAGATGAACCTCGTTTCATTCACCTCTATTTTGAGGAGAGTTTTTGTACGTCTCTGTGCTTAAGGTTCAGTGAATTCCTCATGACAAGGTATTAGTGGCTCATGAGGACATGCCACGTGTAGTGGTAGTTGATAGCTAAATATTTCCAAAAGCCCGCCTTCTCCTTGGATTTTGGGCAAGAATGAAAATATCTTAGTTAAATTTTATTACTATATAAAATTAATTTCAATTTATTATAAAAGCTAGATATAGGTTTTTAGTAAAATTTAATACTTATTATTTAATGATTTAAGTTGATATTAAATTAAATTATTTTTAAATTATTAATTTGAAATTTATTATACATTTTTTATTCTTAAGTATTATGATTATTTGTTAAAATTAATCTAAATTTATTTTAAGCTAGTAAATTGATATATTTACCTTTTTAAGTTGTAATAAATGTTTACCATCATTAATTTTAATTATTTTTTATTTTTTATTAATTTTAAATAATAAATATACTTATTAGACATTCATATTGAAAATATTATGGATATATAAGATAATTTTAAAAATATTTACTATAAAAAATAAATATGAATGTAGAGTCATAGCTTTAAATATCTAAAAAAAAAAAAAAAAAAAAAAAAAAAAGAATCATGATGTAAAGTTATGACGTTAAATATTATGACGTTAAATATCTCATTAGATATAGCCAACTGAAATAAAAAATATTTAAAATTAAGAAAAAATTAATTATTAGGACATAACACTTAAAATTATTTTTAATTTTAAATTGTGATATTAAGGTATCATATCAAATATATTTAGAGCTTGTTTGGCCGTGATTCTAATAGAAGCGTTTTTCTTAAAAGTGTTTCCTTTGTAGTAAAAAACACTTTTATAAGAATTAGAAAAAGTGATTCTAATAGTATTTTTGATAAAATGTTGTATTGGTATAAAAGCACTTTTAATATTAACAAATTACCAAGAAGGACATACAATTTTATAAAAAAAAAATATATATATATATATATATATATATACACATTTATATTGTTAAAAAAAACTAAAAATAATCTTCTTCTTTTTTATGATTTAAATAAAATTTTGAAAAATGTTTACAAAAAGAATTGGATTAATAAATAAATATCAATCATGATATAACAAATTATTTGATTATATATTAGTTTAAAATTAATAATTTTTTATCACTATAATAAAATTTTAAAAAATATTTACAAAAAATAAAAATAGCACAAATATAAATATTTAGAAATGTATAAAATTATCAAACAAATATTCAAATTTTGAATTAGTCCAATAAATTTCGTCAATTAAAAATTGGTCCAAATTAGCAAATATAATCCAACATAAATATCCCCATGCCAATAGAAATTTCTCAATTAATTACCAAAATACAAATACAATTTTAGTCAAGTCCAAATACAATAAATCAAAATAAATTCAATTAGGCCGAAATTTAATATCTCATCATTCAAAACCTAATTTAATAAACAAACTCAAATTCACAATTAAAATTAAGATCAATCTATACTAACCCAATTCACAATTAAAACCAAACTCAATTTAATAAATAAATAACTAAATAAATTAAACCTAAAATCACAAACTGCACAAATAAATAAATAATAATAATAATAATAATAATAATAATAATAATGGAAAATGGGAATGATGGAAAAGTGAGGAAATGAGAAAATGAGAGAAAAGAGAAAGGGGTCGCCGGCCGGCAGTGGCTCGTCGGCAGCGATTGGCCGCTGGTTGTGCCGGAAGGCTGTTCGTAAGAGGCGATGGAGCTAAGGCCGGAGATTTCACTTTCGTGCTTGGAACTGGCGCTGGAACCGCTGCTGGTGGAGAGGCGAGAGGAGCCGGTGGAAGAGTTGCAGGTGGCGGAGTGGCTGGTGGTGGAGTGGCCGGTGGTGCAGCTAGTTGCCAGTGGGTGGATAAAAAAAAAAAAGGGAGAAAAAATAGGAAAAATGGGGGAAAATGGAGAACGAAGGAGAGAGGTATAAGTGAAAGGGAGGTATCGGGAATCACTTGGGTGCATTTTTGGAATATTTTAAAATTTTTGAAGTCTTTTTTTTTTAAAATACCTATCAAGTGATTCTCTAAAAATCACTTCAAGTGTTTTCCCAGATTTTTAAAATCGTTTTTTAAAATTTGTTAAACACCTTATTTTTATCCTAAAAACACTTTTGAAAATCACTGTTGCTCTTAATTTAATTAATAACTTAAATCAAGTGATTAACTCATTTTAAGTCATTAATGTAACTTATTGTTATATATATATATATACGTGGATGTTTAACTTTCTACATATTTTTCCATCGACCTTCATGCAGCAGCCAACACTAATAGAATTGAGAGGGAAGGCGTGGGGTGAGCATGACTTCCAGAGGAGTCAGCTTAGCCAAGGTAATGCTCAGGCCTTCTCTCATGTCCACCGGAGCGTTCAATGGTGTTGATAAGTCAAACCCTTGAAGCAGCCGACCAATCACCAAGGGTAACAATTTTAAGGCCATAGTGATCCCTGGGCAAGATCTTCTACCAGAACCAAATGGGATGAGCTCAAAATGCTGCCCCAAAACATCTAAATCCGCATGGGTTGTCAGAAACCTCTCCGGCTGAAAATCTTCAGGGTCGGACCAGACACTTGGGTCACGGTGCAACTTCCACGCATTCACGAACAAGCGGGTGCCTTTTGGAATGTGGTAGCCAGCAACATGACAGTCTTCCATGGCTTCGTGTGGCACAGATAGAGGAGCTGCTGTGTATAGCCTCAGGGTTTCCTTGATAACGGCTTGAAGGTAAAGCAGGTTTGGAATATCCGATTCTTCCACCCACCTGCCTCTACCAACTTTTAGATCTAGCTCCTCTTGAGCACACTTCAAAGCATGTTTATTGTTTAATAATGCAGACAGAAGCCATGTGGAGGTTGTAGCCACAGTGTCAGTGCCTCCCACCATGAGAATCTGCATAAGTTTAAAATTGTAGAAATATACCAAAAAATTGAAGCTATGACCCAAATGCATAAAATAGCTTAAAAAATAAAACAAAAAAACTGAAAGTCTTGAAAAATATTCAACATTACTTGACTTGTCGAATTCCACAATTATATATAGATTAAGAAAGAAGATAAAGAAAAATATGACATATCATTCTCATTGATTGATGATGATGGATGTTTATATATAAATGTATTTGAGTTATACTATAATTTAAATTCTATCTTCCACTCTAATTCAAATTCTATATTCTATTATAAATAAATACCAATATTTAAATTAATAATAACATTAACTTTCTCTAATATGCTCTACAAGATGGAGCTCCGATTAGAGATTCCAATTTTAGTCTTGAGAGAAAGAAAGAAAATAGAGATTTCAATTTTGGTCTTGAGAGAAAGAAAAAAGATTACAATGTATTTAGTTTTTGTGGATGGTGGTCTCTCTATTTTTATGCGGGGCAGTCTCCTTGGATCTAGGGAGCAAGTAGATTTGACTTGGTGGTTGAAAGATTAGGTAAGAGTAGTGGATATTTCTAAGTTGAGTTTCCAAAAACTTTGAAGAACTTGGAGAAAGAAAGCTTGTTGAAGAAAGAATAGGATTAGGAGCCTTATTTGACCATGGATGAAAATTTTGGAAAAATTTGACGAAATTTCGGGTTTTGGCAAGGGGCGATACAAAAAAGGGGAGGAAATATTGGAAAAAATCGATAAAAATCACCGAAATATCGGTTAGGGCCAATTAATTAATGACTTTTTAAGAAAATTGCCCAAGACACCAAAATATTGCCGAAAAATGCGGATTTCTTAGGCTACTGAAAGTGTGAGACTCAAACCCATAACCCAAAACCAGTGCACATAGCCTACTTACTAGTTACCACTAAGATAATTTATCTTTTAGTATATGATGTGCACTAGAAGAATATATACTAAGATAGTGATAAAAACAAAATATTTTAATAAATAAATTAATTCTAATTATTTTATTTTTAAATTTAATTTAGTTTACCATTAAAAATATAAAAATTACAGTGATAATTTTCTTAACCTTTTTTTTATATCATTTATATATTAATTAAATATAAAAATAGAAATATGAAAAAAAAAATTATACATATATCATCATTTATTTTATATCATTTAATACAATTAAATTAAATGAATCATAATTTTAATATTAAATATATTTTAAAATTAGACATATTATAATTAAATATCACAATATTATTGTAGAATAATATTTGATGTTTAATAATAAATGTACACTTATAGAATTCATACTTTTTATTGACACATACAATTTTGTTATCAAATATGATAAATTATATTATGTTATATTATATATATATATATATATATATATATATCAAATTCTTGAACAAAACAAATTTAAAATGTCTATTATATTTTTAATTACATTTCTATGAGAGTTTTTTTACATTTTCATGAGTTTTGATCAATTTTAAGTTTATCAATATTTTTTCTCAAAATATCTGTCGATATATTGAATACATTGGCGGAATCAAAGTATCGATATATCAAAGATTATCGATATTTTCATCAATGTATTTGATTATCGATATTTTCATCAATGTATTTGACATCAAACTATACGATGTTTTAGAAGCTAATGCAATAGATGATATAAGAGGTAAATGAGAAGACAATATAAGGCAAATCTTAAGTAGATACAAAGGAACATAAACATGTCTGTTTTCCCAAGACATGAAAAAAAAAAAATCAAATCTTTGAGAAAGCTTTTGGAGAAACCGAGAGATGTAGAATTGAAGGTAATAAAGAAGTACATATTAAATTAGGGGAACCAATACTAATAGGAAGTAAAGGAAAAGAAAATTCTGATAGGTTTGAACCATGAAAATCTGGGGTTCTTGGTTGTAAAGAGGTATTGAAATCAAGATATTGCATTGGAGACAGTAAAAAAATGGACATTGAAATTAGGATATTACATTGGGGACCATAAGGAAGGGGTTATTGACAATAGATAGGCATAACAAGGTCACTACCATTTGTGGTAGGGATAGGGGGAGACTTGCAGGGCCTAAGCCATGTCATGTAGAGAAAAAAGAAAATAGAGGAAAATATAACATATTATTTTCATTTATGATAATTGATATTTATATACAAATACATATGAGTTCTAACATAATTCAAACTTTATCTCAAAATAGATAAATACCAATATTCTATTCTAATTCGAACTAATAACAAATTTCTACTATAATTTAAATTTTATATTCTATTTTAATTCAAATTCTATATTTTATTCTAATTCAAACTAATATAAAATAAATAGATAAATACCAATATTTAAATTAAAAATAACATTAAATTGGATTGTCCCCATGTCACTTGACTCAAACCATGGAAAAGAGGGGCTAGAAACAAATTCAAGGACCCACAATCTATAGTGTACATACCATCCCATGTTATTCCACCACAATCTCAATCCAATTAAGCAAACAACTTGGAAACACTATTTTTAGTGATATATAAAATGACCAAAGATGCAGAGTCGTGGGATGGAAAACGTATTCATATCATTATTTTGATGACTATAAATAAAAGGGAGGAGAAAATGAAAAAAAGATGAACCTCATGTTATTCACCTCCATTTTGAAAGGGTTTTTATATAAATCAGTGAATCCCACCCAGCAATTCCTATCTAGTGGCACATGAGGACATGCCATTTATAGTGATGGCGACAGCTAAATATTTTCCATACCCCACCTCGCTCCCTGGCCCCATCTTGATAGATGGGTTTTAGGAAATGCTATTGGGTTGAGGTCGATTTTTGCATCTTACTTTAAAGTAAATTTGTGAAAATTTATTTATTTTATTTAAATTAAAATAATTGAAAATTTTAATAATATGAGACAAGTGGGGCATGGGAAAGCATCTTTCCACCCTGTAACTTTTGTTTTTCTCATAAACAACTGCCACCTCAAAAAGGGGAAAAAACATAAAGGGAAAGTAACTCAAAATGATCAAAATTTTATATACCTTAAATTTGAATTATTTGTTAAGGATTTTTTTTTATTTTTTTTATTTTTTTATTTTTTTTTAAATTTACTTTTAAAGTTGGTTGCAAAATACACTTTTACAAAGAAAGAAAAAAAGCAGTACATGGATAGGAGAGGAGCATACCATTACTGTTGCCTTGATGACTGTTTCCCTTGAATGGCCAAACATGGAAGTGTCTTCAAGCACCGATAGCATCACATCAATGAAATCCTGCCTCCTGCTGCCCTCGCTGTTGAGCCTCATCTCATGTTCTTCCACCCAACCTTCCACAAGAGAGTCCACTTCCTTCGCCACCCGCTTCATCGACCCCAAATACCCTTGTAAATCCATCCACTCTAATCCTGGAATGGCATCCGACAAAACAAAGGCCCCCGCTAGAGACAGGAATTTCTCAATTGTTGCTATGGCCCGCCTTGCTTCCTCGTTTCCATGGCCAGAAGTATTGAAATACCTCTTCCCTGCGATCATCTTTAGGACTATATTGAAGCTGAGGTGTTGAAACCATTCACTCATCACTACCTTTACTGGATGGACCCAGTCGCTGCCTTTTCCAAGTGAGTACAAATCTTTAATGGAAAGATCCAATTCCGAAATCTGCACATGCTTTAATGCATCGAGGCGACGGGCTGAGAGGATTTCTATCATGGATAGCTTGCGCATCTCACGCCAAAGGGCTCCATAAGGGGCGAAACCAAATCCAGCGTAGTTGTATCCTAAGATCTTTCCTGCACTGGAACTTGGGCGTGAGGCAAAAGCCTTATCATTAGTGGTGAAGCATTCTTTAACAGCCTCACGGCTGCTCACCACAAGTGCGCGGTGCACTCCAAGGCGGATCATGAAGACGGGGCCGTGCTTATCAGCCATGGCTCCAAGGGTTCGGAATATTGGGGTTTGGCCTCGTAGAAGAGGAAGGTGACCTAGAAATGGCCAGGCACCAGATGGCTCTGGGGCTGACCTGCCCTTGCTCTTCCCAGCAAGAGTCATAACTCTCCATACACCATACAACAAAATCAACCCCAGAATTCCAGAGATTGCTACTAACTGAGAAGGGGTATCCATGTTGGATTGTCTGAGACTGCTGATACACTAACTGGTAGCTTCAACTTTCCTCTATCTTCCTCCCTTTAGAGAAGAGAATTGTACTTTACACCCACTTGAATTTGTTGTCTTTCAAACACATCACACGAGATAGATAAAAATATCTTTTAACGTACACCCGTCGTTTTCGTAGTCAGTTCCATAAAATTCTCCTTATTTAATCTTTTATTTTATTTTTCATTTATTTTTTAAAATTCTTTTAAAAATAATTAAAAAATTAGTATTATTTTCTATTTTTAAATTATAAATAAACAAAAATTATATTAATGATTTAAAAACCATTTTAAAAAATACTTTCGAAAAAAAATATTAATTTAAATGAATAAAAATTATCTTTTATATTTTATAAGTAAATAATTTAATGATTAAAATATTGTTTAAAATAAATATATTTGCTATTTTTTTCTTCTATACTAAAAGGTATTTTTAAAGTTTATCTTTTTTACTATTATAAAATAAAAAATTTAAGTTTTTTTAATCTTCTTTCTTTCATATTTTAATAATTTTTTGAATATAAACTTTTGATAATAAGTTATATGAAATGTTGCAAATTTGTTTATTAAAGAATTTTTTTTAATGATTTGAATTAATTGAAAATTTATTGAAATAAGAAAAAGAAAAAGAGAGAAGGAGGATGAATGAAGAGTTTTTATTTTAAATATCCAATTAAAATATTTTTATATTTAAAAATTGATTATATTAATATATAGTATATTAAAAATTGATTTTTTTTCTTATATAAAAGGGTTGAATGATATATTTACTCATTTTAAATAAAAACAAGTAGTTAAAAATTATATAGATTATTTTTTAGTTTAGTTTTAAAATATTTTTCTAATTTTATTTTTTTATTTTTATGAAAAATACGTTCGATTAAAAAATGAATACTATTTTTTCATATGAAAATAATAAAAAAAAATTAAATTTAATTTTTTTAAAAAAAAATTTCTATTAATTATTTTAATAATAAAATAAAAATATAATATGTTCACAATTAAACAAAGAAATTTATCAATGGTATATTTTATATAAATCAGTGAATCCCACCCAGCAATTCCTATCTAGTGGCACATGAGGATATGCCATTTATAGTGATGGCGACAGCTAAATATTTTCCATACCCCACCTCGCTCCATGGCCCCATCTTGATAGATGGGTTTTAGGAAATGCTATTGGGTTGAGGTCGATTTTTGCATCTTACTTTAAAGTAAATTTGTGAAAATTTATTTATTTTATTTAACTTAAAATAATTGAAAATTTTAATGAGATGAGACAAGTGGGGCATGGGAAAGCATCTTTCCACCCTGTAACTTTTGTTTTTCTCATAAACAACTGCCACCTCAAAAAGGGGAAAAAACCATAAAGGGAAAGTAATTCAAAATGATCAAAATTTTATATACCTTAAATTTGAATTATTTGTAAAGGATTTTATTTTTTATATTTTTTTTATATATTTTTTTTAAATTTACTTTTAAAGTTGGTTGCAAAATACACTTTTACAAAGAAAGAAAAAAAGCAGTACATGGATAGGAGAGGAGCATACCATTACTGTTGCCTTGATGACTGTTTCCCTTGAATGGCCAAACATGGAAGTGTCTTCAAGCACCGATAGCATCACAAAAAAATCATATTTAAGTTTTTCGCCATTTTCTTAATCAAACCATTAGAATCATTTTTAATACACATATACACACATTCACTACAGAGATATGAAATTTATGTCATTATACGAGGGCATTCACTAATTGTATAAGAGAAATATACTAAGTGTATAAGGGGTGTAAAATATTACTATTTGTAAAATATTTCAATCGATTTTAAACCACTATTTTATTTTCCTTGTCACTTATAGATTAAGTACCTATGTCATGCACTTTATTTTACTCTCACGTGGAAATTCAGATATTTTCCCTCGTAATGATGTTTGGGGAAAAAAAATTAACCCTAATTCATCCACTTTTTTCTCAATTAAACTATTAGAAATATGATTAATACACGTACGTTGACACATTTATTAAGAGGGATATATTACCCCAGCGTCGTTTGTAGGGTAGATGAAGAGGAAGAAGTAGTAATGCAAGAACGCTTGGAGTTCTTGCGAGTACCACCGCCAACGGGGATGTTCCTAAGAGTGCCTCCCTGGGTCCAATAGCGGCGACAGGATTTGCAGAAGTGGCGAGGCTGAGAGAGGTTGTAGTCATTGTAGTAGCAGAATTTGGTGTTGGTAGAGTCGCAGCGGGGACATGGAAGGTGCTCAGACTGCGGCGAATGCCCACCCATGTGTCGGGTTCTCGCAACTCGCCTCTCCCCGGACTCTGATGGCATTTCCAGAGATCTAATATGCTACATGTTTCGCATATTAGTCTCAATCTCATCAATGTCAAACAATTTGCAAGAGAAAATAATGTATTCATTGAGTTTCATTTATCTATTTGCATTGTGAAGGATCTAGCAACATGAACACCTTTGCTTAAAGGAAGGCTACACAAAGGGCTATATTTGTTCAACCTGTTCAAGGCTTAATCATCTTCATTAACTAGTTCACATTAGTTTTCCCCTATTATTTCCAAGGATCACCAAGTCTTATCTCTTAAATATAGTAGAATAGGAGGTTGTGATATAAATTCTCCTATATTTTCTACTTTCAATCAAAATAATGATAATGTTAAGTCATATGCTATTTTGAGTTCGTGGCATAGGAAATTAGGACACCTAACTCTCTCTATTGTCAAACAAGTCTTGTCAAATTGTAACATCAAGTTTTCAATGAAAAAGAGGGATTATTTTTGTTAAACCTATCAACTTGGCAAAAGTCACAAATTGTCTTTCTTAAATTCCTTAATTGTGTATGTTATCCATTACATCAAATAGAATTTGATCTTGGGGGTGCTGCTTTAGTGACATTTAGGAATGGGCCGGCTTAGATATTACATTAGCTTTGTTAATATGTATTTAAGGTACACTTTGATCTACTTCTTAAAATCTAAATCTGAAGTCACTCAAACCTTTCAACATTTTAAGGCTCAAGTTGACATTTTGTTGAATAGAAAGATCAAAATTCTTCACATTGATTAGGGTGGTGAATTTAGATCACTAAATTCATTTCTGTAATCAACTAGAGTCACTAATAGATTATCTGGTCCACATACTTCAAAACAAAATGGTATTGTAGAAAGAAAACATCGGCACTTCGTAGAAACTAGTTTAACCTTCCTAGCTCAATCTTCTTTACCTTTGAAATTTTGGGATGATGCTTTTACAACTACTTTCTATCTTATAAACATGTTACCAACATTAGTTCTTCGTGGACAGTCTCCTTTGGAGAGGCTTTTAAACACCAAACTTGATTATTCTTTCTTAAAGGTATTTGGTTGTCAATGTTTTCCGTACTTGAGACCATATAATTCTCATAAAATGCAATTTCATTTAGTTCTCTATACATTTGTTGGATATAGTCATAAGCACAAAGGATATAAGTGTTTAGATTCGAGTGATAGGATCTATATATCTAGGTATGTTATATTTGATGAAAACATGTTTCCATTTATTTCAAAAACTGTTCCTAAATGTTCTATAGCCTCCAATCATGTTAACACCAGCTCATGGCTCCCGTTGTTAACCATAGTTCATCCTACAATTCATCTTAATACCCTTCACACCAAGTCCTATCATATTTTTCCTTGTTATTTGAAAGAACTTGATTTCTCTACAACTTAGAAGACACAAACAAGTTCAGGAACCAATAATAATTTTACCTCAGTTCAATCAGAACAATTGGAAACTCACAAACCTGCCATAGCACCATAAGGGAATATCCACCCAATGAGAACTAGGTCTAAAGTAGGGATTTTTAAACCTAAAGTGTTGCTAATAATTGACTTTTCTATTGTTGAGCCAATTACAGTGCAAGAAGCTCTTCAAAGTCCCCTATGGAAAGCTGTCATGCAAGAAGAATATGATGCTTTGATTACCAATAGCACATGGTCTCTAATTCCTCAGCTTTCAGCCAAGAAAATTGTTGGTAGTAAGTGGATTTTCAAACTTAAGAGACTTTCAAATGGTTCTATTGCTCATTATAAGGCACGAATGGTTGCCAAAGGATGTTATCAAAGGCTTGGTTTTGACTTCACAGAGACATTTAGCCTAGTAATTAAACTAAGCATTGTTCGGGTAGTTTTAATAATAGCTCTTGCTCAAAATTGGGAGATTTTCCAACTAGATGTAAACAATGCATTTCTTAATGGTATTCTACATGAAACAGTTCTTATAGAGCAACCCCCAGGTTTTGAGAAATCTATAATTTCTATTCCACCAGTATACAAGCTTCACAAAGCCCTTTATGGATTAAGGCAAACTTCTTGATTTTGGTTTGATAAACTTGAGGATTCTCTTTTGCAGTTTGGTTTTGTGAGTTCTAAAACTAATCAGTCATTGTTTCTTAGATTTACTTCTACTTCATGTATTTATCTCTTGGTTTATGTCGATGATATCATTATCACCGGAAATGATTCACTTTCAATTGCCACATTGAAATCCCTAATCAATTAGAAGTTTTCACTCAAGGACTTGACATTCTCTAATATTTTTTAGGAAGTTGAGTTCAACATATTGAAAATGGAGGAATCTTACTCTCACAAGAGAAATATCTCATTGAAATTTTAAGAAAGGCTAAGATGGTTACAACAAAGGTCTTTTCAATACCCATAGTTGGAGGTTTGAGACTCTCAGTACATCAAGGTGAACCTATTCCAGATCCCAAGATTTATTGGAGTATTTTAGGGGGTTTACAATATGCTACTATTACTAGACCCGTGATATCTTTTAGTGTGAATAAAGTGTCTTAGTTTATGCATAATCGATTGAACTTTCATTGGCAAGCTATTAAATGAATACTTTGATATCTTACAACACTCTTCATCATTATCTTTATCTTTCCAAACCATCACATTTGTTTCTTAAAGGTTTGTTTTATGCTGATTGGGCATTTGATCCTGATGATAGGAAATCAACTTCATGCTACTACATATTTCTTGAACAAAACCTAGTCACTTAGAGTTCTAAGAAACAACACACCATTTCTCGTTCTAGTACTGAAGTGGAGTACCAGAGCGCTACTGCTGAAATGGTGTGGTTGTAAGGATTGCTGAAAGAACTACAAGTTCCACAAACTCAAACACCAGTCATTTTGTGTGATAATCTCAACACTGTATCATTAAGTATTGATCCAATTCAACACTCTCGAATGAAATAGATTGAGTTTGATTTTTACTTTGTTCGTGATCTTTACTATGACCAAACAACAAATATCTTCACAAAGTTTGTCTCAACATCCTCATTCTAAATATTTCATGACAAGCTAAATGTCATCTCTCTCTCTACACTTAGCTTGTGGGGAAGTGTTAAAAAGTATTCTAAAACTTCTAAACTGCCATGTGGTGTTGAATAATAGGTTGGGTTGTTAGCGTTGGTTTCTCCTTTTTGTATAAAATCTTCATAACCAATTTTTAATAAAATAAAGAGACAAAGATAAAGAAAATCTTCTCTACTCGTATTTTGTCCTCTATTCCTTTTCCTCTATTTTTTTTCTCTATTTCTCCCATATCCCACAAGAGAGTCTACTTCCTTTGCCACCCACTTCATCAACTCTAAATGCCCTTGCAAATCCATCCATTCTACACATGGAATGGCATTCGACAAAACAAACGTCCCTGATAGTGACAACAAATTTTGAATTGTTGCTATGGCCTGCCTTGCTTCCTCATTTCCATGGCCCGAATGATCAAAATACCTCTTCCCTATGATCATCTTTAGGACTATATTGAAGCTGAGGTGTTGGAACCATTCACTCATCACTATTTTTACTAGATGGACCCAGTTGTTGGATTTTCCAAGTGAGTATGAATCTTTAATGGAAATATCCAATTCTGAAACCTCCAATTGCTTTAATGCATCAAGGCAGCAAGCTGAGAGGATTTCTATCATGGACAGCTTGTACATCTCATGTCAAATGGCTCCATAAGGGGCATAACCAAATCCTGTGTAGTTATATCCTAAGAGCTTTCCTGCATTGGAACTTGGATGTGAGGCAAAGGCCTTATCATTAGTAGTGAAGCATTCTTTAACAGCCTTATGGATGCTAATGACAAGTGCATGGTGCACTCCAAGGCGGATCATGAAGACGGGTTGTGCTTATCAACCATGGCTCTAAGGGTTTAGAATTGTTGAAAAGTGTTCCAAATTCTTAATTAGTAAAGATTTCTTTTGTGTAGAGAATAATTGCATGGAATATTTCCTATATTCATGTTGTTGTAATATTAGATTTCCTTATAAAATAAAATTAGTTATCATGAATATCTTTATAGATGTTTTATGTCATGAGGGGAAAAAGTCATAAGATGGAGATGAATTCGTAAAGATTATATGAGGTAGATAGAGATGTGATGAAGAATGAAAGATATTCAATAGAACAAGGGGACTTATGGTTTAGGGTGTGAATACAATGAATAGAAAAATATGAAATGTTTTAGGACCCCAATAATTGTATTTAATTTTGCCCTCTATAATATTCTCTATCATATAGGATGTAGGTATGGTTGGTTGAGCCACGTTAAAACTTTGTGTACCTTTATGTTGATGGTTTTGTCTTTGTGTTCTTGAATTAATATTGTTTGCATTAAAACTTTCGTTGGTACAACAAAAATATTGGGGTTTGGCCTTGTAGTAAAGGAAGGTGACCAAGAAATGGCTAGGCACCAGATGGCTCTAAGCTTGACCTGCCTTTGCTTTTTCCCATGGTTTTAAAAACCAACTAGTCTAACTTCTTCGACTGTCGACTGGGTCGACCAATTCAATTGTCGGTCGGTCACGATTTTGGTTTGGTCCAGTTAATTGAGCTTGTGGATGGTTGAACCGGGATCGAACCAGATGAACTAAACGAACTGGCCAATTCCCTCCGAATCGAACAGTTCAACCATTTTAATTTTTGTCACATCAAAATAATGTTGTTTTGCTGAGTATAAAAGGTTTCTTTCTCTTCCCAAGCAACATACAAATATAAAATAATTTAAATTTATATACAAATATAAATATTTATATCTACATTTATTTTATAATAATTATTAATAATATATATGAAATTTATATAATAATTTTTAAAATTTTAAAATAACAAAATATATAGATATGTAATTATAATTTTCTTTTCACCTTCATATTTAAATATTATACATATTTCGTTTAATAAAATTTAGTATATTAATACATTTATATTTATATTTATCATTTAATTTGATATATCAAATATATATATATATATATATATAAAAGAAATATTATCAATATATATATATATATATATATTAATTTCTTATAATAATTTTTAATTTTAATAAAATATAAAATATATATTTATGATATCACTGGTCAACCATTGTTCGACCATCGGTTTGATTAGTGAACTGTGGACTAATAACTTTTTCAGTTGAATGTTTGGTCCTATTTTGAAATATTGCTCTTTCCCAGCAAGAGTCATAACTCTCCATATATTATGCAATAAAACCAACCCATGAATTCATGAAATTGCTAGTTCCTAAGAAAGTTTATCCATGGTGGATTGTGAGTAACTCACTACTCTAACTCAGTATTCAGATTCAAATAAAAAATATTTAGAATTAAGAATAAATTAACTATATAGACTTAAACCTTAAAATTATTTTTAATTTTAAATTATTATATTAAGTTATCATATCAAATATACTTAATTTAATTAATAACTTAAATCAAGTGATTAACTCATTTTAAGTCATTAATGTAACTTATTGTTATATATATATATATATATATATATATATATATATATATATATATATATGGATGTTTAACTTTCTACATCTTTATGCAGCAGCCAACATTAATAGGATTGAGAAGGAAGGCGTGGGGTGAGCATGACTTCCAGAGGAGTCAGCTTAGCCAAGGTAATACTCAGGCCTTCTCTCATGTCCACCGGAGCGTTCAATGGTGTCGACAAGTCAAACCCTTGAAGCAGCCGACCAATCTCCAAGGGTAACAATTTTAAGGCCATGGTGATCCCTGGGCAAGATCTTCTACCAGAACCAAATGGGATGAGCTCGAAATGCTGCCCCAAAACATCTAAATCTGCATGGGTTGTCAGAAACCTCTCCGGCTGAAAATCTTCAGGGTCGGACCAGACACTTGGGTCACGGTGCAACTTCCACGCATTCACGAACAAACGGGTGCCTTTTGGAATGTGGTAGCCAGCAACATGACAGTCTTCCATGGCTTCGTGTGGCACAGATAGAGGAACTGCTGTGTATAGCCTCAGGGTTTCCTTGATAACGGCTGGAAGGTAAAGCAGGTTTGGAATATCCGATTCTTCCACCCACCTGCCTCTACCAACTTTTAGATCTAGCTCCTCTTGAGCACGCTTCAAAGCATGTTTATTGTTTAATAATGCAGACAGAAGCCATGTGGAGGTTGTAGACACAGTGTCAGTGCCTCCCACCATGAGAGTCTGCATAAGTTTAAAATTGTAGAAATTTACCAAAACATTGAAGCCATTACCCAAATGCATAAAATACCCAAAAAAAAAAAAAAAAAAAACATTGAAAGTCTTGAAAAATATTCAACAGCGCTTGAAAAACTAACTTCTCTGGTTGAATTCCACAATTGTATATAGAAAAAGAAGAAGATAAATAAAAATATGACGTATCGTTCTGATCGATGATGATGGATATTTATATACAAATATATATGAGTCCTATTATAATTCAAATTTTATATTCTATTATAAATAAATACCAATATTAAATTAAGAATAATATTAACTTTCTCTGATATGCATGGCCGGCAAGATGGAGCTTTGATAAGAGATTCCAATTTTAGTCTTGAGAGAGAAAATAAATATTCCAATTTTAGTCTTGAGAAAAAGAAAATAGAGATTTCAATTTTGGTCTTGAGAGAAAGAAAATAGATTACAATGTATCTAGTTTTTGTGGAGGGTGATCTCCCTATTTTTGTGTAGGACAGTTTCCCTAGATCTAGGGAGCGAGTAGATTTGACCTGGTGACTAAAAGATTAGGCAAGAGTAGTGGGATCTTCCTAAGTCAGATTTCCAAAAACTTTGAGGAACTTGGAGAAAAGAAAGTTTATTGAAGGAAAAGTAGAATTAAAAGCCTTATTTGACATCAAACTATATATAATGTTTTAGAAGCTAATGCAATAGATGATATAAGAGGTAAAGGAGAAGGTAGAATATAAGGCATATCTCAAGTAAAGGTAAAGGAATATGAGCATGTTTGTTTTCCCAAGACAAGATATGTAAGAAAGCAATGAAATCTTTGAGGAAGCTTCAAGAGAAGGAGAGAGAGGTAAAATTAAAGGTAATAAAGAAGTATATATTAAATTAAGGGAACCAACCAATACTTGTAGGAAGCAAAGAAGAAGAAAATTCTGGTAGGTTTGAACTAAGAAAATTTGGAGCTCTTGGCTTTAAAGAGGTATTAAAATTAAAATATTACATTTGAGATAATAAAGAAAGAGACATTGAAATTAGGATATTACACTGGAGACCATAGGGAAGGGGGCATTGATAATACATAAGTATAGCAAGGTCACTACCATTTGCTGTAGGGATAAGGGGAGATGTGTAAGGCCTAAGCCTTGCACCTTAAATTGCTCCAAGTTGAGAATAGGGTTTAGGATTCTAATACCATATAGAGAAAAAAGAAAATAGAGGAAAATATAAAATATTATTCTCATGGATGATAATAAATATTTATATGCAAATACATTTGAGTTCTAACATAATTCAAATTTTATCTTACCCTAATTCAAATTAATAGCAAATTTTTACTCTAATTCAAATTCTATATTTTATTTTAATTCAAACTGATATATAATAAATAGATAAATACCAATATTTAAATTAAAGATAACATTAATTTCAATTGTCCCCATTGTGATGACTTGACTCAAACCATGGAAAACAAGGGCTAGAAGCAAATTCAAGGACCCCCGGGTTCAATCTATAGTGTACATACCATCCCATGTTATTCCACCACAACATCATTCCAATTAAGCAAACAACTTGGAAAAACTATTTTTAGTGATAAATATAATGACCAAAGATGCGGAGTCGTCGAATGGAAAACGTATTCATATCATTATTTTGACGACTATAAATGAAAGGGACGAGAAAATAAAAAAAATGAACCTCGTGTTATTCACCTCTATTTTGAAAGGGTTTTTATATAGATTTTTTTTGTTTACTCTCTCTTTTATATACCCGTGACCAGCAATTCCTATCTAGTGGCAGATGAGGACATGCCACGTATAGTGATGGCGACAGCTAAATATTTTCTTCCATACCCCACCTCGCCCCATGGCCCCATCCTGATAGATGGGTTTTAGGAAATGCTATTGGGTTGAGGTCGATTTTTACATCTTACTTTAAAGTAAATTTGTGAAAATTTATTTATTTTATTTAAATTAAAATAATTGAAAATTTTAATCAAAATTTTATATACCTTAAATTTGAATTATTTGTAAACGATTTTTCTATGTTTTTTTTAAAAAAAAAAAAAAAATTACTTTTAAAGTTGGTTGCAAAAATACACTTTTCCAAGAAAGAAAGCAGCACATGGATAGGGGAGGAGCATACCATTACTGTTGCCTTGATGACTGTTTCTCTTGAATGGCCAAACATGGAAGCGTCTTCAAGCACCGATAGCATCACATCAATGAAATCCTGCATCCTGCTGCCCTCGCTGTTGAGCCTCATCTCATGTTCTTCCACCCAACCTCCCACAAGAGAGTCCACTTCCTTCGCCACCCGCTTCATCGACCCCAAATACCCTTGTAAATCCATCCATTCTACGCCTGGAATGGCATCCGACAAAACAAAGGCCCCTGCTAGAGACAGGAGTTTCTCAATTGTTGCTATGGCCCGCCTTGCTTCCTCGTTTCCATGGCCAGAAGTATTGAAATACCTCTTCCCTGCGATCATCTTTAGGACTATATTGAAGCTGAGGTGTTGAAACCATTCACTCATCACTACCTTTACTGGATGGACCCAGTCGCTGCCTTTTCCAAGTGAGTACAAATCTTTAATGGAAAGATCCAATTCCGAAATCTGCACTTGTTTTAATCCATCGAGGCGACGAGCTGAGAGGATTTCCATCATGGACAGCTTGCGCATCTCACGCCAAAGGGCTCCATAAGGGGCGAAACCAAATCCAGCGTAGTTGTATCCTAAGATCTTTCCTGCACTGGAACTTGGGCGTGAGGCAAAGACCTTATCATTAGTGGTGAAGCATTCTTTAACAGCCTCACAGCTGCTCACCACAAGTGCTCGGTGCGCTCCAAGGCGGATCATGAAGACGGGGCCGTGCTTATCAGCCATGGCTCCAAGGGTTCGGAATATTGGGGTTTGGCCTCGTAGAAGAGGAAGGTGACCTAGAAATGGCCAGGCACCAGATGGCTCTGGGGCTGACCTGCCCTTGCTCTTCCCAGCAAGAGTCATAACTCTCCATACACCATACAACAAAACCAACCCCAGAATTCCTGAGATTGCTACTAACTGAGAAGGGGTATCCATGTTGGATTGTCTGAGACTCTACTGATTCACTATTTAGGTTCAAACTGGTAGCTACAACTTTCCTCTGTCTTCCTCCCTCTAGACACCTTTTTATTTATTTAAGTATTATTTAATTATTAAATTCATTAATTTCAATAGGAACAGATCGAGCATCGCACAAAGCCCAATAATGGAACAGATCGAGCATCGCACAAAGCCCAATAATTGAATATCATACTATTGCAGCATCGAACAGCGTGACCCGGGCGACCCGGCCGGTTCTGGTAGAACCGCTCCCCTATCGCACCCCCAAAATAAATTAAATAACACCAAACACAGTTTCTTTATGTTACAGAGTAGAACTTTAAGTTTTGTGCTAATTCATGCCTCAATGTTTACTTCAAAAAAATGTTTGGTAAATCAAGTTAATGATTTAATAATTTAATTTAAGTCATTAAATATATTAAATATATTTAATAAAATAATTTAATATTTTAATTTAAAGTTAAAAATACTTTAAGCATTAAGCCAAAATAGTTAATTCATACCTAATCTTAAATACTTTTTATCTTATTTATCTATATTAGTGAGTATATTTTAAATTATAATTCCACATTCATGTTTCGTTTTTTATAAAAATATTTTATAATTATTTTATGTATCTACGATACTTTAAATATGAATATTTTATAAATAAATTTATAACTCAAAATTAATGAAATAAATTTGAGTTAAAATTAATATATTAGTTCAATTATGTAAAGGTATCAATTTGATGGTTTAGAATAAATTTTAATTTAACTTTATCAAACAACCTTAATAGTTAAAATAAAAAATAAATAATAAGTTTTAAGTTAACAACTTAAGAACAATTTAACTTAAAGTTAATTTAAATCATTAAGTAATAAGTATTAAGTTTTATCAAACATCCATTTAATCATTAGAAGGGCATGATTGAGGTTGGCTTTGAATAGGCCTTAGTGTAGGTATTTAACAAGAAGAACATATCAATCACCACTTCAGAAGAGAACATTATTGGGCTACATCATTCGAATTCCCAACATTAGATATCAAGCACTAATATGTGTGTGTATGTGTGTGTATGTGTGTGTGTGTATGTGCGCATGTGTGTGCAAAGATGTTGTCCAATAGCTAACAAATTTTTTATTAAGGATCTTGATCATAAACTTAGATATTTTCTTGGTAATGAGGTAGTTGTGTATTTTTCAAGGTTTTCTTCAATGGTAGCACAAATATTTCCATGGCCATACTCAAATATTTGTGTTGAGTAATGGTTCACTTGTCTCCCATGGATGAGCATTTTATCACCACATATCCTACATCTTAGAGGCATTACTTGGTTGTCTTATATATCTAAATAAGTTGTATATTTTTAAAATTTGAATGACATTTTGTTTGAGAGAAAAATTGAGTCTAGTTAATATTATTGGAACCAAATTGCAACCATAATCAACATGCATTTTTAAGAAAAATTAGTTTCATCTTATTCATTTCAAGTTGAGTATTATTATAAACGCCCAAACTCGTTTTAAGGGGGAGTATTAGGAGAGATAAAATATATTTTAATATTCTTTATATATATATATATATATATATATCTTTTTAGACCAATATGTAAAGAGTAATGATTAGGATCCATTGCTTTATTAGTTAATCAGAAGCTGTTAAGGCTTAGTTTACACATGCCATTAACATAACCACTATACTTTTAGTTAGTTAGAAACCCATTAGGTAATAACTTTGTACTTAAGCCTCTTTGTTCAACCTTCAGAATCAAAAGAAAAATGCAAATTTAAAATATTGGTATTAGTTCTTTCTTCTTCAGCTTTTTAAGATGATATAAGAGCATTCAATTCCTGCAATGGAAAGTTCATTGGCAACAACCACATGAAGTGCTTTAAGTTTCACTCTAGTTTCAATTTCTTATCTGAAGAAAAGAGAAAAGCTTAATTCTTTTTCTATTTCATCTTGTTTTTGCTCTTGTAGCCTTTTGTGTTTTTATAGTCTTCATGAAGGTTTAGGTTCATAACGTGATCTTCACATGGGGCTGCAACCTTTTAGGATAATGTTAAGGGTTGGTAATTATCATGTTTGAATGTTAGTTTGACATTTTCATGTATGTTATAAGACCTAGGCCTTAAGTAGGTGCTTATTTTAGACAAACGTGTTTTAGGTGTTTGATTATAAGTGGATGTATTTTGAATGACATATCCAGGGGTGCTCATTTTTTGCAGCGTCAGTGCCCCTCCCAACCCTAAGTCTTTTGCTTGTTGAAAAGACTTAGGGCTTGTTTCACCATTTTGAATTAATTGTGACCAGTAATTTTTTAAGGTTATTTTCAACATTTAATCATTAACAACGCACAAGGTTTAGGGCCATCTTTCCTTCTCAAGGTGGTTATTGTAATGTCCTTCCATGTCCAAGGGTGAGGATTCCACCACTTGTCACCTATTGTGATGTCCCCAATGAGAATTGCTCTTCTTTGTGAGTGGGTTTTATTTACAATGTCGTTTTCTAATGGCTTTTCTTCTCGGTGTTTCTTTTTCAAAGGCAGGTGTGACTTTTCATTTCCACGTTTTTCTACTTCATTTAATGTTTTCATTATTCTTTATATTATTTTCTCTAGGACTATGTCGAAAAAAGGGAAGAAGATGAAGGTGATTGGGTCACCAAAGGAATTCAGGGCTGAGTTTAACATACCACTATCAGTCAACATTTAGTTTGTAGAAGATGATGAAGTTGACCTTGCCGTCGAGAGTCCTATTGTTGGCGAGTTGTTCTTGCCTAAGAGTTACTTTGAGGCGAGGTTAAGGTTACCCCTTCCTCATATATTCAGAAATATAGTGTGTCACCTCCACTTAGCCCCAAATAAATTATGCATTAATATTGTGAGGCTAATTATGTCATTAGTAGTTTTATATCATATGAAGGCCTCGATATTTTGACTAAGGATGTTTTATATATTTACAATGTAAAGAGGTCTTGTATTTCACATGAGCGGTACCTTTCTCCTTGATCTGGCATGAATTTCTCATCACTAGCACACCCTCAACTAATAAAGATTTATATAAGGGTAGTATTATTATGGTGTCTAGAAATTGAGAATTTTGGGCTTCTGAACCTTTTGGTCTTTCTCACATTCCAAGGGTTCATTGTGTTCCAGGTATGGCTCGTTTACACCTTGATTTTTTTTCCTTTTCTTTTCTCTTGATTTTTGTGATGATGTGAGGATTGGGTGGTATGTACAAATAAAGGATACTGAAGCTCCAAAAATTAATGAATCTCAATGTGTCGAGATTACCAATTGGTTAAGGATTAGTGTTGGTATTCACATCTAGAAGATATTGTTAAAGCCAACCCAGCTATACGCTTCCTTTGTTTCTATAGGATTGATTTCACCGACACCTTACCTTTTTTATTATCAAGTTTAAGGATGCTCCATTGGAGAAGCGATTTTCTTTGCTACCTCTACCTCTTGTAGTGGATCGCCTAAAAATGAAACACGAACAACCCTTGCTGAAGTCGATCTCATCGAAGGGCAAATCCCAAAACATTGATTCAAGTATGAAAGACTCTGTAAAGTCCCCAATGATTCAGGGAAAGACCCGTCTTGGTAGTCGAGTAACTCGGTCTTTAATGAATTCTTTTAAGGATTGGTCCATTTCATCTTCATCTCCGATTGATTTTACGAAAGATGGCAAAAACATCGAGGATTTGTCTAAATCTAAAGTTCTTGAAGATACTATAGTAGGGGAACAAAATGTCAAAGATTTGTTGGTTTCATCTCTTCCATTTTCCAATGCAGAATTTGGGAAGAAGTTAACTATTGAGATAAAATATTTGATTGGATTTGGCCCCTACCATTAAGGGTACCAAGTTGTCTTTGTTGCCAAAAAAATGTGAAGTATCTATCTAGCTTTTCCGATACATCGATTATGGATAGGTCTAATGGCCTCTACTATCAGTTGTATGCAACGACTTTTATCTTTGTATATTTTCTCAATGACAATATAGGTCGCAATTTTTCTTTTGATTTTGAACAGGTTATTCAATTCAACGTTGACGTTTGTTGTCGTTTCTCCTCTTCTGGGTTAACTTTGATGGGGTTAAGAGGCTAGCCTAATGGTATGCCATCCCAAGTGGCTTATCTAATTAGATAATTGTCCAAGGTTAATATCGAGCTACGATAAAAGAAAAACCTATCAGTCAAGTTTCAATGCAAAGTGGCTCAATTAAAGGAATATATTGAAAGTTTGAAGACACATCTTTCTTCAATTTCAAAAGATAAGGATGAACTAAGTGATTTGCTTCAGAAGACGAGGCAAGTTTTGTCTGGTGACCTATCTCTTGGAGTAGGGGAGGGGGGGTGGATTTACTAAGTCGGATTTAGAGGTAAGTCATTTTCTACTTTAGTACCAATTCAAGTTTTCCTTGCTTTCTTTTTATAATTTAGTGATAAATGCTCCATTAGTCACTTTTAGAAGCTTAGACTAAGCGAAGAGAGGACTCTCACTGAGAAGGGCAAGGATGTTGGGGGCTATTCTACAACAATAGGTGGCAAATTGTTTAAAGCTTTAGAAATTATGGCAAAGGATCCGACTAAAGGCAAAGCTCCTTTGATTCTTTTTTCTATTGATTCTTCTTGTTTCGAAGGAAATGAAAGAACCTTAGAGATTAACATTAACACTTTTGTGAGGACAATAGAGTCTGCCACAAATCTAGCAACAAGTTGTCTTCTTGATATTTCATCCTTTGATGTAATTGTGGGGATGGATTGGCTTGCCCGGCATCATGCTGTGTTAGATTGTTATTTGAAGAAAGTAACATTCCAAACCTCTTCTGGTTCATATTTGAGTTTCTATGGTGATAGAGGGCTTACATTAATTCCACTAATTCGAACCCTAGATGATAAGTGGTCAAGAAAGGATGGCAGACAATGTTTTCTTTTTAATATGAAAGGAGAAGGCAAAAAGATGACAACTATAGATTGTATTCCAATGGTTTGTGAATTTGCTGATGTTTTTCCTAAAGAATTGCCATGTTTACCTCATCACAAAGAGATGGACTTTTCTATTGAATTGTATCCAAGTACAGATCCAATATCAATAGCTCCATATAGGATGACTCCAGTTGAACTTAAGGAATTGAACATTCAATTGCAGGAGTTGCAAACTAAAGGGTTTTCTTCGGCCTAGTACCTCACATTGGGGTGCTTCGGTATTGTTTATGAAGAAGAAGGATGGATCCTTGTGGTTATATGTGGATTACAGAAAATTGAACAGAGTAACAATGAAAAACAAATATCCATTACCTCGGTTTGATCACTTATTTGACCAGTTATGTGGGGCTTGCTATTTTTCAAAGATTGATTTAAGATCTGGTTATCATCAGTTGAGGATACGAGAATCAAATATTCCAAAGACTGCATTTCGTACAAGGTATGGGCATTATGAATTTGTAGTCATGCCATTTGGGTTAACCAATGCTTCAGTTGCATTCATGGACATGATGAATTGTATTTATCGGCCTTATTTGGATCATTTTGTGGATGATATTTTGATATATTCTAATAGTTGAGAAAAGCATGCTCATCATTTGTATATGGCACTTCAAACACTTAGAGAACACCAGTTATATGCCAAATTGGAGAAATGTGACTTTTAGTTGTAGGAAATTCAATTTTTGGGGCACCTGGTTTCTTAAGAGGGTATCTCAATGCATCCAACAAAAGTGGAAGCTGTGACAAAGTAGGAAAGACCCAAGAATGTTTTTGAAGTATGTAGTTTTCTTGGATTAGCAAGGTACTACAGAAGGTTTGTTGAAAACTTTTCTCGAATTGCATGCCCAATGACTAGACTGACACGCTAATGAGTGAACTTTGATTAGAATGACAAGTGTGAAGAATCCTTTCAAGAGCTAAAAAGTAGACTAACAACAGCGTCAGTGCTAATTACTCCTATTAGTGGCGAAAGATATACGGTTTATTGTGATGCTTCAAGAAATGGCTTAGGATGTGTTTTGATGCAAAAAGGAAGAGTGGATGCTTATGCTTCTAGGCAATTGAAGAACCATGAGCAAAACTATCCTACACATGATCTCGAAGCAGCCATAGTCTTTGCTTTAAAGTTATGGAGACATTACTTATATGGTGAAAATTTTGAGGTGTTTTATGATCACAAAAGTTTGAAGTACTTTTTCTCTCATAAAGATTTGAATGCAAGGTAGAGGATATGGATGGCAACCCTTGAATATTTTAATTTTACATTACAGTATCATCTAGGAAAAGCTAATGTGGTTGCTGATGTCCTAAATAGAAAAACTCAATGTGTGTTATCTGGGTTGGTGGTTTATGAGTGGAAAATGTATGATTACATCAGTGAGTTCAATCCTTGTTATGATGTACGTGATTCCAGTCATGTTTTTATACTTTGGTAGCTCAGCCAACAATATTGCAGAAGGTTGTTGAAGCTCAAAGGAAAGATACAAAGTTGGAGGGCATGCGCTCTCGAATCATAACGGGTGACGCAATGGAAGGTTGGAGCATACATTCTAATGGTGGGATTTATTTCTTGAATAAACTTTGTGTTCCTAATGATGTTTAGGTGAAAGAGGAGGTAATGAAGGAAGCTCATCATTCTCAGTTCACAATACACCCTGGGGAAACTAAAATGTACCATGATTTGAGGCATCAATATTGGTGGCAAGGTATGAAGCGGGATATAGCTCAATTCGTTTCAAAGTGTTTGACATGTCAACAAGTGAAAGTTGAACATTAGAAGCCAGCAGGGTTGTTACAACCACTACCTATAGCAAAATGGGATCATGTGACCATGGACTTTGTCATAGGGTTGCCAAGAACTCCCCAAAGTAAGGATAGTGTATGGCTGATAGTTGATAGACTAACGAAATCAACACACTTCTTAGCTATGAGGATCACTGATTCAGTTCTTACTTTAGGTAAATTGCATGTGAAGGAAATTGTGAGGTTGCACGAGGTACCATTCTTTATTGTTTCAGATAGAGATCCTAGATTTACATCGCAGTTTTGGCAGTCCTTACAAAAAGCCTTGGGAACTGAAATCAGATTGAGTTCAGCATTTCATCCTCAAACTGATGGGCAATCAGAGAAAGTTATTCAGATTTTGGAAGACATGTTACAAGCATATGTGATGGATTTTAAAGGAAATTGGGGGGAACATTTACCTTTGATCGAATTTGCATACAATAATAGCTTCTAGAGCAGTATTGGAATGGCACTGTTGAAGCAATCTATGGAAGGCCTTGTAGATCCCCCTATGTACTGGATGGAATCTAGTGAAGCTAGTTTGATTGGGCTAGAATTGGTGCAAGAGACTAATGACAAGATTTGAGTAATACATGACAGGCTATTGGCAACACAAAGTAGACAGAAGAGTTATGCTAATCACAAAAGGAGACCCCTAGAATTCCAGATAGGAGATCACGTATTTTTATGTGTAACACCACGAAAAGGCGTATTTCAATTTGGTAAAAGGAGAAAGATTATTCCAAGATATATTGGGCCATTTGAAATCTTTCAAAAGATTGGAGAGGTAGCATACAAATTAGCCTTACCGCCACAACTATCAAGTATACATGATGTGTTACATGTCTCCATATTGCGGAAGTATGAGCCTGATACCACACATGTACTAGATTGGAAAATTTTGAATTTGAAAGAAGATGTAATGTATAAGGAAGGACCAAGAGAGATTTTACATAAGAAAGAGCAGGTACTACAAACTAAAACCATACTTCTAGTGAAAATGTTATGGGATCATCATGGAGTGGAAAGAGTTACATGAGAGTTTGAATCAGATATGAGAAACAAGTACCCGAAACTCTTTATAGGTTTGCTTCTTTAAATTTCGAGGACAAAATTTTTGTTAGGGGGAGAGAATGTAATACATAGTACTAATGAATTAAATAGGCAATAATGATTATTTTAATACTTAACTTTAAGCGTGCTTAATTAGATATTAAAACTAGTTTAGTGCTAATCTCATTTAATTATGAATTAAACTATGATTAAGGTTAAGTGGGATTAGTTAATGATTTAAGCATGCTTATTAGGTTTTTATGGGCTAATTAGGGTTATGAAAACCTAAAGGACTAATGGGTAGTTATAAATTTAATTTTTGATAACTTGAAAAAGACTAATTTGCAAATATGGGAAGTTGGGGTGGGTGGCAGCCATATGGCTTGCCACCTTGTGCTTGGCTGCATGGAGACCCCTTTATAAGGGGGCTGCAACTCGTTTTGCCCCATTTCACCTGTAGCAGCTTGGGTTTGAGAGAGAGTCTAGAGAGAAAAAGTGTGGATTTGAGGTAAGCAAGTTGTTTAATTTTGTAATTTTTGTTTATTTTGGTTCCTAATGGTATGTTGAAACAAATTAACGATAAAATTTGTGTAAAAGTTGAGTGCAATTAGCTATAAACATGTTTTAGTTAAAAAAAAATCACAATTAATTAAGGATTAAAGTATTTTAGGTTAAGTATTTTATTAATGGTAATATCAACATAAATCTTTGTTTAATTTGGTTTGATTGAAAAATAGATTAGTAAACCTATGATTAATTAGGTTATAGCAAAAATCAAAACAATTAGTGTTTGGTAATTAATTGGAGAATATGAGAATTTAAAAAATTAATAACAGTCAATTGTTAAAAATTAGTAAAAAAGGAAAATTTCATAAGTTTTAATTGAATAAATTTTAATGGTTAGGAAACCTAAATTATGTTGTTTCATTTCAGTTCCTCGTAATAGGCAAAGATCGCCTACTTAGTAGAAACACAAAAAGGAAGTCAGTGTAAGGTAGAGAATTTTATGCTATTCTATAGTGTATCTGATTTATTACCTTAAATCATTTGTTGGAATTTCATGTTATTTTTAAGATTTCATAAAATGTTTTAATATGTCATTGCATCTCGGTTTATTGCGTTGAAATGTTACATTGAGATTGAAACGCATTTTGGTATGAAAATTCATGGTTCTGTGTTGTGGAAATGGTTCATGGTGTGATTGCATGACAAGAAGGATATGGAATAATCGCAGAAGATATTCATAAAATTGATTAGTGGGAAGTGTCTATTTGATGCTACAAGTATTATCTTTTGATATATTGTTTATGTGGGATTGTGGGTCCTTGGGTGAAAGTCCCTAAAACCCTTGAGGAAGACACTCCAATGTAGGTGTATGGGGTTGGTCCTACCCCTAGGTTTTAGTCCCTAAAGACACGAGGTTGGTCCTGCCCTTGGGTATGAGTCCCAAAAGACATAGGGTATGACTTGCCCTTGGGTGATGTCGCAAAATAGTCATTATTATATTGATTGAGTATCTTGTGGAGCATTGATATCTGATTTGTAGATTGGTGGGGGTTAGCAGTTTATCAATTGTGAAAGGATGAATGAGGAAAAGAAAAGATATAACTAACAAACACATGCATACATGATTGACATGATTACACATTTGTTAATGGTTATAAAATGTTTATCATGCATGCTATTAAGCGTTTAATTCAAGGTTTTTAAGGGTATGCTTAGGATTGTTATAAACTTTCCTACTGAGTTGTGAACTCACCCTATCCTTTTCACCCTTTAGATGCAAGTCAGAAGACTTATGCAGGAAATAAAGCTTGAGCAATGCGTTACTGTGATTGGATGTTGTTTGCTCGCTTAGAAAGGTGTTTTGAGGCTTTTCCTTTGTATTAAATACTGAATCTTTTTGCAAGAATGATGTAATATATATAATTGTCAGGTACACTTGTATTATGGGCTACCCGTAGTGAACAATGGGGTTTTGGTATATGTAAATTAATGTAGTACAAGTTTTTTTTAAGAAACAAAACACATTTTGTTAACTAATACTTACAATGTTTAATGCAGGATGTACTTTTTATAACAGGTTTTGCATAGCCTCTTTTTGCACAAAATCAGACAGGAACTCAACATTTTAATTTTTGTATCCCCATATTTTTGGACGGACTTATACTCTATTTGAGTATCAATTGTTAAGTTTGAAAAAAAAAAAAAAAAAAAAAAACGAGGTGTGATAATGAGGCTCAACATTCAGCTAGTGATTGAATAACTTGGCATCTATTTCAGTCATGTCACATGATTGCCAAGCAAATATATCCACATGGTTCTACAGACATACTTCTAGCTATCCTGGAGAGCTGTCAAGATTACTTTACCTAGACGCACTACTTGATTATTTCGAGGTTCAATAACTACCTCTTTTTTTGGCTCTACCACCTCCTATTGAGGTAGTTCCTTTCTTGGATTTGGCAGGATGCATTTCTTTGATTACTATTTGGAAGGTGAAGGAGCTCGATTTGGCTCTGTAGTTGGGTTATTGTCGTAAGGTTCTATGTTCATTATTGCTAAATGGCAATGACACATAGTGAGCTACTCCTTAAAAATTTTCACTACTCCATCAGTTGTAGCTATTTTGATCTTTTGATGATAGGTAAAGGTTACAACCATTGTTGCGTGTATCCAAGGTCTCCCAAATATGGCATTGTACGGTGAGGCAAAGTTGTCAACTAGAAAATGGGTGTTTACACATACAGTTCCAACCACAACCTTTAAAATCAACTATCCTATGGCATAAGTTTCTTTCCCATTAAATCCAACTAGCAAAGTTAGATCTAGTTGCAACCTCTCATGTTCTTGATCCATTAACAAGTAGCATTTGTGGAATAGGATATTAGACAAACTCCCTGTGTCCACAAGGATTCATCGTACTTGGTATGACCGAAGCTGCAACGTGACCACAATAAAGTCATCATGAGGGAAAAATACATGGCTTAAATCTTTCATTGTGAATTCAATGGTAGGTGCACACATTCTTACACAACCTATCATTTGGGCATGTGCAGTGGGTCATGTTAGTTACCGATGGATCATAATTCGTTTGAGGCGTTGGTTGTCTATTCGACACTGAGTTTGACTGGTTGAATAGTGATTGACAACTTGTATAATCGGTGGAGGACTAATTTCAAGTTTTAGCATTTTCGCGACATCATTTGGTTTACCTACTACAATCAAATCGGGTAGTGCAGAGTTTTTCTTTACATACTAGTGCAACTTTCCCTATTGGACCAAACTTTCGAGATATCTTCCTAACGCCTTACACTGATTAGTTTGATGCCCATAGATGTGATGGTAGTGACAGTACAAAGACTTATCTTGAGATTGAGATGGTCAAACTAGTTATGGTAGCCATTGGAAGTCGGGGTCATCTTGTAGTTCAATTATAAGCTTTCGTGGGGGAATAGTGAACTTCATCTGAGATATTCCTTTAACTGTAGACCTAATTAAAGGCTTTTGGTGATACCCTCATTTCTTCCTAAGAGCTAACCCCTATTCTTGCATGTGATCAAGTTGAGTTATCTTCCTTTTTCCTTTAATCGTTCATAACTCCCACTCCATGTTCGCATACATGTTTGCCTTTTAAAGTAATGCTTTCATGGTGTTTAACTTGCTCTTTGCTAATGATTGCAACAACAAACTCTCATGCGATAGTGCCTTTCAGAAGGTGACAATAGTTGTCTTTTGATCACAATTTTCCACTTGCACCATTTTGCTCATGAACCGATGGATGAACTTCCTTAATGGTTCTTTTGGACTTTACTTTAAGTTGAATAGGTTGTCAACACCTCTACGTGGTTGGGTTTTACATGCTTATTGAACTACAAATTGATCACATAACTGGGCAAAACTATGGATTGAGTGCGAAGATAGTTAATGAAACTAGGTTAGAGAAGAGTCCTCATACTTGATGGAAAAACTTGGTAAAGCATACCATCTCGATCATCAACCAGTGTCATCAATTGGAAAAAGTGGTATATATGTTTCATTAGGTCCCCTGTACCATTGTAAAGGTTGAATTTTAGCATCACATAATGTGTTGGTATTTCTTCTTGGAGTAGTTGTGACGACAATGGGGAGTGCATCTTATCTTTCCATTCCCTAATGGTTCCTACACCCAAATTTACTTGTAGCTTCATTTGATGGACCTATATTACTAGGTCTTCATATTTTAGTTCCAACGCTTTAGGCTCATGAGGTTGGCGTAAAACTTCTGATTTGAAGGTTGATCATACTGTTAGGACTTCCTGAGTGAAACTAGCAATATTTTTTTTTAGATAAGAATAGTTTTGAGCTGGACACCCTTGGTTGCCTGCGGTTTGATAAAGTTGATGAACCAAATGGTCCAATAGAACTATAATACTCTTCAACTGTTGTTGATGTTCTAAATATTGTTGTTCTTGTTGACTTTGGAGTTGTGCTAACTTGTTATTGATTGCGTCCTGTTGATTTAAACATTTACCATGCATACTACTTTCTCTGATGGTTGTTTCTTCTACATTCATGACTTCCATGTTCGTGCCAAGATGCTTTTCTTTTTTGGTAGGATTCCCACAAACAAAACCACTGAAGATAAAAGAAAAGCTTAATTCTTTTTCAATTTCATCTTGTTTTTTTTTTCTCTTACGACATTTTGTGTTTTTATAGTTTGCATGAAAATCTAGGTTCATGACTTGATCTTCACATGGAACTGGTTGGTAATTATCTTTTTTGAATGTCAGATTGATATTTTCATGTATGTTATAAGAGGTGAACCCTAAGTAGGTGCTTATTTTAGGCAAACGTATTTTAGGTGTTTGATTATAACTGGATGTATTTTGAATGGCATATGTTTCAGGGTGCTCATTTTTGGTAGTGTCATTATCCAATTTCTTCAAACCTAAATAACAAAACTTTCTTATCTAAGGGAAGCAAGTTTTGGCAACTATTCGTGATTATCAGTTACAACACTTTTTTTTTCATATCAAGATCTCCACTATTGAAGTTTTTAACACCAAAAGATAAAGCTCAAGTAAGAATGAATCCAGATTTCTTGGATTGAGAACAACAAGATCAGTTGATTATTTCATGATTGCTTGAATAATAAAGCTCAAATATGTACTTCAATAATACATAATCACCATGATTTATGCAATATAAAAAGTTCAAATCATCTAACTTAACTCAAATTAATGTCGAAATCCTAGTTATGGATCCAACTTCTATTTTTAACTTAATGACAGTTGGAAGAGTAATTTTCATCAATAGTAGAGTAAAAGGTTAAATATGCATAAATAAGAGACTCTAAACTTGTGGAGCATTAGAATACTGAAGTGAAGGCAACAAGTGAGTTATGGGTATGAAAAATGAGCAATGAATGTTATAGATAAAGTCAAAAAGTAAATAACCATGAAAAGGAAGGTTGGAGGTCATAGCTTAATGCAATTCAAAGTTCAAAATTTGGCAGCAACGCATACTTCGAATTTTAGAAGATATGTGATGTAAAGGGAGAGATTGATATATTTTTTTCTTAAATTATTTAATAAACTTTAGCTTTATTTCTATTTTTTTCCCATTTTTCTATTCTATTTTCTTAGCAACCAAATATGGATCATGCAAAGAAATCCTCCACCATGTTTGGCTAACATAATGGATCCAAAAATGCTAACATGAAGGTAAAGAATCCAAAACAAAAGTAGCAAAAGCATAGTAAAATCTTCAATGGGTTCTTTATGCTTCCATACTCAAATTGGTAAGAATATATCACCAATATTAGTTCACTCTAGATAAGATATAGTCAATTCTTACCAAGGTACTAGTGATTCTTAGAAAAGCCTTGATCACTAGTTGCTTCAATTTAGTTTTACTGATAATAAATCTAGTGACCTAATTTATAAGATGGATATAACTTTTGATTGAATAGAAATGAAAACCAAATTAACCATCATATTTACTTTGTCTAACAAATCTACTTTCAAAAATAAAAATATAAGTTCTAAATGCAATATTGGTCTTAAGATTCAATTTGATCTTATATTAATTTCAATTCTAAATGCTAGATTTTACAATGCTCTCTCTCTAAAGATTTAACATTGGAATGTGAAATTCTCCAAGACATTTTCTTTTATTTCATTAAATATTTTAGTAAAACCTATTATATTTTATTCTTATTTACTTAAATTAGTTTTTCATTAGCTTTAGCAAATAGTTAATCTTTCTAATCTAAAAATAATTGAACATATTAGTACTAATCCAAGAAGATGATAACCTAGAATACTACAAAGTCATGATAACTTTATCTCTAGGTTTTCCTAGTCAAGAGTATTTTACTTATAACATAGATTTTCAATTAAAAAAAAATTGATAGTGTTGTCAAGGATCAACATTGTTTAATTGTTTTAGTTGAAAAAAAAAATAGTTGTTTGCTATCAGGTTAGATTAGGTTTTTCTTTTTATGATTTTATATTTTCCTTTATTGGATTTCATTTATTTTGTGTTAAGATTTTATTTTGAAGTTAGGTTGCTAAAAGTCTAGAATTTGAATGCTACAATGAAATACTAGAACAACAATGCTGGAATACCATTTGAGCCTAGACTAGTTTACAAATCAATCAGGGATTACCTTAGTCCCAAGTTTGCATAAGATTATACTTGAGTAAGAGATCATCAAAATTCTACGGTTTCACAAGGGTATAAACCAATAAGAGACTATCTCAACTTCCATTAATCCATTCAGCTATCAATGCTTAACCTTTTGGTAACTTCATAACTCAGTCTAATTTTGGCATTGAATGTAGTCAACAAAAAGTTTCTTCTAAATATAACTATAATTCTCTGCATCGGTTCTTTTCTTTTTTCTTTTTTATTCTTTTTATAGAAAGCAGTTGCATATTGTAATCAATTTGAGAATGAAATGATAGACCAATGTTGGGATTGTTGGGATAAAACCCTTAAAAGTTAAACATGATGTAACAAAGTTACTTTCCAATATTTTATCTGAAAAATGGTATTGTATTTGATACTACTTAAAAAACTACTAAAAGTCCAATAGGTAACACCTAAAGGAGGGGGGTGGTTAATGGGTGGTTTAAAAAATTCAAATAAAAATTTATATGTCATACAAATTCTTCTATCTCAAGAGATATCAAGGATGTCCCAAATAAATAAATGGTTATATCTAGAATCTTTAGGTATATAAAAATATGATTTTTAACTTTTCGGGATACCTTGTAATTGGTTAAGGATAAAAATAATATAATTGTTACTATATGAAATATACCCTGAGAAATATTAAGGAAAACAATAATGAGTTATAGGTATAACAACCATAACTTCTAAGATAACCAGCCTAACAACCTCAATAACAAACTAACCAATCAATCAAGAAGTTTATCAATATCATCAACCAAAATATAAGCAACAATAAAAAGATATGCAATGAGGCATAAGATTCTTACATGGAAAACCCCCACAAACTATGGAGATATAAAATTGTAAGGTCTAAGACCTACCAATTTAAATTCACTATTCAAAATCAAGTTACACAGATTTACCTGGTTGTTTTACCCTAAAGTCTTACTTCCAACACCTACAACTTGATCCACGTTTGTGACACAACTCTTTGTTACTTCCTAGTAGATCCTTCAACCACTCCGAAGGGATTAAGGTCTTCAACCACTCTAAAGGGATTAAGGTCTTCAACCACTCTAAAGGGATTAAGATCTTCAACCCATGATTCAATTATTCAAATCCTTAAATGAGAGATCGAGAAATATATGGCACTTTAGGCTTTCTCTCTAAAAAATCTAAAATAATCTCGTCATTGAAACCCTGTCAACTAAAGTAAGACCTCTTAGCTCGAATCTCTAACCCTCAAAGGGTTAGAAGAGAGGTATTTATAGGCAAAAACCCAAAGAGTTTTAGTATCTTAAGTCTTCAAATTAGAATTTGAGTGAAATTCATCCAAAACTCATTTCTAAACTCGGCAGGACTATCATAACCACTTGAGCGGACATAGACCGCTTGAGTGGGATTAACTAATTGAGCGGCCCCTACTTTTTTTTGAAAAATCATTTTAAAACATTTTAAGTCCAAAAATGATACCAAACCTTATTATACCTCAAAAAAGCCTTATATGCCACATGCAAAACCTTTTTAGACGTACCTGTGACTTCTTAGTTTGATGAACAACAACCTTTGATCTTCAATGGAGAGCAAGTCGCTATCTAAAAAGACTTATATGACCAAACATTAAAAGGAAAAAAAATTTCCAACATACAAACAAGATTCAATGTCCTAATACTATCTTTATTTGCATTTATATTTATTTGAATATTTAAGCCTACATCACTTGCATTGAACATGACTTGGGTGCATTAGGAGTTGCATGGAAGATCTAAGTCATGGGTTCTTGCAAGTTGATGAGTAGTTCACAACTGTTTCATGGACTTAAGCAATCCATCTAAGGATGTAATGCACTACCTACTAATTGGAAGAATGACTTGTCTTGGCCATTATGATAAGTTTTCCATGATGATTCCACTAGTGTGTATGGTTACACATTAGACAAGACTTATGGTGAATCATAATTTTGACTATTAGCTTGGTGAATCATGATTCACCAAGTTACTAAACTATATGGACTCCTAACCTTGAAAGAATATTAAGCTAATGTTAAGGTCTTTAATGGTTTTGACCTATAAGTGAAACCTTAAGGCGGTCATTTATCTCTTTCAAGATTAGGTTACTTTTGATTAATGTAAGTGACGATAAGTATTCTAAATATAGGTGTTAGGGTTGAGCCTTAGAAAGCATGACATGATATAATAGATTGAGGCTTAGAAAACATGACATGATTTATAAATTTATTTATCTATATTTTTTGGTTTCCTTTTTCCTATCTCATATGCATTAATTAGTTGTTTGAGCATACACTCTCACATCACTTGCATTATACATGACTTAAGTGCATTAGGAGTTACATAGAACATCTAAGTCATGGGTTCCTTGCAAAGTGATGAGTACTCCATAGTTGGTTCATGGATTTCGACAATCCATCTGAAACTATAGTGTACTACTTCCTATGAAGGGATGACTTGTTTTCGTCATTAGGATGGTTTTCCTATGGTGAATGCACTAGTCTATGTGATACATGTTAGACATAATCTATGATAAAACATAAGGTAATGCTATCAGTTTTCATGATTCATCAAGCTCCTATACTACATGGACTCTCAACCTTGAGAGGGCATTAATTCTATGCCAAAATCAACAAGAGGCTTTAACATATGGGTGAGACACTAAAGTGGTCATATATCCTTATAGATTGGATCTCAATGTGTCCCTTTAGGTGATTTAAAGGATATGTGATCTAAAAGATTATGGCCATAGCATTTCCTTTAGCGAAAATTTAGCATATGCTCCTTGGAACTAGAGTATGTGGTCAATTGATCACATAATAAGGAAGATTTATAACTCAAGTATTAAAAAGATAATTTTGATAGGTGATAGTACTACCTTGTTAGATTACAGACAACAATTCATGGGGAGTCTACATATAGTGTATGGTAAGGTACGGACCTAAGCTATGCTCGTTGTAATTGCATAGGATACTGGAGTGAAGTCAATTCTCTTTAGTGGAGTATTGATCAACTTTAAGATTGGATTTTGAGGAACTAATATTTTTCTATAAGTCCCAATGGTCCTTGTTCAAGCTCTAGTACATGGAAGCACATTTATTTTGAGAGATTTAGATTTCTAGTTCACAAGTGTGCCTAAGGGCATTTTGGTAAAAAGGCAAAGTTGCACTTGATCTTATGAATTGTCTTTTTGGTATGGGTTAATGAATTAATTGGAGTCCATTAGGGCTAATTAATTCATTAAGACCCAATTAGGCTAAATTAAGTGACCCAAGCCTAATTTGGGCTCAAGTCAATTAAGCCCATAAGCTACCCTAAATGTACCCCTATTAAGGGTTAGGGTTTCATTTTTACTTATCGTCATCTAGACAGAGCCTCTAGCTACCCTCTAAAAAGAAAAGCCCACACTTTTCTCTTACCTAGTTACATGCGAGGAAAGATTAGGACAAAGACAAATGGGTAGACGAGATTTTCGACAACTTCGGATTTGTTCTTCACTACACAGATTTGATATGGAACATATTTATCTAAGTATGGTTTCTAATTCTCTAGTTTATTATTCTATTTGGTTTTTATTGTCATTGTTTCCGCTAAAACAATCTTTAGAGAAGCTTAGGGTAGTTTGCATGTTCCCTATTCAATCCAAGGCTAAGGAACGGAGTAATCTTCCTCGCAATAGGTACTATAATATCTCATGGGTTTGAAATAATGTATCCCTAAGATGATCCTAAGGACTTGTGATTATGAAATCTATAGTAACATAGCAATTCATTTTGTGGAATTTGATATATACTATTTGTAAGCTAGAGTATATCATTTGATCTTAAGAACAAAAGATTATTTTTTTATTTTTTTATTCATAAAAATAAAAAACTATTTTTGAAGACAACTTCCAAACATACCTTTATTCTTCCAAACCATTTTTCTAATTAAATATTTAAAACTAATTTCATCTTTCTCTCAAATTGTAAGAATAAAGGCAATTAAGACCTGTATCTAAACAAGATTTTGAAAATTATTTTTAAATATTTAATTAAAAAACAAAAATGCTACCAAATATTCTCTAAATTATATAGAAAAGTATTTTTTTTTTCTCCAAATTCATCTTTTGCAAGCATTGTTCATTTAAAAACAAGTTTTATAAAATAAATTAGCAAAAATATAATTGGACCATCCATATTATTTATTAAAAAAAAAAAAAAACCACCCTTATTTGATTAATCATCATTATATAGAAGAGAACAATCGGATAATAGCCCTAGTATTTCAAAAATATTTATAGTTCCATATAATTTTCTAAAATTTTTAACATTCCTTTTCTTTATCTTTTATTAACAAGGCTTGGTCCACGTGAACGCTAGCCTGTATTAAGAAAATAATTTTTTACTATA
Source organism: Vitis rotundifolia (assembly GCA_030254885.1). Lineage (NCBI taxonomy): Eukaryota > Viridiplantae > Streptophyta > Magnoliopsida > Vitales > Vitaceae > Vitis > Vitis rotundifolia. The sequence continues at coordinate 9,401,437 of CM058159.1, forward strand.
TTTTATTTTATAACAATTATATTTACCTATTTATATATTACAATTATAGTCCAAATTAAAATTAAGATAAAAATATTTTTTAAAATTTTGTTTGATTTTATTTTTTATTTAGGTTGAATACTTAGTTATTTTCTAATTATAAAAGTTAAAAACCTCATATTAATAGGATTATTATTTTAGTTTTTTTAAAGTTTTGGGAAATATTGTGTTTAGGAAATTCAACTTAAATAGAATTAATAGTTTGGTTTTTTTTTTTTTATTTCTTAAGATTTTTGGAAAAAAAAATTCAAATAAAAAATAAAATTACTTTGAATAGATGCCTAAAAATATTTTTAGAGATAAGACTTTTACTAAAAACACTTTAAAAAGAAATATTATGAGTTCATTTAACAGCGTTTTTAAAAAACACTTTTGACCTAACAAATGTTTTTGAATTAAAATCAAGTATTTAACAAAACTTTGAAAATACTTTTAAAAATTTGACAAGTCATTTGTAGTGTTTAAAATAAGTTAGATTGTTTTTTTGAGAAAACTTGATAGGTAATTCTCATAAAACCACTTTCAAAAAATCACTTGAAAAGTTTTAATTGTCTTTAAAAATTTTATCCACTATATTTAAAAAATTATCCAAATATTTGAAAGTTGTTAAACAATTCAAATACCATTTTTATGGTAATAAGTATTTATTTAAAAATAATTATTCTTTGAAAAATAATACATTTTACAAAAAGATAAAATATAATTTAACTCTCTCTAAATTTCACTTAAAATAAATAAATAAATAAATCATATCTAAATATATCTCATTTTGTGACCTATTTTTTGGAATTTATCCCAAATGGACTTTTGCTCGTATAATAAAATTATTGCAATCCTCTATTACTATTACTTAAAGTCATACCCACTTCTCCATCTTCTCCTCTTTTGCTCATATCAACCTTTCATTTTATTATATTTATGATTGTCATCATCCAGTGATTCAACCTATGACAAAGGAGTAATGACATTTTAGTAAATATTTTTAAAAAAAAAGTAACAAAAAGTTACAACAAATTTTATTATATAAAGATTTTAAAATAAGTACTATAACATTATATATAAGTCCTAAGAAATGCTAATAGTATTATCAAATTGTGGCAAAGGAAATACAAGCACTTGGATGCAGATTTTATTTAATTAAAACTTTTTAAAATACCAAAATTATTCTTATTTTTAAAATTACAAAAATATTCTGCTTTTTTTTTTTTTTTTTTTATAAAATCCTTTTTAATATATGGTTTTCAAATACTAAAAATTAAATGCTATACTAAACAGGAATGTTGCATATCTTAACACCTGAGACACTAAAACCACTAACAAAATTTCATTGAAAAGCTAATGATATGTTTGGTTGCAGTTTTCTTTTTTCTTTTTTTTTCTTCTTCTTTTTTTTTTTTTTCATAAAATTTGGTAACAATTTAGCCAGACAATTACAAAAAATCATCCAAAAACACAAAAATTATCAATTATTTAATTGTAATTATATTATTACCAAATATATATATATATATATCTATTTTTTACTATTGAAAGTTAAAAAAAAAAATAGAATTATCAATCATTTTTCATCTATGATGTCGGAAGACTCCTCTATGCTAACTACTACTCCTTGTAAAATTAATTGGGAAAAAGTAGGTTTTGACTCACTAATTACCCCAAATTTTATAAACCAGTTTTATCTTCATTTATTAAAAAATATTTTAAAATGCATCCACTTTTTTATAAGTCAAATAATTATTTCTTAAGATACTTTTTTACCGGTGAAGTTAATAACACTCATTGACAATTTTTTTTTTCTTTTTTACCGTTAGAACTAATATTAACAAAATAAGAAATTTTAAATATTAAAAATATAATTAAAACTAAAAAACTTTAAAGCTAAAATATAGATATTGAAAAATAGTTGGAAATACAATGAGAGTCAATATTTTATCTTTAAAATTTTTAAGTTTGTTGGTTTTAATTGTATTTAATTTTGAAGTATTTTCTTGAGGATCTTGGAGAATTTTTCCACAATCTCATATTATATAATAAAAAATTTATAATATGCCTATTTGTAATGTATTTTTATCAAATTATAATGATAAATTAATTTGTTAAGAAGTTTATTTAATATTATCAAATAAAAGGGTATTTCAAGAAATAACTATCTAACTTATGAAAAACTGCATGTATTTTAAAATATTTTTAAATTTATGAAAATAAAATTGATTTATAAAAGTTTGAATTCCTTTTTCTAACTTGAATTTTTTTTTTATAAGTTTATTTAACATTATCAAATAAAAAAGGTATTTCATAAAATAAACATCTTATAAAAAGACTGAAGATAAAATTAATTTATAAAAATTTGAATCCCTTTTTCTAATTTGAAATTTTTTTGATAAGTTTATTTAATATTATCAGGTATTTTAGGAACTAGCTTATGAAAGAGTATATATATTTTAAAATATTTTTAAATAAATAAATATAAAACTGATTTATAAAATATTAAATTCTTTTTTTAATATTTTTTTTTTCAAATTAATGAGTGAAAAAAAACGTCTAATATTACCTTTTTTGGTATCTATACAATTATATAATTTTATATTAGATAAATAATTTAATATTTTATTTTTTTAATATTTAAATTTTGAAATCAACCATAAGAAATTGTTAACGACTCTCAAGTCAAATAATTACGCAGCACAAGACTGGTGGAGCCCACTTGTTTATTATGGCAAGGAATAAATGCAAATCCCAAAGCCAACTTGTTTATTATGGCAAGGAATAAATGCAAATCCCAAAGCCAACTTACAAATGGGGTGAATTTGAATTTCAAAATAAAGTGTGATCCAAATAAACAAATAAATTTTCCTCCTTGCCAATCACAAGAGCAAATCATCTCATTGTAATTCGGAACATAGCCATCTTTCCATTCCCGTAACCCGCACCACGTCTCCCTCAAATTGCCTTTCTCTTCTCAATTCCTTCGAAATTCTTTTTCCAATGGAGGACAGATGTGTTGATTTGCCAAGCGAATGCTGGGAGCTCATATTCAATCACCTCCATCGCCACCACCATCAATTCTTGGAGCCCGTTTCTCTTGTCTGCAAGAGCTTTCTCTCCCTCTCCAACCCACTTCTCCTTTCCTTAACCCTCTCTCCTCACACTATCCCGCTCCTTCCAAGACTCCTCCATAGGTTCCAGCGCCTGAAAACCCTAGTCGCTGAGGAATTTTGCGGCGACCTCGATGCTCTTCTCTCCCAAATTGCCCGATCCCACTTGAGCCTTCAGTCCCTCCATCTCTCCAACCAGAAATCGGCTCCACTGGAGGGTCTTAGGCAACTGGGTTCCACGATGAAGAGCTTGAAGTCTCTGAAATGCTACAATTTTGGGCGTTTATGCGATGGGGATTTGATTGAGATATCGAATTCTTTGCCATGGCTTGAAGAATTGGATATCAGTTATCCCACTTTCGACGAAACATGGGAAAGTGAAGGGCATATCACTGATGCTGGGATTGAGGCGATGTCTACAAAGTTAAGGGAGTTGCAGAAGATTGACGTTTCCGGTAATTTCTTTATTTCTGATAGATCCCTTGTTGCTCTCTCGTCGAATTGTGTGTTTCTGAGAGAAATTGTAGTCCACGATTGCTGTTTCCTGACCCCGAACGGTATAGGTTTTGCCATCTCTAATAGTGCCAACTTGGTTTCCGTTTCGGTGAATGGACTGGACCTCAATTCTCCTCTTTTCCGGTCTCCCTTGCAGACCATTGAGAATTCCTTCATTTGTGCCAGAGCTTTATCTGCGATTGAATTTTCGAGTACGGTTATTTCTGATGCCCTTCTTTGTTCCATTGCCAAAGCACATCTTCCATTGAAGAAGCTTGCACTCTCCCATTGCCAGAATTTCACATTACTGGGGATCTCTTCGATTTTGCATGCACACCAATTTCTGAGTGAATTAGACCTTTGTGGGGCATATTTCCTTACCGACCAGTGTATGAAGGACTTGTCTGAGTATCTCTCAAATGTAACCTCTATAAACCTTGCTGCATGTTCTAAGCTGACCAATTCAACCTTCTTTATTCTCACAAAGAGCTGCTCCTCACTCACAGAAATCAAAATGGAGGGAACAAATCTAGGGGAAGAGGATCATGTCGTGGATTTAGTGAAGAATGCTCGAATCAGGTCTTTGAAATTGGCTGGGAATGGGCAAATGAGCGACGACTCTCTTAGCAAGTTTGCATCTGTCTGCCCAAATTTGGAGCTGCTTGATGTGAGCCTTTGTGCTGGTATTACAGGAGGAGGCATTGCAGAAATTTTGAAAAGTTGTGATGATGTTAGGCATTTGGAGGTAAACTTCTGTGGAGGTGTTAAGAGTTTTGGTGCAGATTCAAAACTTTCCAAATTGGGGGTTTTGAAAGCAGCAGGTTCGGGGATTTGTGATGAAGGGCTGGTAATGGTTGGACAGACATGTCCTTGGCTCCTGCATTTGGACTTAGGGGGTTGTTCTGGAGTGTCAACAAAAGGAGTGAAGGAAATAGTGAGGAGCTGCAAGGGATTGAGGGAGATTAACATAAAGGGATGTCTTGATGTGAATGCCAAGTTTGTAACTAGGATGGTTTTCTCAAGGCCTTCATTAAGGAAAATAATACTACCAATTGGTTTTTTTCCTGGTTATAACCAGAGGGATTTTCTCCTGCGCCATGGATGTTTAGTTTGTTATAGTTAGCTCTTGAAGGGAGGAAGAAGAGATCTTTATTATTGAACCAGAAAATCTGTTTTCATTGCCATTGTATAAGATTGTTTGGGAGAATAAAATTGCTTGACATTGTATACTATCATCCTTTTGCGCCAGTTTTCGGTTCCTAGTTGGCCGAAGTAGAGGATGTTTGGGCATATAGAGGGCTGAATTATCCAGAAATCTTTCTGAGCAGCAGAATTACTTATCAATACCTAAGGACTGGTGATGATTGGAAGGCTACATTTTGGGCTGGTTGTTGCTTGAAGTGATAGCAGGACGTATAAAGGATGAGGTGGTTGATTTGAAGAGAATTCAGATAAATTTTTTGGGTTTTCATAAAGATAGATGTCCTAGTTTGAGTGTTGTTTTCAAGATCATCAGCATGTAACCATCTGGTTTCTTTCCTACTGGACCAGAGGAGCCTTTGTCCTGTGCCATGGATGTCTAGTTGGTAAGCTTAAGCTTCCTAGAGGAACATGCAAAGCAAAAAGTATTACCTCTGTTTTTCAGTTACTATTTTGCATAAAATTGTTGCAGAGAATCAAGATTTGTCCTGTAGGATACAACTACAACTGTAAGTAATCAGTATTTGAGTGTCAATCAAGATTTCTGTTTCAACAAATTTTCAGAGTTTTTCATATACCATGTTATGGTCAAGTATGGCAGCATGCTTAGGAAACTTGAGGACTTTTATTATCACTATGTGAATTGAGTTGAGGTTTATTCTACTGTAATCTCCTGGAAATCAGAAACCAATCTGCAAAGATGCCCATAAAAGCCCTACCAAGCTTTGAGCAGAACTCCCATAAAAGGCACGCTTTAAGTGCGCTTAGGCTCAAGGCGCAACCACTCCCTAGTTATAGAGCCTTGCTAGCCAAGACATGCACCTTATTGAAGAGGCGTGCCTTATTGACTCTACTCTTCTTATTTAATTTTTTTTTTTTTTTTTTTTCTGTTTTTTTTTTTGTCCTTGAGGTGAGAAATTGGAGCCTCAAGACATATGAGTCTAGATCTTAGGATGTGTGACGGTTTTGGAAATTGTTGCTCTTCTTAACTTTTGCTTTTGGATGTTTGGTCATTTCTTCTGATTGTCTTGTGTTTTGCCACTCTGAGGATATCATATGTATCTAACTAGGAGTGTAAATAAGGTCAATTCAATCAGTTTTTGGGTAAAAAAAATAAATCAAACTGATATAATCGGTTTTTATATGTGATGAAAACAGAACCGATCAGATTTAGAGTGAAAAACCAAACCAAACCCAGCTTTTTAAGGTCGGTTTGGTTCAATTTTCGTGAATCGGTTTTTACTCAATTTTAATCCTTAACCTAGTTGTAAATTTGTGTTTATTTTAAACTTAAAGCCCATTAATGAGTTTATATTAAGCCCTAAATCTAGTTTGTTTTTAAAATTAATTCAAACCAGCTTGGATTTGATGTTAAAAATATATTAAGTGCATTGAGAAATAATTTGACCACAATATAAAAATAATGAATTACTTTAATAGAATCTAATATAAAAAAAAAAATATCAAATATCAAGTAATTATATATAAGTTTTAGAATATCGATTTGGTTCGATTTTTATAGGCTAGGAGATAAGAAAATTGAAAATCAAACCGATAGGTCGATTTTTAAAATTCTCAAATCGAATCGACTTATTTTATTATTGAAAATTGAACCAATATGATCGGTTTTGATTGATTTAGATTGATTTGTCAATTTTTTTTTGTTTTGCTTACACCTTTATATCTAACTATGTTAGGCGTCATCTAACCATCTTTCAAAATAGGAAAAAACTAAGTATATAGCTCTTTTGAAAAATATTTTTTTTTAAGCATAAAAAAAAAAAAAATATATATATATATATATATATATATATGTTAAATAATAAAAAACAAAAAATTAGAGTGTTTTCTAAAAACATATTTTATTTGCTTTCAATTGTTTTCACTTGTTTTCTTAAAATTATTTTGAAAAATAATCATATAAATAAAAAATAATTAAAAATAAAATACTATAGATAAAAGTTGTTTTTACAAAATATTTAATAATATAAAAAACATGTTAATAATATTTCAAGTTTTCAAAATATATATATATATCTTACGTAACATTATAGGACTATTTTCGAAAATACATTTTAAACAAACATGTTATATTTGAGAACGTTTGAAAAAAAAAAAAGTTTTATAATGTTTTCTAGAGCATGAGTTTTTATTGAAATTTGGAATGTCTTAAATAATGTTTTTTTTTTAATGTTTCTAAATATTTTTTAAAAATAATTTTTTATATATAAAGTTTTATTTTTTATGCAATTATTTTTTAAAATAGATCCCAAAAAATAAGAGAGAAAAATTAAGAAAATTAAAATATATTATAAAAAAATGCTTCAAAATAAGTTCTCAAAAATTGGTTTATGTGAAAAAAAAAAAACTCCAAAGATATTGATTCAATATCCATTGAATTTCTCATCTTAATGTACTAACGAATAAGACCAAAATACAAACTAACAACTATAAAAGCAATGAAACCTAAAGACAGGTGTGGCACAACTTGACTGGTCATACTTTTGGATACCAAACCTTCCAAAATTCACCCCTACTGAATAAAAACGGGTGAATTGTGTTTTGGGCCCAACTGGGCCCAAAAATTAATAAAAGATCCTCCAAACACCTATAATTGATTGTAAGGATGTAAGGTTGGAATAGACAAAAATACCCTTTTTTTACTTACACCCACCATTTTGTCTTTATACCACCACTCTTTACATGCCCCATCCATCAAATTCTCCTTTATTTAATCATTTTTTTATTTTTTATTATTTTTTAAACTCCTTTAAAAATAATTAAAAAATCAACATTATTTTCTATTTTTAAATTGTAAATAAATAAAAATTATATTAATGATTCAAAAATTATTTTGGAACATACTTTTGAAAAAAATATTAATTTAAATGAATAAAAATTATTTTTTTCATTTTACAAGTAAATAATTTAATGATTAAAACAGTATTTAAAATAAATATATTTGCTATTTTTTTTCTTTTATACTAAAAAGTATTTTAAAGTTTATTTTTTTATTATTATAAAATAAAAAGTTTAAAGTTTTTTTTTTTAATCTTTTTCTTTCCATAGTTTAATAATTTTTTAAACATAGACTTTCGTAATAAGTTATAAAAATGTTCCAAATTTGTTTATTAATGAATTTTTTTAATGATTTGAATTAATTGAAAATTTATTGAAATGAGAAAAAAGAAAAAGAGAGAAAGAGGATAGATGAAGAGTTTTTATTTTAAATATCCAACTAAAATATTTTCGTATTTAGAAATGGATTATATCAATACATAGTATAGTAGATATTGATTTTTTTCTCATACAAAAGGGTTAAATGATATGTTTACTCATTTTAAATAAAAAAAAGTAGTTAAAAATTATATAGATTATGTTTGGGTTTGGTTTTAAAAATTTTTTTCTAGTTTTTATTATTTTTTTATTTTAAAAAATTATTTTTATTTTCTATATTGTCTCTTTTTGAAAATACATTTAATTAAAAAAATGAAAAATATTTTTAAAAATGAAAATTTAAGACCTTGTTTAATGCTAAGATAATAAAAAGAATTAAATTTCATTTATTAATTTTTCTTTTTTATTTTTAAAATATAATATGTTCACAATTAAATAAAGGAATTGGTCAATTGTATATTTTTTTCACAAAAATGTAATATGTTCATAAAAAAATTGGATTGAAGTTTCTCGTCATTTTTTTAATCAAACTACTAGAATCATGTTTAATACAAATATAGGCATATATGCACTACGGGAATATGAAATTTGTGTCACTATAAAAAAGTATTTACTAACTGTATAAGGGAAATGTACTAAGTGTACAAGCAGTGTATAAGATTACCATTTATAAAAGATTTCAATCTATTTTGAACCACTCCTTTATTTTCTTTGTCGCCCACAAATTGCATACTCATGTCATGCACTTTATTTAACTCTCATATGGAAATTCTGATACTTTCCCCAGTAATGATGTTTGGGAAAAAAAAAAAAACTAATCCTAATTCATCCATCCTTTTATTAGTTAAACCATTAGAAATATGGTTAACACACCTACATGGACACATTACTTAAGATAGATATATTGTACAATGGTATTACACTAATTGTACAAGGGAAATGTATTAAGTGTACAAGGAAAATGTACTAAGTGTACAAGGGTGTACAAGGCTACCATCTATAAAAAAATTTATTCGATTTTGAATCACTTTTTCATTTTCCTTGTCACCCATAGATTGCATACCTATGTCATGCAATTTATTTAACTTTCACATAAAAATTTCGATACTTTTCTTAGTAATAATGTTTGGGGAAAAAAAATTTAATCCTAATTCATCCACCATTTTGTTAGCCAAACCATTAGAAATAAATTAATATATCTACATGGACACACAACTTAAAAAGGATATATTGCACCATTGTACAATGATGTTACACTAACTGTACAAGGGAAATGTACTAAGTGTACAAGGGAAATATACTAAGTGTACAAGGGTGTACAAGGCTACCATTTGTGAAAGATTTTAGTCGATTTTGAATCATTTCTTTATTTTCTTTGTTACCCATGAATTGTTTATGAAATTTGCACTATTATATAAGGGTGTTACACTAACTATAAAAGAGTATTCCACTCACTGTGTAAGGCAATGTATTAACTGTATGGGGTAAATGTACTAATTATACAAGGGCGTACAAGGTTATTTTTTATGCAAGATTTTAATCAATTCTGAACTTTTTTTTTTCTTGTCACCTAAGGATTGAACACTTTCCCCCACACATTCCTTCACCTAAAAATTGTTGTAATTTTAAATTTTAAATTTCATCATCCAAAATTTGTAATTGCATATTTCATTTAAGTAGTTTTAACAATATTTTTTCTTACTACATTTACATCCTATATAAAGGAAAATTAACCATAATATTTAGGTATTACCTTTTTTTTGTGAAATCAAATTAATATAAATGGATAACATATTAATGTCATTGTTCCAAATAACTTAAGACAATATAAACAACATATAATAACTATTGAGGAAAAATTATGAATATTTTTTTACCAAACTATGTCATTTAGATCTTCTCTACCAAAATTAAAACATAGGAAATAAAATTAAAATTAATCACATTTAAAGTGTTTATTACAAGTAAATCGAATGAAATATATATTTTTATTATTTTACCTTTATAAACATAATTTTAGCAGATATTAAAAAAAATCATATTTAAATAGAATTAAAAAAGATAAAAAATTATCTTTGTACTGTCAAGTCCACATATATTTTAGGTTTAAAAAGGCATTTGAATATTTTTCAAATTATTAAGTTATAATACATTATTCAATTAAAAATTAATTATCACCATTAGTTAAAAGATGATCATGTTACAAAATAATATATTAAAACAATATCAATATATTGTCCAAAAAATAGAGAAAATATTCAAATAATTGTCTACAACCTTAAAGATATTTATATATATATATATATTGGATAAAAAAGAATAATAATATTTTTTAAGGTGTTTAAAAATTATTTATTATATATTTTGTAAGTTTAAAAAAAAAATATATTTTATGAGGTATTTAAAAAATATTTACTTTAAAAATATAGTAATAATCCTTTTCAACCATTGATTACCAATATTTAATTTATTAGGCATGGTTTTTGGGTGAAAAATAATTGACGAAAATAGTAACACCTATCTAGAAAAGAATTAATTTGTGAGAGAAAAAGATAAGGTGAATGATGAAAGAGAGAAGGAAAAAAAGAATGAAAGAGAGTGGCAAGTTAGTTGTTTTCTTTTTCCTTTTGACAATAAAGGGCATTTTCGGAAAATAGAATGTTTCATATCCTTCTTTTCAATTTGTACACTTTCTTTAGGTGGTGGGCTTAAATATGGAACTTATGAGGATCTTTTATTAATTTTTGGGCCCAGCTGGGCCCAAAACACAATTCTCCCTATATTTTTTTCGATTGATGCGAACGGAAGATAATAGCCAAAAAAAAAAAAAAAAGAATAAAAAGAAAGAGATTTTTTCCATTGATGTTAAAGGAAAGACAATTTTTTTCCTTTGGAAGACACAGAAAAGAGATATTTTTTCCATTGACGTGAAGGAAATACAATTTTTTTCCTTTCGAAGACACAAAGAAAGAGATTTTTTCATTGGCGTGAAGGGAAGACAATTTTTTCCATTGATGCGAAGGGAAGACAATAGACAAAAAAAGAAAAAAAAAAAAAAAAAGATATTTTTTCCATTGATGTGAATAGCCACACAAAGAAGAGAGATATTTTATCTATTGACGTGAAGGGAAGACAATTTTTTCCATTGATGCAACGGGAAGACAATAGACAAAAAAAGAAAAAAAAAAAAAAAAAAAAGAGATATTTTTTCCATTGATGTGAATAGCCACACAAAGAAGAGAGATATTTTATCTATTGACGTGAAGGGAAGACAATTTTTTCCATTGATGCGACGGGAAGACAATAGACAAAAAAAAGAAAGAAAAAAAAAAAGAGATATTTTTTCCATTGATGCGACGGGAAGACAATAGACAAAAAAAGAAAAAAAAAAAAAAAAGAGATATTTTTTCCATTGATGTGAATAGCCACACAAAGAAGAGAGATATTTTATCTAGGGAGAATTACTATTAAGGGTAGGCTGGGGAAAAAATTACCGTGGAGGGTGGGTAAAGTTGATAATTCTTCTAAAGTCCTAACATTTTTATTAGACTAATTTACCCTGAATGAAATTCTAAAGTTACAATTTTAAAGAATAATAGAATTGAAAAAAAAAGAAAAGACCGTCGTTCCAATGCCTTCTCTTTGAAACCTTCCCTTTCGCATTCTTTTCATCAAAGCTTCCCTTTCACATCATCTGGGTGTTTTCACGGTGGTATGATACTGTGAGAGATACTGAATCTCGTGTAGGCGTGTACAGTTCCCTTGTTCCAGTGGTGATTCCTCCATTTCGAATATTGTGGCTCCAACGACGTCTTCAACTGCATTTTTTTTTCATTGTATCTGAAAGAGGTGATTTTTTTTATATTTAAATATGCAAAATCTTAGATTTTAGTTTCTAGGGTTCTTCAACTGCATTTTTTTTTCATTGTATTAGAAAAAGGTGATTTTTTTTTTCATTTAAATATGAAAAATCTTAGATTTTAGTTTCTAGGGTTCTTCAACTGCATTTTTTTTCATTGTATCTGAAAGAGATAATTTTTTATTTATTTAAATATGAAAAATCTTAGATTTTAGTTTATAGGGTTTTTCAACTACATTTTTTTTTTCATCATATCGGAAAAAGGTGATTTTTTTTTTTTCATTTAAATATGAAAAATCTTAGATTTTAGTTTCTAGGGTTCTTCAACTGCATTTTTTTTCATTGTATCTGAAAGAGATAATTTTTTATTTATTTAAATATGAAAAATCTTAGATTTTAGTTTCTAGGGCTCTTCAACTGCATTTTTTTTTCATTGTATCTGAAAGAGGTGATTTTTTATTTATTTAAATATGAAAAATCTTATATTTTAGTTTATAGGGTTTTTCAACTGCATTTTTTTTTCATCGTATCTGAAAAAGGTGATTTTTTTTTCATTTAAATATGAGAAATCTTAGATTTTAGTTTCTAGGGTTCTTCAACTGCATTTTTTTTTTCATCGTATCTGAAAGAAGTGATTTTTTTTTTTTTATTTAAATATGAGAAATTTTAGATTTTAGTTTCTAGGGTTCATTTAAATTTTTTCATCATATGATTTTAGTTTCTAGGGTTTATATGGGGTACCTATTCACTAAACAATTGGATTATTGCGGTGTTATGTTCTTCGATTTGCAAGAGAAATAGAAAGATAGAAAGATAGGCTCGCCAACTAATTATTAATAGGGAGAATTGTGTTTTGGGCCCAGGTGGGCCCAAAAATTAACATTTGGTCCTCCAACCACCCATATTTAAGCCCAAGGATATGAGATAGTAATTGACAAAAATATCCACTTGACTCATTTTTGTCTTTATTCTACTACTTGCCACTCTTCTTTCTTATTTAACCATTTTTGGATTTTTTATTTTTTTAAAACTCTTTTATAAATAATTGAAAATTTACATTATTTTTTATTTTTAAATTATAAATAAACAAAAATTATATTAATGATTCAAAGACTATTTTGGAAAATACTTTTTTTAAAAATATTAATTTAAATAAATAAAAATTATCTCTTACATTTATTTTTATTGTTTACATTTTAGAAGTAAATAATTTAATGATTAAAATACCATTTAAAATAAATATATTCACTATTTTAATTTTTTTATACTAGAAAGTATTTTAAAGTTTTTTTTTACTATTATAAAATAAAAAGTTCAATTTTCTTTTTTAATCTTATTCCTTCCTTATTTTAATAACTTTTTGAACATTACTTTTAGTATTAGTTATATGAAATGTTACAAATTTGTTTATTAAAGATTTTTTTTTAATGATTTGAATTAATTGAAAATTTATTAACATAAGAAAAATAAAAATAAAGAAAGGGGATGGATTGAGAGTTTTTATTTTAAGTACTCGATTAAAATGAGGATGGATGGAGAGTTTTTAATTTAAGTACTCAATTAAAATGTTTTCATATGACCTAATTTTAGAAGTGGATTATATCAATACATAGTAGAAATTGATTTTTTTATATATATAAAAGGGTTGAAAGGTATATTTCTAAAAATTATATAAATTATATTTGAGTTTGGTTTTAAAATATTTTTCTAGTTTTTATTTTTATTTTCTATATTATCTCTTTTTGAAAATATGTTTAAGTTATGACAAATATGAAATTTGTGTCATTGTACAAGGGTATTACACTAATTGTACAAGAGAAATGTGCTAAGTGTATAAGGGTGTACAAGACTCCTAATAAGTTTTGTACAATTTTTAAACAACTTGAATTTGATATTAAGACTAGTTTTTTTTTTTTCTTTTTTTTACCAAACTATTTCATTAAGACATTCCCTACAAAAATTAACACATAAGAAATAAAATTTTGAGTTATTTGAGTTATTGTACAAGAGTATTACACTAACTGTACAAGACAAATTTACTAATTGTACAAGGGTGTACAAGACTACTTTTTGTTAAGGATTTCAAGTGATTTTAAAAAACTTTCCTATTTTTTTCCACTCAAAGATTTTTCCCCCACTCAAATTCTCTCACTCAAGAATTGTTTCGAATTTTATTTTTAAATTTCATCATCAAAATTTTGTAATTGCATATTTTGTTTTTGTAGTTTTAGCAATGTTCTTTCTTTTCACTATTTTCTTTTTTTTTTTGTGAAATTTTATCCAAATGAATTTATATTTAAAATTATAATCATATTTATCAAATTTTTTACTAAGATTATCTTTAATTCTTTTAATATATTTATACTCATTTATTTAAAAAATGAAAAATTAATTTTTTTTTTCTTTTTTGTAAACATGTTCTATTACATTTCAAGTAAAAAATTAGATAAGTTTGAAAGTCAATAAATAAAAAAATTAAATACCACTTTCAATAATTTTTAGATAAAATTTTATATGATATATTATATTTTATTTGAAACTTAATTTTTAAAGTTTAACTAAAAAATTGTATTGACAATTTTCTTATTGTGGGTCAAAATACTTTGCAATTGTTTATCTAGATAAGAAAAATTATTAATATAATATTAGAACTTCATATCTTAGTTATTTTTTTTCAACAAATTTATCTTTTTAAAAATTTTAAAATAAAAACATTAAAAATTAAAAAGCTAAAAAGATATATATATAATAAAGTGAAGTGATAGTTAATTTAAAATTTTTTTAAAATATGGTTAATGTAGAAAATATAAAAAATAATTAAAAATATAGATGAAAGGGTAATATAAATTTAAAATTAAAAACGAAAATTAAACTAAAAGATAAATACAAAAAGATAAAAAAAAAAATTGGATGAAAAATCCCAAAATTTTTATCATTGCTTTTAATAAGAGCAAAAAGATTCAATATCTTTAAAAATGAAAAATAAAAAAATATTATTGCTTTTTATTTGACATAAAATAGAAATATATATTGGAATAAAAAGGAAAAAAAAAGTTAGAAATGAGTAATATTTAATAGGGAATAGAAAAGGAAAAAAAATACAAAAAAAAAATTAAAATTCACACTCACTTGTAGGCATATAAGGTATAAGGGTATTTTAGGAATTAATGAAAGACAATATCCTTCATGTTAATTTTCATACTTTGTTTGGGTCTTGGGCTTAAATATGGGTGGTTGGAGGACCAAATGTTAATTTTTGGGCCCAATTGGGCCCAAAACATAATTCTCCCAATAAAAACCCCATTCACCTCACTCATCTAGAGACATACTAGGGAATTTGGTTAGGGGAAAGTTAGGATATGTTTGGTTTTTGGAAAATTTTGAAAATTTTGAGGAAAAAATGAGAGGGAAAAAAAAAAAAGGAAAATAGAAAAAAAAAATTAAAATTAATAAATTATTTTTATATATTATTTTAAATTATTTAACTTATTTTAACTATTTTATAAAAAAAATTAAATAATTTGAAATTATATAAGCTTTTAAGTAATTTTAATTATATTTAATTTTTTAAAATATTTTCTATAGTAAAATCAATTATGAAAAATTCCTGAATAATTTTTTCTTTCCTTACTAGTTCCCTAACCAAACATAGGGTGAAGAAAATAGTGATCCTTACCAAGAGTTTTCCAGTGACCAATAATCAAGTATTTAAGCAACAATGAGAATAGTCAATGAAACTTCATTAAGCTGGAACCCGCTGTCTCTTATGATCTTTTCCATGAAAGGAGAAGTCAATCCAATAACATAAGAATATTCAAAGAAGACTTGCTTCGGCTTTAGCTGTCATCCCTCATAGACGGGGAAGACTTTCATTTCTTCTGCAAATTCTAGCCTTCAAAGTATTCAGCTTCCTTTGTTACCAAAGCTCAGCCATGGAATTAGTGACTTCTGTGCTGGGTTCACTACTGACAGAAGTAGGTAGACATCTTTATGGCTTCATTTCTTCTGGAATTAGGAATTCCAAGCTGTATTTTAATGATCTGGAAAAAGAGATGAAGCTCCTGACAGACTTGAGAAATAATGTGGAAATGGAGGGTGAATTGGTTACAACCATTGAAGCAACTGAGTGGCTTAAAGAGGTTGAAGGGATTGAGCATGAGGTGAGTTTGATTCAGGAAGCTGTAGCAGCCAACCATGAAAAATGTTGTGGGGGTTTCTTGAATTGTTGTCTGCACCGTAGGCAACTGGCGAAAGGGTTCAAGGAGGTGAAAAGACTGGAGGAAGAGGGCATCAGCTTGCTAGCTGCAAATCGAACACCAAAAAGTGCTGAGTACATCCCAACGGCACCAATTGAAGACCAACCAACAGCAGCACAAAATTTAGCCAAAATAATGAATCTGCTGAACGATGATGGGGTTAGGAGGATTGGTGTTTGGGGCATGGGGGGAGTAGGTAAAACTACTCTCATCAAGAACTTGAACAACAAGCTCAGGAATGCTTCGTCCGCGCAACCTTTCAGCATTGTCATATGGGTTACAGTGTCGCAGGAGCTGGACTTGATAAAGATACAAACACAAATTGCTGAGAGGTTGGATTTGGGGCTGATTATGAATGGAAGCAATAGGACTGTGGCTGGTAGGTTGTTCCAGAGACTGAAGCAGGAGAAATTTCTCCTCATTCTGGATGATGTTTGGGAGGGAATTGATTTGGATGCTTTGGGAGTTCCTCAGCCTGAAGTTCACGCGGGTTGTAAGATCATATTGACATCTAGACGTTTTGATGTTTGTCGGGAAATGAAGACAGACGTAGAAGTTAAAATGGATGTCCTCAACCATGAAGAAGCTTGGAAATTGTTTTGCCAAAATGCAGGGGAGCTAGCCACATTAAAGCACATCAAACCATTAGCAGCAGGAGTGGCTGGAGAATGTGGTGGGCTACCCTTGGCAATAATCATCATGGGAACATCTATGAGGGGGAAGACAAGGGTAGAGCTCTGGAAGGATGCATTGAACGAGCTTCGAAGATCAGTACCATACAACATTGAAGGGATCGAGGATAAGGTTTACAAGCCCTTGAAGTGGAGTTATGACTCATTGCAAGGTGAGAGCATCAAGTCTTGTTTCCTCTATTGCTCTTTATTTCCTGAGGATTTCTCAATCCAAATAAGTGAGCTTGTACAATGTTGGCTTGCTGAAGGTTTCATAAATGAGCAACAAAACTATGAGGATGTAAAAAACAGGGGGATTGCTTTAATTGAAAATCTGAAGGACTGTTGTTTGTTGGAACATGGTGACCATAAGGACACCGTGAAAATGCATGATGTAGTTCGTGACGTTGCTAAATGGATTGCATCCACCTTGGAGGATGGAAGTAAATCCCTTGTTGAATCAGGGGTTGGACTTGGCCAAGTTTCAGAGGTTGAGTTATCAAAGCCTCTCAAGAGAGTTTCTTTGATGTTTAACAAAATAACAAGGCTGCCTGAACATGCTATAGGGTGTTCAGAGGCATCCACTTTATTACTACAAGGTAATCTCCCCCTGCAGGAAGTTCCTGAAGGATTTCTCTCGGGATTTCAAGCGCTGAGGGTCTTGAACATGAGTGGAACCCAGATCCAGAGGCTGCCTTCTTCCATTCTGCAGCTTGCTCAACTTAGAGCTCTTCTTTTGAAGGGTTGCCTTTGTCTGGTAGAATTACCCCCACTGGGAAGGCTCAGTAGATTACAAGTACTTGACTGCAGTGCTACTCTGATCAATGAATTGCCAGAAGGGATGGGGCAATTGAAGAACTTAAGGGAGCTAAACCTATCACGCACTTACCACCTGAAAACCATTCAAGCTGAAGTTATATCTGGGTTGCCTAGTTTAGAGGTTCTAGACATGACAGATAGTGAATGTAAATGGGGTGTGAAGGGAAAGGTGGAAGAGGGACAAGCATCATTTGAGGAGCTTGAATGCCTTGAGAAATTGATTGATTTATCCATTAGGTTGGAAAGTACTTCATGTCCTGCTCTGGAAGATGTCAACTGGATGAACAAATTGAATCGATTCCTATTCCATATGGGTTCAACCACTCATGAAATTCACAAAGAAACTGAACATGACAGAAGACAAGTAGTTCTCAGGGGCCTCGATCTCTCAGGAAAGCAGATTGGATGGTCAATCACCAATGCAAGTTCTCTGCTCTTGGATCGTTGCAAGGGACTAAACCATCTGCTAGAGGCCATAACCATGAAGAGCATGAAGAGTGCTGTTGGTTGCTTCTCTTGTTTGAAGGCACTTACTATTATGAATTCTGGCAGCAGGTTACGGCCAGCAGGAGGATATGGTGCTCGTTGCGACCTATTACCAAATCTAGAGGAAATTCATCTCTGTGGTCTCACAAGTCTGGTAACCATTTCTGAACTAACTAGTCAGCTTGGACTAAGATTCCCAAAGCTAAGAGTAATGGAAGTGACCTGGTGTCCCAAACTAAAATACCTTCTTTCTTATGGTGGTTTCATCCGAACATTAAAAAATCTGGAAGAAATCAAGGTAAGATGCTGCAACAATTTGGATGAGCTCTTTATTCCTAGTTCAAGGCGGACTTCTGCCCCAGAACATGTTCTTCCCAAGCTACGAGTAATGGAACTGGACAATCTTCCCAAGTTGACATCCCTTTTCAGAGAGGAGTCATTGCCACATCTGGAGAAACTTGTAGTGACTGAATGCAATCTTCTGAAGAAGCTACCTCTCACCCTCCAAAGCGCAAGTTCCATGAAAGAAATAAAAGGAGAAGTTGAATGGTGGAATGAATTGGAGTGGGCTGATGATGCTATCCGTTTGAGTCTGCAGCATCATTTCAATTCTTAGAATAGGCCCCGGAGAAGAAGGCTGTTGGTACCTCATTGCAAATATAAAGTAATGATGATGGGAGAGATGATATGGGCATAGAAAGCTACATGAAGAGATTGGAACTGCAGGCTCTCCAAGGTTTCAAACAGCTCCATATATATATGAGTGGTGGTGTAAGCAGTCATGAGAGTGAAGTTGTAGAATAATTAATGTACATTTTGCTATTTCTGTCCCATGTTGATTCTACTGTGGGCAATTTGTATTATACACAAAAGCTGTGAATACGATCCTGATCCTGCAATATCTTCCAACCCCCCACCCCCCCTTCATTTGTTTTTTTCAATCATCCAAAAACATCATAAACTTGTTGGAAGATGTGATTGGTTTCCATATATCATTGGAGAAACCCCCATCATTTTCCAAGTTTCATTTGATTTTGTTGGAAAATATTTTCATTTGGTGTTTAATATCAAACTTTAAAAATAACATTTAGGATATGAGGAAGAGGAAGATAATATATCTTAATTCACACTCCTAAATTCAATATGATTTGAAATTCTTCAAGTCACTGTCTTGAATTGCTTCTAATAACTGTCTTGAATTCTTCTACCCTTAATAAATATTATGAATTTCAAAATAAGTTTAATTTGATTTCATAACAAATTTATGGGAAAATGAATCAAAAAATTTTAAGAAAAGAAAACTTAATGTGGTTGTTAAGACCGCTTTAATTTAGTTCTAACATTCCCCCACTTGGTCTATAACAATGACTTTAAGTTATTTTTTACTAGATTCATTAAGTGATTATCCATAATTAAAATTAATTTAAATTCCAAAATTATGTAGCTTGAACAAACAAACTGCTAATATGGATCATGGTGGTCCTACATTACACTTTTAATATAATTCCAAATATACATCATAATATTAGTAATTTTCTTGTTCGAACAACCTTTAATGAAGAATTTTAGTTAAAATAATTCTATTATATCTACAAACTTCAATGACCCAACTTTAATGTTTAAATACATGGCAATTCTGTTTTGAATCTTATTCCATCAAAATGTGCATATAATAAAAACATGATAGAGTAGAAGCATTATGAACAATAAAGAGATCTCAAAGTATCTCAATTAAAAAATCCTTTAACAAAATATGAAGACCCATATTACAAGTATGTTCCTTAAAAGGTCTTTTGCTTCAATGCTTTAGTTGAAGGGTCTACAATCATTAAGTTGGTATTGACTTGTTCAATTGACACCATTTGATTCTATACTCTTTCTCTCACAATAAGATATTTTATGTCAATAGCCTTTGGTAAGTTTGAACTCTTCTTTTCAAAGAAGAAAACTACAACGAAATTACCACATAAAATTCTTAGTGGCTTTGAAATGGAATCTAAATTCAAAGTCTTGAGATGAAGTTCATTAACTAAAATACATAAAAAGTGGTCTCATAGCATGCCACAAATTCTACTTTTATAGTGGAGGAAGCAATTAATGATTTCTTTGAATTTTCCATGAGTTAACTCTATCGAAAAATAAGACCTACCTCATTTCAAATGAGTTGGTAAAACTAGTAAATACCAACTTCTTAAATATACATAATAACCTTGAGTTGATGTTATCTGTTCATACCTAAGTGGAAAAGGTTGCAATTGGCATTGACATATCAAATGCTCCATATTCGTTCATTGAATTCAAGGACATGAAATATTATACTCCAACGAACAATCTCATTGGTGTGTGTGTGTATAATGATTATTATTTAACATTTATAATAATCTTCTATTCTCATGTGTTAAAAGTAAGGATACTATCATCCTAACATTGTGAAGGTAATCTTACTTCAAATGAAAGACAACTACTAGAAGAATTAGAAGCTAACCAACCAATAATTGCTTCATCAAAAGCAAAATTGACAGCATATGAAGGTATGTATACAAATCACATGTTATATATTCTTCTTGTTTCTTTTGTTTCCCCTCTATCATACAAACTACTAATAAATAATTATTATTGGTTAGGTGAGTTTTCCCTATCAACATTATCGATTACCACAATCCATATCAACCCAAATTTTCATCAATTTGAAATAATGAAAGATCGGTATGCTTTACACACTATATAGCTATAACTTCACCTAAAAAAATGCTAATACTTGTGTTAAAACTATTATACAAGGCGAACTTGATCAAAGCTCCAAAGAAACGGAAATTTGTAACTCCAACAAAAATTGTTCAAGCAAAGCATGTTAGCATTACAGATCAAATACAAAGGCTATTAGTTGATTTTCAAGTATGTAATCTTCTAGAAAACACATTGCCACTTATAATAACAATCATCAATATTGTCAATATGGATGAATCTTGATACGACACATGTAAAAAATTCAATAAAAAAGTGTTAATAAGGGAACAATGTATAGAACGTACTAAATATTGTAGAACAACCGCTAAATACCATCCAAGGTAATATCATAATACAACATCGAACATAGTTTTCATAATAACTTGTCAACACTTATTGTAGGTACATGATTAGGCTTTTGGTTGCTGATGCATTTTGCCAAGCAATTATAACAGTTACACAAGTCAATTACCAACATCATATAAATCTAAGACTTTTTTATTAATTAAAAAAAAAAAGAAAAAAAAAAAACTTATTACACAAGTCAATTAGAGTTTCTAGAAGAAGTGACATTTATCCAACTTATCTGTTGCCCGTGAAAGAAAGAAAAAAAAAAAAAAAAAGAAAGAAAGAAAAGAAAAATCTGTAAGTCGGTTGGTCTATCATCCGTACCCTTGAAGGTACACGTGGCGTGATAAAAATATTGGTCAAATAAATTTAAAAAAAAAAAAAACTATTTGGAGAAGTTAGAATTGAAAATAGAAACTGAGAGAACACGGTTTGGGAAGAGGATTCCCAATTTCAACGTGTGCGTTTGTTGTCTGAGAAGGAATGAGTCCAACCCAACCCCGTCTCTCTCTACCATCTTCTCCTTCTTGCTTCTCTCTCCAATATTCCACTTCCTGGTACGTTTTCTTTCCTTTCTTCTTCTATTTTTCCATTTATCTTCTTCTTTTCTTGTTAAATTATTGTGTTTGCTTCCCGGAAAATGGAGCAAAATAAGACACAAAGGCGAATTTCGATTCCTATTCTTATGCTTCTTAAGATTGGGTTCTCCAATATTAGCAGTTCTATTAAACCTAGTGAAGTAATTGCATGAAGCTTATTTGAAAGTTCCGAGATTCTTTTCTAGTAATTTCTTAGCAACCAAACGGTAATCAACTAAGAAGAAAAGATTTGTTCTATGATTTCTTTTTTTCTTTTCCGTATTCCTGTTGCAATTGAACAAGTGGATATTTCTCAGTTGCTCTATTAATTATCTTGTTTGATTTTTTTTTTTTTACGGTTTACTTTTGCCTTTTGCTGTTAAATTACTGTGTTTGATTGCTCGGAAAATAGAGGGAATAAGACCAAAAAAATAAAAAATAAAAAATTGTATTTCGATTCTTATTCTTTGTTCGTTAAGTTTTTTCTTAAGTGTTAGCAAATCTACTATATTAAGGCAAGTGATTGTATAAAGGTCACAGCTGAAAAATCCCGGCTTCTTTTCCTTTATTTTTTGCCCTTAGATATCCGTGAGTTTTCTGTTCTTTTGGTAATTTTTATGAGATTTAAAAAGTAGGTGTTTCATTGTTTCCCCATTAATGATCTGGGTTGGTTTTGTAAGTCCTTTATAGTATCCATTTTTGTGTTTTCTGTTTAATTACTGCGTTAGATTGTTGGGAAGACGGGGAAAATACCAATTCTTCCTTTAGTCGATCAATTCCTGTAAGGGATCTACTACGGAACACACACAAAAACTGTTTTTTCGCTGACTCTTATGAGTTTAAACAAGTGGGCATTTCTAAGTTGCTCCATTGAGGATCTGGATTGTTTTTTAACTCATTTTATTTTATTTTTTATTTAAAATCCTTCTTGGCATTTTATCTTCTATGCTTGTAATAATCTCTGTACAAAAAATTCTGGGTTTTCTTGATGATAAACCAAGATTATGATATCTTCTGTTGGGTTTTGCAAAATTTGATATTTAAATTTGATGTTTGTTTCCTTTATTAGGTTTTTGAGTTTATTTATATGGTGGGGTGATTGATTGGGTTATTTTAATTTTGATGTCTCATTTATTCTAGGTTGAAATTTGCTATTTGTTCTGATTGAGATAGCATGACCGAGAACTATGGCCATACTAGTGCAAGTGGCAATGCAAGCTCTCACTCAAGCTCTAGTTTGAATAGCAGCTTGCAAGACACAGAGGACGACCAAACCATTGCTAGAATCTTAGCAGAAGAAGAAAGTTTGAAAAATGGAAACAAGCTTGGGAAGAGACTTTCTCATTTGAATTCTATTCCGGTATGTTCCACACAATTTTGTTAGTATTTTTAATTGTTCCTTATGTTCTTCAACTTATCATTAAGAAAGTTGGTTTCCACTTTTCTTGGTTTTGGATGTTTAGTTGTTTTCAAAACCTTTTGCAAATGTCATGATTGATGTAGGAATTCAAAAGCATGTATAACACCTACATGGACCTGAGTTAAGATTGATATATAATGGTGTCATTGTATTAAAGAAGGTATATTGAATATTCCCTAAAAAGGCAAATTCAATTGTGGCAACATGGAAGAAGAAAAGGAGAATATCAATTTTATTTTTTTATTGTTCTTAATATGCACAAGTACACTTAGTGGTGGGATTGGCAATCGTCTATATCCCATATTTTGTGGCCTATACAGTTTTATCCAATTCCACACCTTCAGGGTCCAAAATTTGAGAATTATTCATGTATCTTAGACCACATTTTCACCATGGATAACTGCCAGTTAGAATAGTACTTGCCATGTACTTGGTGTTTTCATTTCCTTTTTGTCCATTCTAGACATTGAAGTCATGACCAAATAGGGTAAACTTCATCTTGTAGCATCGTAGCAGGACCAGTCCATTCAGAGCATAAACTGTAATTCATCTAGAACATCCAACTTGCTTCTAGCTAGTTTTGCAACTAGGTGTGGTTGGTTGGGCTCCATTCTCAGGTGGACTGGGTGTAGTCCAGATCACAAAACCTAGAGACTGAAGTTCAGTAGTGTGGGTTTCAGTTAGGGGCCCTTAATACTTGATTGGCCTCTTAACCAACCATGCAGTTGTAGCATCACTCCTCTCTTGTTATAATTTTGTCTTCAAAACTATATTCTTTTACTATTTTAGAACAAAATATCATGTCATGAAGCAGCCATGGCAAGTTTAATTTGGATTGCATGAATATGGCATGAATGATAAAAATTGGAAGTTTGTACTCATCCTGGGAGTGCCAGACACACGATTCTGGAGTATCATATCAAACAATATGGCTCCTCTTCAGAAATGTCTGAGCTACATAGTTCACCAGAATGGACATCTAGTACTATTGGCACTTTTCTTCCTGTTATCGGTCTGGTTTTTGTGGGCTTGCATCCAATCAGTCTTAGTAAAAGAACACAAATTTAAGCAGCATGGATATGCCTATAGTGAAATTTTGTAAGGAAAGTGTGTAGTAGAGGCTTATAAAAGTTATCAAACACATGGGCCCCCTTTAGAAATAGACTAAGTGAAATTAATGTGGGTTTAAACAGTATAGGAAAGAAGAAAAGGTGAGGATGTATCTGTCCATATAATACATCCATGTATATCTTTAGGTGGTAAGTTGCTTGATATAAATGTTGCTTTATTTCCTTTAACATGGTATTAAAGCTTTGGGTTTTCAAAATTTTGGTGCATTTATTCCCCTGATTTTTGAAGCCACATGTAAAAGGAGGTGGCACATGAAGCAGAGTTAAGTGATAATTTGCTTGCTATGATTATTCCCTAATGGCTAATGGTGTTGTATTTATTTTTTAAATGGATGTATTTTTTCTTCTTTATGCACCCTGTGTCTAGTTTGATGTTACTTGTTAATTAGTCTCAGAGCCAACCTATTGACTTTCATAACTGGTTCTTCAAAGGTTTGCAAAACTCAGTTGTTGACTTTTGAGTTCTACCAGAAAGATGGCATAATTAGAAGAAGCAATTTGCTCCATTAGCCAATATGAAGCTTGGTTTGACAACTGCCTACAATGATGGTGATCCCCATTGCATGAACATGACTCATCCTTTCTTTCAACCAAAATTCATCTTGGTCTCCCCTTTTGTCTTAACAGTGGATGTTTGGATAATTTGCTGAACCCACACACACGACCACCTCTGCCCAACCTATGGTACCTATGTAATAAATTATATCCTGGAGTCCCTGAACTGTAATGTGGCTCACAAATGTTCCCTTGATGCTGTGTAGAACCCTCTAAGGTCATGGAGCTATAATGGGACCCATGAAAAGCTTAATTTTTGTGTTCCTCATGGACTTTTATTTCTTGAAAGTAATACAATTTCTTTCTTTTTTAGCCCATAAGAACTATATCGTGATATATCACAAATAAAATAGTAAAAAATAGTGAAGATTATATTATGCCAACTAAGATGCATTATCATCTTCTTTTGGACGTTGGTGTTGCTATATCTGTATCAAAACATGATATGAGAGTGTTATTCAGATTACCTTCTTGGATGCTTTCATTGCCTACACATGATAAATTCATAGATGCATAAATGCACACCAGGTTGCTTTCATAGTCTCATTCATACATCCATAATGCATATATATTCACACTGTACTCGCATTGTGCCATACTTTAACTAGGTATGTTTTGTTTGCATTTTATGCCAGTGGAAAGTACATTTCTATTCCTTCATTTACTTTGTGTTCTGTGCTTGCTTTGATCTCCCTTGTATGAATGTGTGCATGGTTGCTTTCTTATATCGTTTGGAAATAGTAGTATATTTCTTTTCACATATTATAGTTGCCAGTGACATGTTTGTGGTTGACATGCACAAATAGTATTGTTATTTTGACTTTTTGGTTTTCAGGTTACTTCTGGGTAATACCTGGATATGTAAGTACTCATTGATTTATTGTACTTGCAGCACACTCCACGAGTTAATGGGGAAATACCTGATGTGAATGATGCAACATTAGATCATGAGCGGCTAGCTGAAAGGTTGAGATTTAATTGATCTCGAGATGCAATCTCATTGATTGTTTTGATCTAAATTTCCTACCTGTTGTGGCCTTTTTTTTTCTCCTTTCTTTTCTTTAGTGGAAACTTATTTGTCTGAAATCAGAAATGGAACCTCCCCAACGTTCTGCCACCTGAGGCAGGCTGCAGAAGCCACTACTTGTGTCTGTTTGTAGTTCTTTCTGTATATTATAAAGTCTAATCAGACTTCACTTGAATGGCTCATGTCAAGTAAATTTTGAGATTTCGAGTTCTGGTGCAAAGACTTGGAATGCACATGAGCATTAAAGAGTTGGTACTAATCATTTTGCCCCTTTCTGTATATAGTCATAATCTTGCTTTTTGTTCAGGTTGGCCACATATGATTTAGCTGAATTGCAAATTGTGGGAGATGGCAATTGCCAGGTTGGTTAGATAGGATAGTTGCTTAATTTATCATGACATTTGATACACCTCTTTGCATGCATACAATTATCTGTACTTGTTATTGGCATGATTCACTTAATTTTTTTTGTCTCTATCAAACTGTTCCTGTCTCTTTCCTTAGCTGTTTTTTTTATTAATATCTTTGATATTATATGTTTATTTAATGGGCAGTTTCGGGCCCTGGCAGATCAGTTGTTTCGCAATCCAGATTACCACAAGCATGTAAGGAAAAAGGTTATCAAGCAGGTGAGATTCATCAGACTCCTTTAATGCATTAACTTTGTTTTTACTTATTCTAAATTTCTAGTCACTACTTAGTAAACTTAGATATGAGAGATGTAAAGTTAAGCCAATTGATGGGTCTTGGAAGGCTGTTTCCTCAAGGAAATCTCCTTTTCTATTTGGTGTTAATGAATTTGAATTGTTCTTTATGAGGCAGTACATTTCTTATCAGGAGTTCATGTTATGATAGGAGCTTTAGATCATCAATTTGAGAAATTGGGTGATGCAAGACTGCATGAGATGCTTATTTTAGTTGCTGGTGATGTAAGCACTTGCCAGCAAAGAAAAGGACAAGTAAGATAGCATTAGGAATGCAGGAGCATTCTTTCCTTGAGTTCAGCATTCCTGTACCTGATTGTAACAACAAAAGTCTGTTGATTTTGTCCATTATTTATAGACTTCTTACTCCAGATTGGAGGAATAATTCCTGTGTCTCATTCGTGCACTCTTCTACATCCAATATTGTCTCATGTTTGGAGTGTTTTGGAGTACTTTTTCTCATGGAAGAGCCTGGGGCACTTCATATCAGGCAATATGTTTGAAAAGGTGTCGTAAATGAGGGTCCTCTTCCTTTGATCAGTTTTTTTGATTGGCTAGGCGCTAGTTGAGGGCTGGTTTTGTATCTCTGTTTCTTTTTGTGCCTTTTGGCGCCTCTTGTATACATCCTGTATGCTTTTGGGTCAGCCTCAAGGCACCCTTTTCTAATATATTCTTTTCTGTGTGCTTGCCTATCAAAAAAAAAATATGTTTGAAAAGGTACCGGTATGTTTGGATAAAATAAGAGTTTATTCGTATTTCTTGTCTTCAAGGTAAAAATAAGCTTTATCAAATGCAGCAATTTCAAAGAGTCAAAGAGAATATTGTAAGGTGGACCAAAGACTAATTTAGGGTGTTTAATGATAGAAAAAAATTACTGAATAAAGAAAATAGATAAAATTTAAGAGTGATGACCTTATCTGAAGCTAGAGATAGAGGAGAGGTGTACTACCAGATTGGGAGGTTGCATGAGTGTTTGCTGGCAAAAGGATGTTGCTCTCAGCAATAAGAGTTAGAAACGCTAAACTTCACCAAGTTTCAAATGCAAAGAGTAGGGTCAATCATGTGGATCAGCTGGTAGTGAATGAAGTTATGTTCTAAGGTGAAGCTTCAAGAGTTGATGCAGCTGTTACGTTCTGTTAGGGGTTATTATCAGATGTTTTTATTGGGGTGGTGAAATGAAGTTTGATAGATCTCCTAAATGTGAAGACTGGTTAGAGTGTTGATGAGATGGTTTACAATGAGTACTGTTTCAACCTTTGTCTTCAAAATGCAGTGCCCTTTCAACAATTATCTCCTTCTGCCTGGCAATGATTCCTGTTTGATGGATCTTTTTGTTAATGAATGTATTGATTCCTAATGAAGGATCACTCAAAAGATGATGTATTATCGGGCACCTTTTTCTTAACTATGCTGGTGGTGCTGGTTCTTCCCTAGTCAAATTGTTTGGAATATTGTTCTTTCATTATTAATGTTGAATTGTGTGACTACAAGCCCTTGATTGTGCTAAACCCATGTGTGATGTGTAAATCCACAAATAAATAAAATGCCTAATATTTATGTATTAGATCAAAATTCATGCATTGCTTATGGATAAAATTTATGTATATTAGTAAATAATATTTGATAAAATTCATGCGTGTGTGCTTGTGGATTATATTATTATTGGATGTATGGCATGTGGATCATGTCTAGTCAGTGAGGTAATTTGACCAGACTGATTACCTATCAAGCTAATTTGACCAGAATGATTAGTTGTGAAAAAAAGATCAAGTCAGTGGCTTCTAATGCTATATGTTATGGATAAATCTCTGAAAAAATATTTCCTACCTATTTTGACTATAGTGAGCTAAGGAGTGATGAGGTGGTTCAACCTAGTCTCTTGATCCATGATATTCCTAATTAATTTGAGATGTGGATTTCAGAGCTTAACACCTTATGTGTTCCTTAGTCGACTTGAATTAGAGAATCTCTATACAAGCTTAACACCAAATACAGTACACTTTGTTCCAGAATGCTCAATCCGGTTGTCTAGAAAAGTTTTTCTCATTGTTCTCTTTCTTTCTCCTTTTTTGTAGGGAGTAAAAAGGTGAAAGTGTAGCCCATCAAGATCTCAATATAGATCATAGAGTAGTTTTATGTTTTTGCATGGTTAATTATATCTAATCGCGTTGAGTCCATCCATTACATGGATATTGCTTCAATTATACCGTTTGACTCTATCAGAACATAAAGAAAGTAAATAGGAAGCTTAATCATTAATGCTTACATAATCCTTTTCTACTAGTCTAACAGAAAACCGATCTCCAATTTGGAACTGCTTATAAGATGTGACTAAGTGATCTAACCATTGTGGCGCCATGACCACCCAGAGTAAGCTGTATGTTACATACCTGTGAGGGTATTCTAATGAATAATGATGAGTATTCAGCATTGCACTTCTCTTTCTTTCTTTGGATTGGAGCCACAGATAAAACTTTTGTATGCTTCAATCTGGCATTTTGGTGATTCTCAGTCATTGTCTTATCTATGCTCTTTATTTATTTATGCCTTTTGGAGTTGTAATGCTCATCGGTTCTTGTAGAAACCTTTATCATTACCATACTATGGAGCAGTTAGGAAAGAGGAATGGCCGGTTATTTGGCATTCTAAGTTTATGTTAATAGCATGGAAAATCATAAACTTATAGTTGTAGGTGTAGATTTCGAAATATGAATTGGTCTATAGTTTGTATGGATAAGAGGAGTGGGGGTTTGGGAATTAGAAATTTGGTCACTCTTAATAAGGCTCTTATCAGAAAATGGTGTTGGAGATTCACGATTGAGAGGGAATGCCTTTCGTAACAGATAATTTAGGGAGGTATGGGGAAGGAGGGGAGGGTTGGTGCTTTGGAGGATTGAGGGCAGCGTAATGTGTGGGGTGTGGAAGACAATCAGGAGTGGCTGAGAGGCCTTGAATTGCAAAATCTGTTTCAAGATGGCTAATGGGAGAAGGATGAAGTTTTAGAAGGATAGGTGGTGTGGTGATATACCTTTGAGTGAGGCTTTTCCAAAGTTATTCTCAGTAGCCATTACTAAAGATTTATGGGTTACTAAGGTGTGGGACCAAGATGAAGAGAGGGGTTGTTAGAACCTTAGTCTTTAGGACAAATTTATGATTAGGAGTTGGAGGAAGCAAAGGCCTTTCTTAGGAGGTTGTAGGGCATTCTATTAGTAGGGATATAAAGGATAAAATGACTTGGCCAAATTAAAAGAATGACATTTTCTTAGTTAAGTCTCTCTATGCCTCTTTATCATGCGGAAGAATGGAGACATTCCCTTATAGTATTGTTTAGAATTTTTGGGTACCATCAAGGGTGAGCTTTTTCAAATGGGAAGCTACATGGAGCGGGATACTGAGATTAGATCAACTCAAAAGGAGGGGATGAAAATATTGAATAGATGTTAACTACGCAAAAGAGAAGAAACAGGTGATTGCATTCTCCTTCATTTCTTGAAAATGATTATTTTGTGGTATCTTATTTATGCTCTTTTTGGAATAAAGTGAGTGATGCACTTAGCGAGAAATGGCTTTTGAGCTGGCATAGATCTTTGTTGGAAAGAATAGGAAAAAGGCTTGAAGAGCTACTCCTTTGTGCTTATTTTAGACCATTTGGAGGGAGAGAAATAGGAGAACATTTGATAATATTGAAAAAGTAGGTCAGACAATTAAAGACAAACCTTTATGTATAATTTTTTGAAGTGGGTTAGAGTGTGTATAGGAGATTGCTCCTTATCCATGATGAACTTTGTAGAGTGGTTAAGCTCTAAGTAAGATGTGGGTGGTGTTTTTGTGTATACCCTCGCTTTGTTTTGCTTTTTGGCACCCTTGTGTATATTGTGTATGCCTTTGTGTGCCCTTTTATTAGGTGTTGTTAATACAATTTATCTTTACCAAAAAAAGGGAATTTTCAAATGTGAAGGAACTATAAATGTTTGGTTACTCATTTTTTTCAAAAAGTGTAAGGTCTTTGATAAGAGGACAACGTTTTGTTCAATTTCTGTGTAACCATGTTTGTATTTGGCTTTTTCTCCTATTATCATGTTGGAAAGGTTCTGTTTGCTTAGTTATTTGAGACTATGACTACTAAAGGCAAAATTGAATGCAAAAATTCCGTTAAGTGCTAAGAGTAATTTAGTATTTCCAACCAAAGAGATTTGGGGATCTCGAGCTCCCCTTAGAACGTCTTTTTTTGCATGGAATGATCTATGGTCAACAAATGCAACCTTTGTAAAGACAATGAAGAGTCATCTGATCACATCTTGATTCATTGTGCTAAGACAAGAGTGATATGGACTTTCTGTTAGTAGTCTTTGGCTTGAAATGAGTGTTTCCAGTTTCAGTGAGAAACCTCCTCCTTGAATGGAAATTTAAGGGGCTAGATGAGAAGAGAAGAATTGTTTGGTGTATGGCTCTGCTTTGCTTATTTTGGTGTATTTGGAAAGAGTGTGACTGAGACTTTCAATGATAAAGAGCTTTCAAATCAAAGATTAAAGTTGTTCTTCATTAAATCACTATTAGAGTGGTCTCGTGCTTCATTGGAAATGGAGAACCCCTCTATTTGAATTTCTTAGATGCTCTTCATTGTGGATAGCTTGGCTTGTTTTTGTAGGTTATCCTTGTACTTGTTTGGTGCTTGTATTGTGATGTTTTGTGTACACTGCCTGTATACATAGGATGTGCCCCCACTTTTTGGCGCTTATAAAAGAAAAAGCTGAATACATCTACTGTCTTGTATACAGATTGATGGAGACTCACCAGCTTATGCATCTGTTTATGTATTTTTAAACATTCTATGCCACTGCAAATATTTCATGAAAGGGAATTATTTTTTGGTTTGGATTTGTTCTGATCATTGTAGTATGTTTTGGCTCCAGTTGAAGCATTTCAGAAAATTCTATGAAAGTTATGTTCCAATGAAGTACAGAAGCTACCTGAAGCAGATGAAAAAGTTAGACCTCTGTGGTGATGCCTACTTATTTTGTTCCTGCAAAAATGCAGAGAATTCTATCATGATTCCCAACATGGCAAAATGCTAATTCAATTTTTGTGTGTAAATTTTCATGCTACTAGATCAGGAGAATGGGGAGATCATCTTACTCTACAAGCTGCTGCTGACCAAGTGAGTTAAAATCTCCTTTTTTGATTAGCATGCAACCTTAGTGCAGAAACCTCATTTACAGCATGTTGCATGCACGATAAAACCTTGAGAGATTCAGTAGTTTATTCTTTTCCATACGTCACTCCTATGGAGCTTTCATGGTCCTGATTTTCAAAATTCTTGCTCCTATAACGTTTAACAATCCTCTCTTTCCCAGTATATAAAATTTTGTCACAGTTTGGTTTGGACTAGTATATATTTGTCATAAGTTGAATTTTTTTTTCCCAATTAGAAAATGATTGTTGAATATTGGCTAGGCATATGACATTATCAAAGTACAAGCTCATGGGATAATGATAAAGGGAAACCTTCTTTGGTCTGACCCGATATTTCAACTGATAATACCAAACAACGTTCTCTAACTTTGTCTGGACTTTTTTAATGCTTAGGAATTGAAATGAATCATGATTTATGTCGATTTTAGATGAAGTGTGAAAGTCATTGAGATATTTTACATACATGAGAAAAACTATTGACCTTAGCGCAGAAAGAGGGAAAATACCCTTGGAAAGTACCCTTGGAGTACCTTATGATGTGCTGCCTTGGGCATTGTCGCAGCATTTTTGTGCTCTCTCTCTCTGTCTGGCACACACTACATACACTGCAGAAACACTTGACTAATGCTGTACTAAGAGCAACATAAGTTTTCTTGTATCCAACATACTCCATGGTGAGTAATTTTGTGTTTTGCTTCCTGAGCTTATCTTTGGGGAATTGGAACAACATTGATGCATAGAATTCTTTTTGGCTTCGCAATTCTATGATGAGAGGGTAGGATGTTTTCAATGGCATGATCAGGATAGGATGCTTTTACCAAATTTGAGATCCACTGGAATACTCTGCTTACAAGCAACACCCAATCACTGATAAGGGCAAAGATTGGCTTTGGGTTTTGATTTTTTCAAAAATCTGGGTAAAGAATTTGTATTATAACCACAGGGCTTTTTGAATGAAACTTCTCGCTCAAGGTTTGAACGAAATCACCCAGAGAAAATTAGGAAGAAAATATATCTCAAGGATTCAATGTAGGCAGCCAGAGAGAACTAGATTTTCAGCAATCTAAAAACCCTCTTACATGTTATTAAAAGTTTTAGAAGGATTGGAGAACTTGATAAGTGATAATTGTGATCAAATTAGGATAGGTAAAAAAGGGCTGATTTTTTATAGATTGATTGAAAGTGGAGCTTGAAGAACAATTTTATTGTTCAGTTGATCTGTATATAGACCCTGAATAGATTGAACTGAAACAGCCTGCCTATATCAATCTTGGATCTATCCAAGAGCAATTATCCATTCTTGCTTTTTCCAACCCCAGTTTTCTAGAGACCATCTTTAGATGTTGCAAACATTATTTCAATCATCTATAAATTAGATAATGTTATCTAGGTCACTCACCCATCTTAAAAATTGTCAAACATTTATGAATTTTTCTGATGTGCGGACAGATGCAAAAAGTTCTTGGTATGAATAGATTGGATTTGATGGGTTTGACAAAACTTTGATTTGATTACAAACAGTTTGGGACAGAATTTGCCAACATACATTTTAACACATAAATTTCTAATAGGAAGTTTGAAATTTACAATAGCTCATATTTCTCTGATCTTCAAAATTGTTCACATCATGTGAAAGAGTAAAACAGATTGGCTTTTTATATTTTTATTGGTACCAAGGAATAAAACCTCCTATTGGATAGATTTAGGCCAAAGTGCGTGTATTTTGTCAGATATGGCTTTATAAGAGCCTTATAGTATGTATCTGAAGAAATATGCTTGTCTTATTCATGCATATAGAGACAAATAAAAAGAAAGTGGGGCTATGTAGTTTAATTTTCCATTATTTATTTGAAGGGTGCTTTCAAGAGGATGTGATAAATTTAATATTATGATGGAGGACAATTTTGTCATTTTTTTTCCATAATGATAAAAAAGGTGGTTCACTTGGGAAAATGTTGCTAAAACAGCCTATCCTTTTATGTCATCTTTTACTTGAGAATTGTTTTATATGCAACTTCTATCTTATGTTTTATGTATTATTGTGATTTATTTTCATAATTTTCATGTTCTTGATGTTTTGTTGTTTTTCTTTTCTCCCTTTCTATTCTTTTTTTGGTAAGATCTAGAAGTCTCAGTTTCTGATAATTTGATGTTGCATTTCTTGTAGTTTGGAGCCAAAATCTGTTTAATCACATCTTTTCGAGATACTTGCTTTATTGAGATCAATCCCAGAGACGGAAATCCTACCAGAGGTAAACATAAACTTTTATTGGTTGAGTTTGTAGTATATCCATTTCAAGTTACTAATTGATTCTAAATGGTTCATTTAAAGGTTTTATGCATTTGTTTCTGAATCCAACTCCCACATGCATTCCTTCCCTTAGCCTTTCCCTTAACTTTCTTGCTAGACAGTCAAAAGCGTGGCCTTGATACTCATAAAGCTAAACACCTAAAGGTTCTTTATTTTCTATACATCTTTTTGTATTCTTTATTATTCTTCTTCAACCTATTACAGGGTTTTGATTTTTCTTGAGAATTATTCTTTGGTTTTGAAGATTTAGTCTCATTATCCATTTAAAGGAAATTTCCAAATTTCTTTGCGAAAGAGCTAAGTTTCATCACTAGGCTAGATTTTTCTTTGTAGTTGTCAGGTCCAACTCTAAAGTTGTTCTAAGAGTTGCAAGACCCTTCCTACTTTTGTGCAAAGTTAAAAATTTTGCAAGAACCAACAATTTCCTGTCTTGAGAGTAACAATATTTACTCTCTATGGTAGCTACCTTAGATCAGAGTATCAACCAAGTGGGTAATCAGGAGCTGAGGAATGGTGTTTGGTCCTTTGCACCTTGTTTTGGCACCAGTGAACCTCACAATCCTATTGATGAAATAAACCTGAGCTGGAGAGCTGGCTAGTGCATCTAGGACATAAAGTCTGACCCTCATGGCCCCTTATAGTCACCTTCTCAACTCTAGATCCTGAAACACAGGCGGATGAGTATAAAGTGGGGGATATATTAACATTTCCATTTCAAAAAAAGTAATAAAGAATTAATTACATCTCTTTTTTTTTTTAAAAGAAAAATAATTGGCTTTCTCTTCTTTTCATGTGATTTTCAGTTCCCAAATCAATAATTTATTATGCAGTCAATAATGGAGGAATTGAAGCACTAACCTTGATACAACATGCTGCATCACTTGTTTATTCTGAGCATAAGTAGTCACAATGTCCTTACCACCTTTATTACCATTTGTCTACCACTTTGGGATATAGATATAGACTAACTGTAATCAAGAACTGCTCCGTAACATAATGACACAAATTTTCAATGACTTTAAGCAACCAGGATGTAAGAATAAGTTCGTTGAAGCAAACAGAGAGGGTCCCTTCTTAGGATTTGAGTCCTAGAGGAAGGGGTGGTTTTCTTGTTAGGCTCTCCACACATATAAGAAATGAAAAAGAGGAGAAATTACAAATATACCATCCATGGACTGATGAACCACACTTGGCAACAAAAGCACATATTGTACATTTCTGAATTGTGTATGAAGGAATAAAGTCAGCATAATCAAAATGTCAACTCAGGCTTTCTATATTTGGATTAAAAATTGTTGTGAAATCCATCAGAGCTATTTTTTGAGCAATCCATATTAGAATAGTTGATGTAGAACAACCCAAGGATGGGTTGCCTATTATCAAATAGGTGGACTGGGGTATTTATCTTTTTAGTATTTAAGGAAAGGAACAAGGGATAAAGTTTATGCCAACAAAATAAAATATAATAAAATAAGGGAAAAGAAGATAAGAAGAAGAAGAGATAGAAACCTTAGAATCTTACTAAAAGAAACCAAGGGAGTCTCACCATTGAGGATTACAATACTTGCAAAAAAAACTAAATAATATAGGAAAAGAAGATGAAAGAAGATAAAAAGAATAGATAGAAACCTTAGAGTCTCACCAAGGCCTTCTAGAAGTCTCACTATTGAGAATTGCAATATTTGCAAAAAAAAAAGTAATATTATTTAATCACCAATCAATTACTTTGGTTTACATCTATTAGCCTTATTTATAGGTTTTTTAAAAAATTCAAAGTCTACTACGATTCAAATAATTTATTATGACTCTAATTCTAGTTCTCTTATAACTTAATTAGCTACTCCTAATTTAATTCCAATAAATATTAATCCTAATTTAATTCCAAGTAATACTAATCCTATTTTAATTGCAACTTATACTAATTCCCTTTTTTGATGGATATTTTGGATATTCATCCTCATCAATAGCTCTTATATCTTGACTTGTAGGGGCATGCTACATGAACCCATATTTTGATTTTTCAAAACAGATGTGTATTGATTGGAAAATAGAGATGTATTAATCAGCACCTAGCAAAAAAGGGGGTGCATCTTGTACACTAGAAGTATATAATGAGAAGCAAGAAGCTTATCGAAAAAGAAAAGAATGTGAATGAAAAAGAAAAAGAACTACAAAGAGAAAGATGAAGTGATACTAAAAGTAGGTTACAAAAGTTAAAAAAAAAAAAAAAAAAAAAAAAAAAAAAAAAAAAAAAAATTCCAAAATGGATTAAGTGTGCCCTTTATGTTGATCAAATAAGTAAAATGTGTTGCTACGACATATAATATGATTAAATTTTAGTTCTAATCTAAAGTTGTCTACAACTCATTGAAAGTACTAATCGTCATCTTTCTGTTTTCAATCAAACATATTGTTCATTCAACCAACTTAAGTAAAAACTTCGCTAGAATTCTTTAGGTGTGTCCAGATATATCAATAATCTGTTCAGAAAGGAAAGACGTCCAGTCTCACAGGATGGGGTTAAGCTTGAATCCTTATCGAATCATCAAGTAATTCTGTAGAAAAAACAAAGTTAAAAGGAACATGGAAATAAATAAATAAATAAAAACAAAAGTAGAGTTGAAATGAAGAAAAGAAAGTTCGAGTTCTATTCCTTTTTCACATTTTGGCTAGTTATCTATCACCTTGTGTCTAAGTTATATGTGAGTGATTACAATGATACTATTATTATTAGCATTATTTTCCCTTTTTTTTTTTGGTTTAAAAAATTGCAATTAAATTGAGAAAGGTTTACATTTTATTGCTTTGTCCAATCGTGTCTTTAGTTAACTGTGAATGACATCAAAAACAACAACAATAATAATGATAATGCTTATGGCCACATTATTGTTGTTTTGTAGTAGTATTAATGTTAGTATTAATCGTAATGGTATCATTTAAAAGTAGTACAGTTAAATGGAGAAAAGATGATCTAAGTTTGGATGTTCTGTTTTCTGTTACCTACTTAAAGATTAATCATAAGCATTACCGTTGGTGGGAAGTTGCTCGGCTACAGAATGGGATTACTCTGACCCAAACCATAAATCCCCTTGCCCAAATGATGGTGGAAATAGACATGGTTTTGAGATAACTCATCCAAGATTCCGTCTACACTAAAATCTGTTGGTTTACGAATCCAGATTAGACCAAATTAATACCATATCCATAATCGCCTGTTACTTCGAATCAAACTGATCTTCTGAATCTTCCGAACTACTGATTTTCATCATAAGTTTTTGGGATTGTGACTGAAGTTTTTGTTTTTGTGGATGTAGAGCTTTGGTTGAGCTTCTGGAGTGAAGTACACTATAATTCATTGTATGCAAGTGGAGGTAATGAATCCAACATATATCATGTGCACTGGTTTCTGTAGTTCTTTTGATTCTTTCAGTGGCATCGGATTTTAATTTTTTGGTGGGATATGTTTGCAGACGTTCCTTCTAGAGCACCGAGAAAAAAGCATTGGCTTTTTTAGAGTTATCACCTGTTCAAGATCATTTATTTTCTGTACCTATTCCATCTCCATGCTAGAAATTCAGTTATTGTTTAACATGACTTCTAGTTTCTCTCTTTTCAATACTTTAGTTGAAATTTAGTTGTCAGAAATTTGTATATGAATGACGTGTGATAATTACATGCACCCTTTGCTTATCGTTTTACACCAATTAATCCTAGAAGCATGCTGGAGTCAAATTTTTCATGGGCTTTATTCAGCTTCAATACTATTTGGTACAAATGTCTAGTGTCATTCCAAAACATCTCGAGACCTTTTGGCCATGTTTGGCATATGTTACGAGGAGAAATGAGAATGAATATTTTATTTTCATTTTAATTTTTCTCTGAATAGGAAAGAATTTGGAATGATTATTTGTTTTTATTTCAATATTAGATAATAATGAGAATGAGAATGAAAAAAGAAATAAATTGATAATAATATTTATAGATATAATCTAAAATTATTTTGATAACAATGGGTTGTAGTTTTCATAAGAATGAATTTACTATTTAGTTTGTTTTTTATTTTATTAATATTTGAGTTACATTGTTTGTTATTATTTAATGTCATAATATTTTTATATATTAAATAAAATGAACTTTAAAACTAATATGTAAAAATATCACACTTTAATATATTTCTAAATATCCCAAAATTTCAAAATAAATTACAATAACAAAAGTTTATAATAATAAATTATTTAATTAGTTAGGAAATTAATAATTAACTAGTAATTATGGTTTCCAAATTGTCTTTGAGTGTTAAGAAAATACAAAAAAAGAAAGAAAAAAAAGAAATCTAGGTTTTTAATTTCATTGTTTACTCGGTCATTTTTATGTAATGTATATTTTGGTTATGAATTTATTATTGAAATGTGTGTTCAATTATTAACATTAATTCATTAGTTTTTAAATTTTGTAAATTTGGAAATTAAGAACATGAAATTCTCACTGTTTACTTATCAAAATTAACTAAAATTTTTAATTTTATTGATACGTACGATTTATATTTTGAAGTTATAATTGGAGAAATTTTACCCCACACGCCTAAATTATTCAACACCTGCTCCATTCATTTAAACTAATGACCCCACACGCCTAAATTGTTCAACACCTGCTCCATGCTCCATTCATTTAAACACATGACCCCACACGCCTAAATTATTCAACACCTGCTCCACCTGCTCCACCTGCTCCATTCATTTAAACTCATGACCCCACACGCCTAAATTGTTCAACACCGGCTCCAATAATTTAAACCAATGACCCCACACGCCTAAATCATTCAACACCTGCTACATCGCTCAAGTCAACCAGCGCAATAAAGCTGTAGATCCCATCCCCCCATCTCATTGGTCTTCTTCATTCATCCTCAATTCCTCAATTTCCTCCTCATTCATCAATCCCCTTCCCACCTTCCTCAACCCGGGCCCTAATTTCGGATGCTCCACACACTTTCTGAATAGACTTGACACTACTCCACACACACTTCCCTACGTGTCCCCTAGATATTGCTGACCTCCACCGCCTGTGGTAGACCACCTCGCTGGGATTCCCTGCGGCACTCTCCCTCTAGGCCGACGCCTTCCATTCCAAGCCTAGGTGAAAATAGTTTTTTTAAAATAGGTTTTAAAACAAAAATAATAAATATATTCATTTTTACTCATTTAAAATTTTTTTTAAAATGTAAATTACACGAATCAAACCTTAATTTTTGGCCCAACAAATCTCAAAGACAATTGTCTCAAATAAAACACAGTCCAAATCTGACAGCAGTACCGGACCTCCTGCTCCAGAGGACACCACCAATTAAGCTGTGGGAGAATTGGGGTTTAAATCCATTTGGCTTTAATAATTAATAAAAAATCCTTCAAACACCCATAATTAACTATAAAAATAGGAGATAAGAATAAATAAAAATACCTATTTGACTCATTTTTGTCTTCATTCTACCACCCTTCACATGCCACTATTCTTTCTTATTTAATATTTTTTAAAATTTTCATTTTTTTTTAAACTCTTTTATAAATAATTGAAAAATCAACATTATTTTTTTATTTTTAAATTATAAATAAACAAAAATTATATTAATGATTCAAAGACTATTTTGAAAAATACTTTCTAAAAAAATATTAATTT
The DNA here is from genome assembly GCA_030254885.1 of Vitis rotundifolia. Taxonomy (NCBI): domain Eukaryota; kingdom Viridiplantae; phylum Streptophyta; class Magnoliopsida; order Vitales; family Vitaceae; genus Vitis; species Vitis rotundifolia. The sequence goes on from CM058159.1 coordinate 9,441,200, forward strand.
AAATAAATAAAAATTATCTTTTACATTTATTTTTATCTTTTACATTTTAGAAATAAATAATTTAATGATTAAAATACTATTTAAAATAAATATATTCACTATTTTACTCTTTTTTATTATTAAAAAGTATTTTAAAGTTTTTTTTACTATTATAAAATAAAAAGTTTAATTTTTTTTAATCTTCTTTCTTCCTTATTTTAATAACTTTTTGAACATGACTTTTAGTAATAAGTTACATGAAATGTTACAAATTTGTTTATTAATGATTTTTTTTTAATGATTTGAATTAATTGAAAATTTATTAAAATAAGAAAAAAAAAAAAAAAAAAGAAATAAAGAGGATGGATGAAAAGTTTTTATTTTAAGTACTCAATTAAAATATTTTCATATGACCTAACTTTAGAAGTGGATTATATCAATACATAGTAGAGATTGAATTTTTCTTATATAAAAGGGTTGAAAGGTATATTTACTTATTTTAGATGAAAACAAGTAGTTAAAAATTATATAGATTATATTTGAGTTTAGTTTTAAATTATTTTTCTAGTTTTTATTTTTTATTTTTAAAAATAATTTGTATTTTCTATATTGTCTCTTTTTGAAAATATTTTTAATTAAAAAATGAAAACTATTTTTTTAAATGAAAATTGAAAACCTTGTTTAGTACTATTTTTTTATATGAAAATAAAAAAATAATAAATTTTATTTATTCATTTATTGCGCCGCCACTGTACAATTGTATTACATACAATTGTATTACATTAACTGTATAAGATAAATGTACTAAGTGTACAAAGGTGTACAATGTTACCCTTTGTGAAATATTATAATCAATTATGAGTCATTCCTTTTTTTTTTTATCACTCACGAATTGTACACATATGTCATGTACTTTATTTAATTCCCGCATGAAAATTCTAATATTTTTCCCAATAATAATATTTTGAGAAAAAAAATTTTGACCTTAAATCATCTACCATCTTCGCAACTAAATCATTGGAAATATGGTTAAACACTCCTACGTGGACACATAACTTAAAAGGGATATAAAATTTGTGTCATTATACAAGGGTATTACAATAATTGTACAATGAAAATGTACTAATTGTACAAAGGTGTACAAGATTACCCTTTGTGAATGATTTTAATTGATTCTAAACTACTTTTTTTATTTTCCTTGTCAACTAATGATTGTACACCAATGTCATGCACTTTATTTAACTCTCACATGAAAATTCTAATATTTTTCCAAATAATGATATTTGGGGAAAAAAAATTGACCCTAAGTCATCCACCATTTTCTCAACCATACCGTTGAAAATATGATTAATACACCTACATGAACATATAAATTAAGAGAGATATGAAATTTGTGTCATTGTACAAGGGTATTACACTAATTGTACAAGGATATTATACTAACTGTATAAGGGAAATGTGCTAAGTGTACAAAGGTGTACAAGGCTTCTAAGAGGTTTTGTATGATTTTAAAACAACTTGAATTTGACATTAAGACGATTATTAATAGTTTTTTTTTTTTTTCTTTTTTTACCAAACTATGTCATTAAGACATTCCCTACAAAAATTAACATATAGAAAATAAAATAAAAATCAATTATGTTTGAATTGTTCATTATAAGTAAACTAAATGAAATATATATTTTTACTATTTTGCCTTTATAAATATAATTTCATTGTTATCAATAGAGATTAAAAAAAATCATATTTAAATGGAATTAAAAATAAACAAAAATTATTTTTATAACATTTTTATTTTTTAAAATCCTTAATTTAAATTATGAAATTAGTTTTAAAGTTAAAAATATTTTTTTAATTATAGTTTTGAAGATTTCATGATTTTTATCTTATTACTTTGAAAAAATTGCTTTAATAAGAAAGTATTTATTTTAATGGTTTTAAATATTTAAATCTTTATTGAAAAATATTTAGGATTAGTGTGAAGAGTAATTAGGTAATTTTGGAATTGAGAAATTTTGAATATTTTGAAGACCTTAATTCGGCCAATTACCCTATTTACACTTTCAAAATTATTGGAAGGTTGGTAAATTAGTCTTAGAAATATTATCTTCTTGATTAATATTATATATATGCATGTGAGTGTTTACATTATTTATGAAAATATAATAAACACCATGTGTTTAATTTGCAAGTTAGAAAAAAAAATAAAAATTTATGAGGTATTTAAAAATTATTTATTATATGTTCTATTATTTTGAAAAAATATAATATTTGGTGATATCTAATTTACAAGTTAGAATAAACAAATAATATTAATATTTTATGAGGTGTTTAAAAATTATTTAATATATATGAGAAATATAATGTAAGTTTGAAATAAAGAATAGTATTTATTATATGTTATGTAAGTTTTCAATATATTTAAAAAATATTTATTATATATTATGTAACTTTGAAAAAAAGAATAATATTTGATGAGGTATTTAAAAGTTATTCACTTCAAAAATATATTTGGTAATAATAATTTTTAACCATCTTTTATATGTGATGAAGAAAAATAATTCAAGTTGGTTCCACTATTAAATAAGTAAGAGAAAGACAAAAGAGTTGAAGAGAGAATGAAAAAGATGAAGTGATTTGTTAGTTTTTTCATTTAATGGTTAAGGGTATTTCAGGGATTTCTTAAAGACAAAATCTTTACTCTCAATTTCTACTCTTTCATTAAGTGTTGGGCTTAAATATGAAACTTATATAGATCATACCTTAATTTTTTAGTCCAACTAGTCCCAAAACACAATTCTCCCTTAAGCTTTTTCTTATCTAACCTTGTCTTTTCTCTCTTTTTCTTCTGTCCTCACCTTTTTCTTTTCTCTTGTTATTTTTATTTAAAAAAAAAAAGAAAAAAGAAAAAGGCGGGGTAAAGAGGAAATAGGTGGAAGCTGTTAACATATGTCCATTGGCTCTGCACTGGTTGCCCTCCATGCAAGTAATTATTCTCTTTTCCTTTTAATTTTGCTTTTCTATAATTAATTATTTATCTCATCCCTTTTTTTCCTTTTCCTTTTTCCTCTTTTATAAATTTATTTATATATTTTGGCAATTCCCTAATTACTAATGGTAAGCTTAACCATATATTTTAGTTAATTATTAATAATTGTAAATTCATATGTTTGTTGTCCCTTATTTTTTAAAATAAGAAATAATAATAACTTTTATATAAAATATATCATTTTTAATACAAAATTATGAACTTTCAATATAAAAATAGTAAAATTAATTTTTAAAACTATTTTTAAAAACCATAAATCTTTGAAGGTAAGTATGTAAAAAAAATAAAGGTGCATCCAAACCAAGCAGTTTTCCATTTTAAATCAATTTATTTTTCAAAGTAAAAATATCTTTAATTTTAATTTTTTTTTTATTTAAAAGAAATTTAATTTAATTTCCCATGAAAAATAACTAGTTGGAAAATTCTATTCATTTCTTAAGTCTTTAAGTTAGAATATTCTCTTTTGACTATAATAATTGATGAAATGCAAGTATGAGACTTCCTGGGGCATATTCTATCTAAAACAACCTTCCAAATGAAGAGATATAATTGAGTTTTTGGTATGAAAAGTAAATCTATCATTGTATTGAATTTTATGATAAATAAATGTAAAATTGTGATCCGAAAATACTGTATGTAAATTATTCGACCCGTTTGACTCGGTTTAAGGGAGTTGGGTAGATCCGACCGAGATATTGGTAGTGGAAGCCAGGCTGGATAGGGAAGAGTAGGGTGTACGGATACTGGCGGTCGTGACTACCGAGGAACACGCATCACAAAGTATAATCATGCAGATGCACAGGTAACTGCGCAAGAGCACCGTACACCTGCACACTTTCTGAATAGACTTGACACTATTCCACACACACTTCCCTACGTGTCCCCTAGATATATTGCTGACCTCCACCGCCTGTGGTAGACCACCTCGCTGGGATTCCCTGCGGCACTCTCCCTCTGGGCCGACGCTTCCGTTCCAAGCCTAGTGCAGGTGAAAAGAGTTTTTTCAAAATAGTTTTTAAAAAAATCATTTTAATATATTTTCAAATATCCCAAAATACCAAAATTTTTTACATTTTTATTTCATATAATTAAGATAAAATATTTTAAAACTAATATGTATAAATATCGCACTTTAATATATTTCTAAATATCCTAAAATTCCAAAATAAATTACAATAACAAAAGTTTATAATGATAAATTATGTAATTTGTTGGGAAATTGGTAATTTTTATGTAGTGTATATTTTGGTTATGAATTTATTATTGAAATGTGTGTTCAATTATTAATATTAATTCATTAGTTTTTAGATTTTGTAAATTTGGAAATTAAGAACATGAAATTCTCACTGTTTACTTATCAAAATTAACTAAAATTTTTAATTTTATTGATACGTACGATTTATATTTTGAAGTTATAATTGGAGAAACTTTACCCCACACGCCTAAATTATTCAACACCGGCTCCATTCATTTAAACTCATGACCCCACACGCCTAAATTGTTCAACACCGGCTCCATTCATTTAAACTCATGACCCCACACGCCTAAATTATTCAACACCTGCTCCATCGCTCAAGTCAACCAGCGCAATAAACTGCAGATCCCGTCCCCCCATCTCACTGGTCTTCTTCATTCATCCTCAATTCCTCAATTTCCTCCTCATTCATCAATCCCCTTCCCACTTTCCTCAACCCGGGCCCTAATTTCGGATGCTCCACACACTTTCTGAATAGACTTGACACTACTCCACACACACTTCCCTACGTGTCCCCTAGATATATTGCTGACCTCCACCGCCTGTGGTAGACCACGTCGCTGGGATTCCCTGCGGCACTCTCCCTCTAGGCCGACGCCTCCCATTCCAAGCCTAGTGCAGGTGAAAATAGTTTTTAAAATAAAAATAATAAATATATTCATTTTTAGTCATTTTAAATTTCTTTTAAACTATAACTCAAGCCACAATTAACTCAAAACCCACATAAATATAAAAGAAAATGAATATATAATATTATTATTATTAAGAGGATCTCTCCCGTTATTGAAGAGAAGGAAAACACATAAATTATATTTGGTTGTCGGAAAATATAAAAAAATATAAAAAATTAAAATAAAGAGAAAATATAAATAAAAAATAAAAAATATAAAAAATAAAAATAAAATTTAAAATAAATAAATTATTTTATATATTATTTCATATTCATTTAATTTATCTTTTATTTTTTATATAAAAATTAAATAATTTAAAATTTTAAAAAATTTAAAATCTAATTTTAATTATATTTTATTTTCTTTCATAATTTTTCATATTGAAATTAAATAAAAAAATTATTTTTTCTAATTTTTTTTTTCTTAATACATTTTAGGAACTAAACATAATCATAATATTTTGTTGAGACAATTTCTCTATTTTATATATATATATATATATACTACAAACTAATAGAGAGGGTATTTATTTTGATTTTGAGCTTTTTTTTTTGACAATTTATAACCTCTTTTTTTTTTTTTTTTATTATTATTACAAGTTAATGGAAAAAGTTTTTTTTTTTTCTTCTCGCGGTTTATAGTTATTTAAAACCTTATTAATTCCACTATTTTTAAAAGAAAATTCTAACTTTAATTGATTGAAATTCTCCATTTTTCAAAATTTAGGAAAAAATTGAAATTGAATATTGTAAAATATGACTATCATGATATATATATATATATATATTTTTTTTTTTGTCTTAGACCTTAATTTAATTTATATTTATTTACTACTTAGTTTGTTTTTTATTTTATTAATATTCGAGTTACATTGTTTGTTATTATTTAATGTCATAATATTGTTATATATATATTAAATAAATGAACTTTAAACTTATTAAAATAATTACTTATTTTTTATTATTTTATATAACTAAGATAATGCAATTGAAAACCCATAATTTAATAAAAAAAATCAATTTAATATATTTTCAAAGATCTCAAAATACCAAAATTTTTTACATTTTTATTTTATATAATTAAGACAAAATATTTTAAAACTAATATGTAAAAACATCGCACTTTAATATATTTCTAAATATCCCAAATTTCAAAATAAATTACAATAACAAAAGTTTATAATGATAAATTATATAATTAATTAGAAAATTGATAATTAACCAGTAATTATGGTTTCCAAATTGTCTTTGAGTGTTAAGAAAATAAAAAAGATAAAAAGAAAAAAAAGAAATCTAGGTTTTTTAATTTCATTGATTACTCAGTCATTTTTATGTAATGTATATTTTGGCTGTGAATTTATTATTGAAATGTGTGTTCAATTATTAAAATTAATTTATTAATTTTTAGATTTTGTAAATTTAGAAATTAAGAACATGAAATTCTCACTTTTTACTTATCAAAATTAACTAAACTTTTTAATTTTACTGATAGCACGAGTTATATTTTGAAGTTATAATTGGAGAAACTTTACCCCACACGCCTAAATTATTCAAGACCTGCTCACATATAAGGATGAGAGAATGTGAACACATTGTCAATGGGTAATGGGTAATGATTTGACAACCTCACAGGCCTGCTCCAATAATTTAAACAAATGACCCCACACGCCTAAATTATTCAAGACCTGCTCCATCCTTCAAGTCATCCAGGTCAATAGAGCTGTAGATCCAGTCTCCCCATCTCACTGGTCTTCTTCATTCATCCTCCATTCTTCCTCATTCATCAATCCCATTCCCACCTTCTTCAACCCGGGCCCTAATGGCGGATGCTCTCCTTTCTATTGTCCTTGACCGGCTGGCTTCTCTTTTTCAACAGGAAGTTTCTCTGGTTGTGGGTGTTGAAACAGAAATCCAAAGCCTCACCGACACACTCCAGGTCGTCCGAGCTGTTGTTGCAGACGCAGAGAAGAGACAAGTGAAGGAGGAACGTGTCAAAGTTTGGTTGCAGAGGCTTAAAGCCATCGCCTACCAAATGGACGACGTGCTGGATGAGTGGAGCACTTCTCTTCTCAAATCTCAGATTGAGAGAGCTGAAAGCCCATCCATGTCTAAGAAGAGGGTAAGCTCCTCCATTCTCTCCACTTTCATCCCTCTCAAACGAGTTGCTGGCCGTCGTGACATTGCTCGTAGGATTGAGGATATTAAACAAGAAGTTGATGACATTGCAAAACACAGCAATGGGTTCAATTTTACATCCAGACTTAGCAACGAGGAACCACAGAGGCTTATAACTATCTCTGCAGTTGACATTTCAGAGGTATGTGGTCGGGATAAGGACAGGGACACCATACTAAGGCAGCTGTTGGGTAAGAGTTGTGAACAAAACTTGGGCCTCTACACCATCTCCGTGGTTGGGATGGGAGGCATCGGCAAAACAACTCTTGCTCAACTAGTCTTTCACCACGATGAGGTGAAGGCTCATTTTGATAAAACAATCTGGGTCTGCGTTTCTGATCCTTTTATTCCAGTAAGAATTTTTAGGGCTATTCTTGAAGCCCTCCATGCCCCGTCTTCTGATCTCCATGATCCTGAAGCTCTACAACAAAAAATTCAAGAATCTATTGAAGGGAAAAAGTTTTTCCTTGTGCTGGATGATGTGTGGACCGAAGACTATGAGTTGTGGGAACAACTGAAGAATTGTCTCAATTGTGGAGGTGGTGGGAGTAGAATTTTAGTGACCACTCGCAGTGAGAGCGTTGCTGGGATGATGAGCACATACATGCACTCCTTAGGAAGCTTACCATTAGAGCAATGTCGGGCATTATTTTCCCAAATAGCTTTTTGCGGGAAGAGTACCGACAAAATTGAAGAATTAGAAGAAATTGGCCAAAAAATAGCAGACAAGTGCAAGGGCTTACCTCTTGCCGTTAAAGCTTTAGGGAGTCTGATGCGGTCCAAAAATAATAAACAAGATTGGGAGAATGTGTTGAATAGTGAAATGTGGGAATTGAATGTTTTTGAGAAAAAACTGTCCCCTGCCTTGTTGTTGAGTTATTGTGACCTGCCCCCGCCACTTAAACAGTGCTTCTCATACTGTGCGGTCTTTCCCAAAGATCACTCAATTAAAAGAGATGACTTGATTAAGTTATGGATGGCACAAAGCTACCTCAACTCTAAGGTTGGCAGAGAGATGGAGACAATTGGGAGAGAGTACTTTGAAAACTTAGCAGCTCGGTCTTTCTTCCAAGATTTTAGGAAAGATTTGGAGGGTAACATAGTAAGTTGCAAGATGCATGATCTAGTGCATGACTTTGCTCAACGTTTGACCAACAATGAATACTTAATTGTGGAGGATGATTGTGAAAACCTAAAGACAAACTTGTCCCTTCAGAAGGTTCGTCATGCAACTGTAATTGTGCATGGAAGTACCAGATTCTCTTTCTCCGTTAATAACGGGAGGAATTTACGTACACTTTTAGTTGTGTCTGACAACTGGCGTAGAATTGACTCATTTCCACTTGATTCATTCCAGCAATTCAAATATCTTAGGGCAATGGATTTGAGATGTAATAACTCAATTGTAGAACTCCCAAGGGAGGTGGGTGAATTCATACATCTGAGGTACCTTAATCTATCATTTTGTGCGAGATTGGAAACATTGCCCGAAACGATCAGTGAGTTATGCAATCTGCAAACCTTAGATGTTCGGTTTTGTCGGGAGCTTAGAAAACTACCTCAAGGGATAGGAAGTCTAATTAATTTGAGACATCTTCAAGCCCAGGATTGTTGGCACATAGTCCTGCCTAAGGGAGTCGGAAGATTAACATCTCTTCGAACTTTATCCGGTTTTATTGTTGGTGGTGAGAATGGAAGTGATGTGTGCAAATTAGAAGAAATGAGAGGCTTGAAGGAGCTTAGAGAGCTTGAAATAATAGGATTGAGCAAAGTGGAAGATGCAGGGGAGGCTGAAAAGGCAGAATTGAAGAATAAGAAACAGCTCTATGGTCTGACATTATATTTCCTACCATGGAGGAGTCAACCAATAGGGATGAAGGAAGTGGCTGAAGCCCTACAACCCCATCCAGACTTAAAATCTCTGCGCATAGCATATTATCGTATCGAGGAATGGCCCAGGTGGATGATGGAGCCATCATTACCCCAACTAAAACAACTTTGCCTTTCAGTTTGTGGTAGATGTCGGTGCTTGCCTCCTCTGGGAGAACTACCACTTCTCGAGATTTTGGAAATAGGATTCATGGAGCAAGTGAAATATGTTGGTGGTGAGTTCTTGGGATCATCATCAAAAATTGCATTTCCAAGGTTGAAGCATCTGTCTTTTGTAGCCATGTCTGAGTGGGAAGATTGGGTAGTAAAAGAAGAAAAAGGGAGGAAAGTAATGCCATGTCTTCTTTCCTTGAAAATAGAACGCTGTCCAAAGCTTACGGCAGTACCGGACCTCCTGCTCCAGAGGACACCACCAATTAAAATAGAGTGGGCTAAAGAGGAAATAGGTGGAAGCTCTTAACATTTGTCCATTGGCTCTGCACTGGTTGCCCTCCATGCAAGTAATTATTCTCTTTTCTTTTTAATTTTGCTTTTCTATAATTATTTATCTCATCTCTTTTTTTCCTTTTTCTTTTTCCTCTTTTATAAATTTATTTATATATTTTGACAATTCCCTAATTACTAATAGTAAGTTTAACCATATATTTTAGTTAATTATTAATAATTGTAAATTCATATGTTTGTTGTCCCTTATTTTTTAAAATAAGAAGTAATAATAACTTTTATATAAAATATATCATTTTTAATACAAAATTATGAACTTATCCTCCATATATTCTTGAAAACTACTTTCAATATAAAAAATAGTAAAATTAATTTTTAAAACTATTTTTAAAAATCATAAATCTTTGAAGGTAAGTATGTAAAAGTTTCTTTAGTTTAGATATTAGTTACTATTATTTAAAAATAAAAAATAAAAAAATAAAAAGTGCATCCAAATCATAGCAGTTTTCTATTTTAAATCAATTTGTTTTTCAAAGTAAAAATTTCTTTAATTTTAATTTTTATTTTATATTATTTGAAAGAAATTTAATTTAATTTCCCCAAGGCTTGAGAAATAATGAGTTGGAAAACTTTATTCCTTCCTCAAGTCTAAAGTCAGGATAATCTCTTTTGACTGTGGTAAATGATGCAATGCAGGTATGAAACGGATCCATCCACGGAGCATATTCTATCCAAAACAACCTTTCAAATGAAGAGATGTAATTGAGTTTTTGGTATGAAAGTAAGTCTATCATTGTATTGGATTTCATGATATATATATGTAAAGTTGTGATGAGAACACATTCCATTACATAAAAGTTTATCCTTTTTTTTCTCCTCCCTCATTAGTTGATCTGAAAATACTGTATGTAAATTATTCTTTAGTCTTTCTTGTTTTATTATTATTATTTTTTATTTTTAAAATTTATAAAATAAAATACAATTTAGTATATGAAGTACTGCAAAAAGGAAAAACAAATCCTTTTTTTTTTTTGTTTGATATTTTTTGTCAAATAAAAATAATAATAAATTTGAATAAATATTTGAGAAAATTTTACTGGGTTTAAATATTTTTTCAAATTTTCTTTACTTTGTCTTTTCTTTCCCTTTTCTTTATATCACATTTAATTCGAGTATATTTTTTGCTCAAACTTTCCAAAATTGAAGTACGATTCTATAATTTGGATAATATGCCACATTACAAATTTAACCAATTTTGTTTATATTTGTAAGACGGATTTTATGACAAGTGAAAATGGTTTGATAGTTTATCCAAGAGAAAAATTGAAAATAATTTTTTCAAAACAGTTTTTAAAACAAAAATAATAAATGTATTCATTTTTAGTCATTTTAAATTTCTTTTAGGCTATACGTACAAGCCACAACTAATTCAAAATCCACATAAATATCAAAGAAAATGAATACATAATATTATTATTATTAAGAGGATCTCTCTCTTCATTGAAGGGAAAGAAAATACATAAGTTATGTTTGGTTTTCAAAAAATATAATGAAAAATGTGAAGAAAATAAAATAGAGAGGAAATGTAAAAAAAAAAAAAAAAAGAAAAAAAAAAGATTTAAAATCAATAAATTATTTTATATGTTATTTCAAACTCATTTAACTTATTTTTTATTTTCTATATAAAAATTAAATAATTTAAAAATATAAATTGGATTTATAATTTTTTTTAAATCAAAATAAAAAATCATTTTTAAAATCAACTTATATAAATAAGTTTTGGTGTTTTATTTTTTGAAAAGTGTTTTTGAAAACAATTTGCACATAGGGAATCAAAATACCACTTTTTAAAGATTAATTGAAATCTCACTCGTACATAGGATTTCATTTTCGTTAAAATTAATTTTTTATTTCATTCTTATTGTTATTAAAATTGCCTAAACAGGAGAATGAATAAGAAAAGAAACGAGCTGTTCTTTCATGAATGGATGAGAAAAGAAACAAGATGTTCATTAATTCTTACCCCTATTCTTATCTACCAAACATGGACTATGAGTGTGTTTAATACACAAGAATATCTTATAACAATGGAATGTGGTTTCTATAAGAATGATTTTTTTTCTTAAATTTCATTCTTTTTTTTATTAAGTAATCCAAATCTAGAAATTAATAGGAAATCAAATAGATTATCATTTACATTCTCTATTTCAACGTGCAAATATGTTCTAAGTACATACTGACATTTGTTATACTAAGTAAATAATCTTGTTGAGTTGGATTCAAAATCTTGTAATTGAATGCATGGATAGTCGAATGCACAAGAGTTAATGATATTATTGATATGTTTTAATAGAGAGTGACACAGATGATTCATTTAACTCATTTAATAAATATATTAAGTTGAATTGTGTATGAACTGATATGAGTAACTCATTAACACAATTTTAACTCCTCTCGACTTGTTAATACGTTATTATTATAACCCATTTAATCTGTTTAAAATTTTAAATTTATAAACATGCTTGTTAATGGACAACCTCCACTCCATCGCTTTTTCACCATCATCCTTGACATCAAAAAACGTTTCCTTGACCACATCATAAATTTTTTAGGTTAAAAAAAATAAAAAATAAATAAATAAATAAATTCTTACAAAATCAGCTAAGTGATCCGATTTAACTATGGGACCATCAAGTCACATTGCCCGGTCCAAATGATGAACCAAACTGTACTATGGACGGGTCAACCATCCAATGGCTTAAATTGGCTAATTGGATCCGATTTTTAAAATATTAATTTAAAGTTAAAAATAGCTCCATTAAATCTATTTAATGCTTTGATATTTAAATCACTAATTGTTAAGTATTGAATTTTACTATACCCTTTCTTAATGGATGTTTTATAAATTAATTTATAGACTTAATAATTTAATTTAAATTATTAAATATATTAAGATAATTTTTTTTTGTCTTAGACCTTAATTTAATTTATATTTATTTACTACTTAGTTTGTTTTTTATTTTATTAATATTTGAGTTACATGGTGTAGACCCCCTCAAGTAGTAGGTGTTCTATCCTATTAATTTATTATTTTCTTTCTCTGGCCACCCTGGGGGTGAGCCGCTTTGGCAGCCAAATGGGACAAGAAAGGGAGAGGAAGAAAAAGCTGAGATAGAGGAGCAGATTTTGGGGTTGGCGTGGGGAGGAAGTTCTTCGATTGCAGGCGTTTGGAAGAAAAAAGAGAAAAGAAGGAGAAGGGGGGGACCGAAGAAGCGAAAACAGAGCTTGAGGGGAGTCTCTTTCAGGTATAATTTCCACGACATTTTTTATTTTCTTACCTCTACATGATTCTATACTGTTTTTCTGGTATATTTATGAGCGTCATTTGATTGATTAGTGTGGGTATAAAGAGCTGTTTGTTGATCTTGCCGAATATGATTACGCTCATACATGCTCTGTTATTTTTGGGTTTCACTTTGGTTCCCGTTATTTCCCCTATAAAACACTGATAAATGGATTATTTTTGTAACGCCCAAGTTTTCTTTTTAAAGGGTAATTTAGGAAATTCTTAATAATGATATTAAATTAATTAATTAATTAATTTAATAAAATGGAAGAGGGTTGAAAAGGTAATTTTACGAATAATACCCTAGGTATAAATAGAAAATTCTCTTCTTCCTGTTCTTTTTTGAATCGTATTCCTATTCGCAGAGAGTTTCCAGAGAACGTGAAGTTGAGGTCAGATTTCAAGATTTGAAGAACAAACCTCTATAGGTAAGATTCTAACCCCTAGATTATTATTTTAGATTCATTAGTTAATTTCAAGCACATTAGATATATTTTTTTTGGAAAACCCCAAATCTAGATTAGGGTTAGATTATTTTTTTTAATTCGTTTTAATATCAAATAGTAAAAATTTAAGATTTTAATTTATTATTGGAATTGGGGAGATCTTAAGTTTCTTTTATTAGAAAAAAAAAATATTCCTATGAAAATTTCGATTTAGATTAGGGTTAGTTTATTATTATTATCATTATTATTATTATTTCGTTTTAATATCAAAATAATAATAATAATAAAAAATTTCCTTGGAAGGTTTCGATTTTAGGCTAGGGTTAATTTTATAAAAAATAAAAATAAAAATAAAAATATTGTTATTTGTGGTTGAAGAGATTAGAAAATGTTAAAAAAAAAAAAAAAAAAAAAAAAAAAGAAAGAAAGGGAGAACGCGTGTGCACAGTATTGGATGGAAGAAAAAAAAAAAAAAAAAGGGCGTGTGCCCGGATGGAAGGAGGCTTATATATATATATATATATAATGATTCATTATCATGATGATGACAATGAAAAAAAAAAAAAAAACCTTGCTTTGTTTTATTGGTTTGGTGTATCGAGACAAGTGGGTAATAGCTTGGGTGGCTTTTGAATTGGTTAATTAAAAAAATAATAATAATATTTAGTTTTAGATTAATAAATAAGATAATAGTAATAATGGTCTTTTTTTGTAATAAATAGAATAGAGTAATTAAATTATTACTTTGTTAATCAAAAATATTAATCTTAACATTTAGAAATTTTAGGATTATCAGATTTATATTTTGAGGTAAATAGTAATAGTTGTCTTTTTATTGTGTTAGGTGAGGAGTAGACTTTTCAGGGTTATTTTTTCTTCAAGGTTTTTGCATATTTTGAGGTAATGGAAGTTAATGCAATATTTATAAAATTAAATTATTTTATATGTTATTTTGAATTGTGGAAAAGAAAATGATATTTTGTTACCATGCATAGATCAAACTGTTTTGCACTAAATATTATGTTGGAATATTTTGTTTTATTTATGACACAAAATATGGAGATATTATGTTGTGTAAATTTGAATACTTGAACAAAAACATCACTCTGGTTTATTTGGCCCTTGTCAACGGGATATAATAGTTGACTATTCGATCCTGTCAACGGAATATAATAGTTGACCTTTACATTTCATGGTGGGAATGTAATTGATTTGGACTCCAACCTCTAGGGGTTTGGTTAGAGGTTACTAGTACTAGTAGTGTTTGGTTCCTTCCGCCAGGAACAATTTGAGGCTAGCCACCCATTTGAAAAGTCCCATCGAACTGGGCATTTGATATTTGATAACCAGAGTAATGAAAAAAATTGAATGGATTTGATTGAATCTTATGTGGAAGTGTTTGAATTTGACATGAAAATGGTTGGTTGAAATTTAAATATATTGGTATTTTTGAAACTCTGATATTTGATGAGAAAAAAAAAAAAAAACAATATCTCCTATTTGAAATGGAAATATTTGATCCATGAACTGCATTAATGTTCCTTATTAGGTTGTGAGCTCATTCCCATTTGTTGACTACTTTTCAGGTACCCTTAGTTCGAGTGAGGAGTGATGGCTAGGCTGAGGAATGGTCATCATTAGGATTTGACTTAGGATTTTATGTTGGATTTTGTTTAACTTTAGTTATGTTTATTTGGATCTTTTGGTATTTGGAAGCTATTTGGATATTGATCCTTTAAATTTTATGTTAGTTCAAAGTTGAGTTTTGGAGATTTTGAAGTTTGTTTTAGTACTTGAATTGTTTAAGTTTGCGAATTTTTGGACAATGGATTTTGGATAGTGGATGTTTTAGTGTTGGAATCAAATTTTCAGGATTTTAGATTTTGTTCCGCTACTCTGAACAGGTACTTGGTAATTGGTAACTTCCAATTACAAGATAATTGTTTGGGTCAGGTTACACTGTAAGCCTTCGGGTTTGAAGTGTGAAATGACCGTCACGCCCTTGGAGTGGGTCTTGGGGCGTGACAGAGCACTAGGTTTTGATCTTGATGGGAATTTGAATTGGTTTAGATTGAGGATAGATGAGTGACGCATTTGTTTAAGTTTTAGTTTCATTTAGTATAAATTCCAATTATTTCTTTATTTGGAAATTTTCTAATTGGTTTTTTAGTGACTAATTTAGTTATGCTTTATTATTATAGGACATCATGCCACCAAGAAGAGCAGCTTCTTCACAAAACAGTCAGGCTAATGATGATGTACCTCCAGTTGAGGGTTTGCCTCCTGTGAGTGCAGAAGGGATCTATAGGTATCTTGGGACACTAGCTGGTTTAGTTGAACGCCAAGCTCGAGCTGCTGGGACTAATGTTCAGGGACAGTCTTCATCTTCTAGGGGTAGCTCTTTTGATGACTTCAAGAAATTGAGTCCTCCTTACTTTTCTGGTGCTACAGATCTCATAGAGGCAGAGGCTTGGATCCTTAAGATGGAGAAATTCTTTGGTGTAATAGATTGCTCTGAGGAGCAAAAAGCCTCTTATGCAGCTTTTATGTTAGATAAAGAGGCAGATCATTGGTGGCGTATGACTAGGAGACTTTTGGAGGATCAGGGACCCATAACATGGAGACAATTTAGGGAGGCTTTCTATAAGAAGTATTTCCCTGACAGTGTTAGGCGGCAGAAGGTGGGAGAGTTTATTCGTTTGGAACAGGGGGATATGATTGTGGCTCAGTATGAGGCCAAATTTACAGAGTTATCACGTTTTTCCCCACAGTTGATTGCTACAGAGAAGGAAAAGGCATTAAAATTTCAGGATGGATTGAAGCCTTATTTGAAGAACAAGATATCTATTCTGAAGCTTGGTGTCTATTCAGAGGTTGTTGATAGAACCCTTATAGCAGAGAAAGATAATGAGGAGCTTCATCAGTATAGGGAACAACAAAGGAAGCGAAATAGAAGTGATGGTGCTCATGGTAATCAAGCACAGCGAAGGTCTACATCAGGAAGAAATCAGAATAAAGGGAAGGCAGCGCAGAATGTAGATGGGGCTTGTCCTACTTGTGGTAAGAAGCATGGGGGTAGGCCATGCTATAGAGAGATTGGAGCTTTCTTTGGTTGTGGGAAGCAAGGACATTTGATCAGAGATTGTCCAGAGAATAGGAAGTTCATCACTGGGAAGCCTAAAGAGGAAAATAAGGAGGATAAACAGAAACCCAAAGCCCAAGGGCGGGTGTTTGCTATGACTCATCGAGATGCTCAGGCCACTTCTGATGTGGTGACAGGTACTCTCCGAATCCACACCTTATTTGCTAGAGTCTTGATTGATCCTGGATCAACACACTCTTTTGTTTCAGTATCTTTTGCTGGTTTGTTGGGTTTGCCTGTTGCTAGCATGGACTTTGATTTGATTGTTGCTACTCCTGTGGGAGATTCTGTTGTGGCCAGTAGAATGCTTAGAAATTGTATTGTGATGATTGGTTATAGGGAAATGCCAGTTGACTTAGTACTCCTTGACCTTCAGGATTTTGATGTGATTTTGAGGATGGATTGGTTAGCTTCCTACCATGCCTCTGTTGACTGTTTTGAGAAAAGGGTGATGTTTAGTATTCCTGGTCAGCCTAAGTTTAGCTTTGAAGGGAAGCATGTGGACAGACCATCACGTATGATCTCAGCCTTGCGAGCTAGTAGCTTGCTCAAGAAGGGTTGCCAAGGATTTTTGGCTAGTGTGATGAGTAATGAAAGTGATTTGAAGTTGGAAGACATACCCATAGTAAGGGAGTATCCTGATGTCTTTCCAGAGGATTTGCCTGGCTTGCCACCAGAGAGAGAGGTGGAGTTCACCATCGACCTGGTACCAGGAACAGGTCCTATGTCTAAGGCCCCATACAGGATGGCACCTGTGGAGCTTAAGGAGTTGAAAGTTCAGCTTTAGGAGTTATTAGACAAGGGTTTTATCAGGCCCAGTGTTTCACCTTGGGGAGCTCCTGTTCTATTTGTGAAAAAGAAGGATGGCTCAATGAGACTTTGCATTGACTATAGGGAGTTGAATAAGGTGACAGTGAGGAACAAGTATCCCCTTCCTCGGATTGATGATTTGTTTGATCAGCTACAAGTTGCTTGTGTGTTCTCTAAGATTGATCTTCGGTCTGGTTATCATTAGTTAAGGGTTTCGAACTAGATACGGGCATTATGAGTTTTTGGTTATGCCTTTTGGTTTGACTAATGCACCTGCTGCTTTCATGGACTTAATGAATAGGGTATTCAAGCCCTATCTAGATCAGTTTGTGGTGGTTTTTATAGATGACATCTTGGTATACTCAAGAAGTAGAGAGGAGCATGAGGGCCATTTGAGTATTATATTACAGACCCTCAGAGATAAGCAGTTGTATGCTAAACTGAAGAAGTGTGAGTTTTGGTTAGACCGAATTTCTTTCCTTGGGCATGTGGTAAGCAATGATGGCATCTCAGTTGACCCTGGAAAGGTAGATGCTGTAGCTAATTGGAGAAGACCTAGTACTGTGACTGAGATTCGAAGTTTCTTGGGACTTGCTGGTTACTATAGGCGGTTTACAGAAGGGTTCTCTAAGATTGCCCTACCTTTAACTAAGTTGACACAGAAGGGAGTTAAGTTTGAGTGGTCTGATGATTGTGAATATAGCTTCCAAGAGTTGAAGAATAGATTAGTGTCAGCTCCTATTTTGACTATCCCTTCAGGTTCGGGAGGATTTGTGGTGTATAGTGATGCCTCTCATCAGGGTTTGGGTTGTGTTCTTATGCAGCATGGGAGAGTTGTAGCTTATGCTTCTAGACAGTTGAAGCCTTATGAAAGGAACTACCCTACTCATGATTTGGAGTTAGCTGCTGTGGTTTTTGCACTTAAGATTTGGAGACATTTTCTTTTTGGTGAAACTTGTGAGATATTCACAGATCATAAGAGTTTGAAGTATCTATTTTCCTAAAAGGAGTTGAACATGAGACAGAGAAGATGGATAGAACTACTTAAGGACTATGATTGTATTATTCAGTATCATCCTGGGAAGGCGAATGTTGTAGCTGACGCCTTAAGCAGGAAATCCGTTGGTTCCTTAGCAGCTATTAAAGGTTGTCAGAGGCAATTATTGGGAGATTTGAGGAGTTTACAAGTTCATATCAGAGTTTTAGACTCGGGAGCTCTTGTGGCTAACTTTAGAGTGCAGCCAGACTTAGTTGGGAGAATTAAGACCCTACAAAAGAATGATTCCCAATTAGTGCAAGTTATGGAGGAAGTTAAGAGGGGCAGTAAGCCTGATTTTGTTTTGTCAGATGATGAGATCTTGAGATTTGGGACTAGACTTTGTGTCCCAAATGATGAAGACTTAAGGAGGGAGCTTTTAAAGGAAGCTCATTGTTCCAAGTTTGCAATCCACCTAGAAGGGACAAAGATGTACAAGGATTTGAGGCAAAACTATTGGTGGTCAGGTATGAAGCGTGATATTGCACAGTTTGTGGCTCAGTGTTTAGTGTGTCAACAGGTGAAGGCTGAGCATCAGCGACCAGCAGGGTCTTTGCAGCCACTTGCTATTCCCGAGAGGAAGTGGGAGCATATTACCATGGATTTTGTGATAGGATTGCCAAAAACCTCAGGGGGTAATAATGCTATTTGGGTGATTGTTGATCGGTTGACAAAGTCTGCTCACTTTTTGCCTATGAAAGTCAACTTTTCTTTAGATCGTTTAGCTTCTCTTTATGTGAAGGAGATTGTGAGAATGCATGGAGTACCAGTTTCTATAGTGTCTGACAGAGATCCTTGTTTCACTTCCAGATTTTGGCATAGTTTACAGAAAGCATTAGGTACTAAGTTGAGTTTTAGTACTGCTTTTCATCCGCAGACTGATGGTCAATCAGAGAGGGTAATTCAGGTCTTGGAAGATTTGTTGAGAGCTTGTGCTTTGGACCTAAAAGGTAATTGGGATGATTATTTTCCCCTAGTGGAGTTTGCCTATAATAATAGTTTTCAAGCTAGCATTGGGATGGCACCTTTTGAGGCATTGTATGGTAGAAGATGTCGATCTCCTATTTGTTGGGATGATGTTGGAGAGAAGAAACTTTTGGGGCCTGAACTTGTGCAGTTGACTGTTGAAAAGGTCTCTTTAATTAAGGAAAGATTAAAAGCAGCTCAAAGTAGACATAAGAGTTATGCTGATAATCGTAGGCGAGATTTGGAGTTTGAGGTGGGTGATCATGTGTTCTTGAAAGTTTCACCTATGAAGTCTGTGATGAGATTTGGGAGAAAAGGAAAACTTAGTCCTCGTTTTGTGGGTCCATTTGAAATATTAGAAAGAGTAGGCACCTTGGCATATAAAGTAGCCTTGCCCCCAAGTCTATCCAAGATTCATAATGTTTTCCATGTTTCAACCTTGAGGAAATATATTTATAATCCCTCTCATGTTGTGGAGTTGGAACCTATTCAAATTTTTGAGGACTTGACCTATGAAGAGGTACCCGTTCAAATTGTGGATGTGATGGATAAGGTACTACGACATGCTGTTCTCAAGTTGGTAAAGGTCCAGTGGAGCAATCATAGTATCCGAGAGGCCACTTGGGAGTTAGAAGAAGAGATGAGAGAAAAGCATCCTCAATTATTTCAAGACTCAGGTATGTCAAGTTTAAAGGACTAAACTTTTGTTAAGGAGGGGAGGATGTAACGCCCAAGTTTTCTTTTTAAAGGGTAATTTAGGAAATTCTTAATAATGATATTAAATTAATTAATTAATTAATTTAATAAAATGGAAGAGGGTTGAAAAGGTAATTTTACGAATAATACCCTAGGTATAAATAGAAAATTCTCTTCTTCCTGTTTTTTTTTTGAATCGTATTCCTGTTCGTAGAGAGTTTCCAGAGAATGTGAAGTTGAGGTCAGATTTCAAGGTTTGAAGAACAAACCTCTATAGGTAAGATTCTAACCCCTAGATTATTATTTTAGATTCATTAGTTAATTTCAAGCACATTAGATATATTTTTTTTGGAAAACCCCAAATCTAGATTAGGGTTAGATTATTATTTTTAATTCGTTTTAATATCAAATAGTAAAAATTTAAGATTTTGATTTATTATTGGAATTGGGGAGATCTTAAGTTTTTTTTATTAGAAAAAAAAAAGATTCCTATGAAGATTTCGATTTAGATTAGGGTTAGTTTATTGTTATTATTATTATTATTATTATTATTTCGTTTTATTATGAACGCGTGTGCACAGTATTGGATGGAAGAAAAAAAATAAAAATAAAAAATGGGCGTGTGCCCGGATGGAAGGAGGCTTATATATATATATATATAATGATTCATTATCATGATGATGGCAATGAAAAAAAAAAATAACCTTGCTTTGTTTTATTGGTTTGGTGTACCGAGACAAGTGGGTAATAGTTTGGGTGGCTTTTGAATTGGTTAATTAAAAAAATAATAATAATATTTAGTTTTAGATTAATAAATAAGATAATAGTAATAATGGTCTTTTTTTGTAATAAATAGAATAGAGTAATTAAATTATTACTTTGTTAATCAGAAATATTAATCTTAACATTTAGAAATTTTAGGATTATCAGATTTATATTTTGAGGTAAATAGTAATAGTTGTCTTTTTATTGTGTTAGGTGAGGAGTAGACTTTTCAGGGTTATTTTTCCTTCAAGGTCTTTGCATATTTTGAGGTAAGGGAAGTTAATGCAATATTTATAAAATTAAATTATTTTATATGTTATTTTGAATTGTGGAAAAGAAAATGATATTTTGTTACCATGCATGGATCAAACTGTTTTGCACTAAATATTATGTTGGAATATTTTTTTTTATTTATGACACAAAATATGGAGATATTATGTTGTGTAAATTTGAATACTTGAACAAAAACATCACTCTGGTTTATTTGGCCCTTGTCAACGGGATATAATAGTTGACCTTTACATTTCATGGTGGGAATGTAATTGATTTGGACTCCAGCCTCTAAGGGTTTGGTTAGAGGTTACTAGTACTAGTAGTGTTTGGTTCCTTCTACCAGGAACAATTTGAGGCTAGCCACCCATTTGAAAAGTCCCACCTAACTGGGCATTTGATATTTGATAACCAGAGTAATGAAAAAAATTGAATGGATTTGATTGAATCTTATGTGGAAGTGTTTGAATTTGACATGAAAATGGTTGGTTGAAATTTAAATATATTGGTATTTTTGAAACTCTGATATTTGATGAGAAAAAAAAAAAAAACGATATCTCCTATTTGAAATGGAAATATTTGATCCATGAACTGCATTAATGTTCCTTATTAGGCTGTGAGCTCATTCCCATTTGTTGACTACTTTTCAGGTACCCTTAGTTCGGGTGAGGAGTGATGGCTAGGCTGAGGAATGGTCATCATTAAGATTTGACTTAGGATTTTATGTTGGATTTTGTTTAACTTTAGTTATGTTTATTTGGATCTTTTGGTATTTGGAAGCTATTTGGATATTGATCCTTTAAATTTTATGTTAGTTCAAAGTTGAGTTTTGGAGATTTTGAAGTTTGTTTTGGTACTTGAATTGTTTAAGTTTGCGAATTTTTGGACAATGGATTTTGGATAGTGGATGTTTTAGTGTTGGAATCGAATTTTCAGGATTTTAGACTTTGTTCCACTACTCTGAACAGGTACTTGGTAATTGGTAACTTCCGATTACAAGATAATTGTTTGGGTCAGGTTACATTGTAAGCCTTTGGGTTTGAAGTGTGAAATGACCGTCACGCCCTTGGAGTGGGTCTTGGGGTGTGACAATTTTCTTTGAACTAGATATTTGTTTAGTCTTACAAATGCTCACTGTTTGTTCCACCCACTTAAATCCATTGAATACAGCATGAAATGGAATCTAGATTAATGGATTGTTCGTTTAGAGTATGCTCTATTTCTTGAGGCCCTCCTTGCTTTTGAAAAACTCATGTCATTATTTTGAAAACTATTTGGAAGTTCAAATAGATTTTGGAAACTTGTTGGATTTTTCTTGTACTCCAAGACCCCTGGAACACAACCCAGCTTCGGTCCTTAGCTCTAACCAATCCAGATCACCTTCCCGCTGCCACTAGCATCGATCCATGTGAAAGAAGATGCAAAAAAATGGGTTCATTCTGTTCAAAACTCGGAGTGGAAAAAAAAAGATGAGGGGGCTGCAGAAAAAGTCGGGGACGGGAAGAGAGCTGGGAGATTTTTATTTTTACTTTTTTGAGAGAAAAATCTGAAGACTTATGGGAGAAGAAAAATCGAGCAGGGGGAGATTTTTTTGAAGAAAAGAAAAGCTCAAGAGGTGGGAGTTTGGAGAGCTTGCATTCCCGATTGCACAGCTTTATTTTGGGCAGTATATGCGGACGAGTGGGGTAGGTTTTTAATGGTGTGTTTGGTTTTGAATGGAAGAGAAATGGTGGTTGATGAGCGTAAGTAGACATTCCAGGAAGGAGACTTTAAAAAATAGGTTTGTGGTGCTTTTTTTTTTCCATTTGTTTATTCCTCGTACTGTGCCTGTACACGTTATGCTAAGGCTTTTATTTTATTTTATTTTATTTTATTATTTTCTTAGTTTTCTTCAACTTTTGATGCCCAAAAATTTCATTTTTAAAATTTTAATCTTAAGATAATATACCAAAAACTCCTGTTTTAATTTAATTTTTCAAAGCTTCAATTTTAATTTTAATTTTTTCTAAACTCCCATTTTTTAAAAATTTAATTTTCAAAACCTTGACTTCCCATACTTTAATTACTT
Source organism: Vitis rotundifolia (assembly GCA_030254885.1). NCBI lineage: Eukaryota > Viridiplantae > Streptophyta > Magnoliopsida > Vitales > Vitaceae > Vitis > Vitis rotundifolia. The sequence continues at coordinate 9,464,207 of CM058159.1, forward strand.
TAAAATTTAATTTTTTTAAAAAAATTCCATATTTAATCAATTCTTTAAAATTCCGATTTTCAAATTAAATCCCCAATTTTCGAAATTCCAATTTTCGAATCTAATATTCAATTTCCCAAAATTCCAATTTTCACATTTATTTATTCAATCATTATTATTTTCGTTATTGTTATTTTATTTATTTATTTTTTAAAATTCCATCTTTAATATAATTCTTCAAAATTGTGATTTCCAAATTTAATTCCCAATTTCCGAAATTCCAATTTTCCAATTTCCGAATTCAATTTCCAATTTCCGAAATTCCAATTTTCACAATTATTTATTCATTTATTATTATTATTATTATATTTATTTTTAAAAAACTCTATCTTCAAATAACTTTCAAGATTCCAATTTTCATAATTTAATTTTCATAGTTCCAAACTCTCAAATAATTTTCAACATTCCAATTTATTTTAAATTTAATTCTTAAATTCCAATTCTTAAATTTAATTCCCAAACTCCAATTTTCAAATAATTATCGAGACTCCAATTTTCAAATAAATTTCAAAAATCCAGTTTTCTCTCGAACGGTTTTAATTCCACTCCACTTTTTCAAATATTTTTAATTCACAAATTTTCTTTTATTTTCAAATGATTTTATGTTTCTCTTAATTTTTAATAAGCACAGAGGCAATTTTTATAATTCCAAAATAATGGAATTTGTGAGATTAATTCCTGCAAGATCGATCGGTCTTTGGTGGGGGCCCAACATATGTGATTTCCTCATTAATTGGTTGATTGATTGATTGCTATGTTTGATTGGCTTGCCTCACTCTATGACATTCATGCGATTATTGTGTATTTGTGCACTAACCTTGTCTCTTATGATAGCGCTCAGCTTGTGACTAAGGTATGCCTCGTACCCAATTGTGTTTATTGATTTATTTGTTATTATGCAAGTCTTGCTTTCACACATTTGATCACTGTTTGGTATCCATGTTTAATCAATCAATTGTCATACTTGCTTTATCTTATTAGTAGAGACCTGTTTTTAGGGATTTAGAGGGGTGCTACGGTCTTTACCGTACCTTCCCAATAAGTGACCTGATTCTTGGACCCGACTTGATTTTTCATAGACCACCTTTTCCAAATAAGGAGTCACACTTAGGGTTTTTCTTTCTTATTTTATTTACCCTTTAAAAATAAACAAAAATAAGTGGCGACTCCAAGTCATTTTCTAAGAGATAAATCATTTTCAAATAAAAAGTGAGTTTGCCATCGAGTAAAAACGCATCGAGCCAAAATATGAGGTCCACACATGGTTTGTTATTATTTAATATCATAATATTGTTATATATTAAATAAATGAACTTTAAACTTATAAAAATAATTATTTATTATTTATTATTTTGTATAATAAGATAGTGCGATTGAAAACCCATAATTTTAAAAAATCAATTTAATATATTTTCAAATACCACAAAATACCAAAATTTTTTACATTTTTATTTTATATAATTAAGACTAAATATTTTAAAACTAATATGTAAAAATATCGTACTTTAATATATTTCTAAATACCCCAAAATTCCAAAATAAATTACAATAACAAAAATTTATAACGATAAATTATATAATTAGTTGAAAAATTGGTAATTAACTAGTAATTATGGTTTCAAATTGTCCTTGAGTGTTAAGAAAATAAAAAATAAAAAAGAAATCTAGGTTTTTAATTTCATTGATTACTCTCATTTTTATGTAATGTATATTTTTGTTATGAATTTATTATTGAAATGTGTGTTCAATTATTAAAATTAATTCATTAATTTTTAGATTTTGTGAATTTAGAAATTAAGGACATGAAATTCTCACTGCTTACTTATCAAAATTAACTAAATTTTTTAATTTTATTGATACGTACGAGTTATATTTTGAAGTTATTCTTGGAGAAACTTTACCCCACATTATCAAAGTGTATATAAAATTTTGTCACAGTTTAGTTTGGACTAGTATATATTTGTCATAAGTTGATTTTTTTTTTTTCCCAATTAGAAAATGATTGTTGAATATAGGCTAGGCATATGACATTATCAAAGTACAAGCTCATGGGATAATGATAGAGGGAAACCTTCTTTGGTCTGACCCGATATTTCAACTGATAATACCAAACAACATTCTCTAACTTTGTCTGGACTTTTTTAAGGCTTAGGAATTGAAATGAATCATGATTTATGTCTATTTTAGATGAAGTGTGAAAGTCATTGAGATATTTTACATACATGAGAAAAACTATTGACCAATTTGACCGTAGCGCAGAAGAGCAACATAAGTTTTCTTGTATCCAACATACTCCATGGTGAGTAATTTTGTGTTTTGCTTCCTGAGCTTATCTTTAGGGATTGAAACAACATTCATGCATAGAATTCTTTTTGGCTTCGCAATTCTATGACGAGAGGGTAGGATGTTTTCAATGGCATGATCAAGATAGGATGCTTTTACCAAATTTGAGATCCACTGGAATACTCTGCTTACAAGCAACACCCAATCACCGAAAAGGGTTGGAGAACTTGATAAGTGATAATTGTGATCAAATTAGGATAGGTAAAAAAGGGCTGATTTTTTATAGATTGATTGAAAGTGGAGCTTGAAGAACAAATTTATTGTTCAGTTGATCTGTATATAGACCCTGAATAGATTGAACTGAAACAGCTTGCCTATATCAATCTTGGATCTATCCAAGAGTAATTATCCATTCTTGCTTTTGCCAGCCCCAGTATTCTAGAGACCATCTTTAGATTTTGCAAACATTATTTAAAAATTGTCTAACATTTATGAATTTTTCTGATGTGGGGACAGATGCAAAAAGTTCTTAGTATGAATAGATTGGATTTGATGGGTTTGAAAAAACTTTGATTTGATTACAAACAGTTTGGGACAGAATTTGCCAACATACACTTTAACACATAAATTTCTAATAGGAAGTTTGAAATTTACAATAGCTCATATTTCTCTGATCTTCCTGAAAATATCCCATTCCTGAAGTTCCAATTTCTCTTTCGTGAGTACTTTGAAATAATCTGATAAATTATCAAGTAAGATAACATGTTCCTTCTGTAGATTTGCAATATAGATTTGAAATACTCTGAAAATAGTAGTTATGAAGATTGTTTTTTCTTTTTTTTTTTTTTTTTTTTTTAGCAAACTTTCCAGTGGCCCTGCAGTTTTTCTAGACTTGAGGATGAAATTTGTTGAATGTTCAATTGGCAGTGACTATCTCTGAATTTTATCCTTCAGTCTATTATGGTTTAACAAGTTGAACAATAATGCTTTTGCCATCTTTCCCAAGATGAATATTGACATAATCAATCTCCCGTTTGCTATAGGGAATCTTGAGAAATGTTAGGAATCATAACTGATAACTACGCTACGTTTATTTTCAAAATTGTTCACATCATGTGAAAAAGTAAAACAGATTGGCTTTTTATATTTTTATTGGTACCAAGGAATAAAACCTCCTATTGGATAGATTTAGGCCAAAGTGCGTGTATTTTGTCAGATATGGCTTTGTAAGAGCCCTATAGTATGTATCTGAAGAAATATGCTTGTCTTATTCATGCATATAGAGACAAATAAAAAGAAAGTGGGGGTATGTAGTTTAATTTTCCATTATTTGTTTGAAGGGTGCTTTCAAGAGGATGTGATAAATTTAATATTATGATGGAGGACAATTTTGTCATTTTTTTTTCCATAATGATAAAAAAGGTGGTTCACTAGGGAAAATGTTGCTAAAACAGCCTATCCTTTTATGTCATCTTTTACTTGAGAATTGTTGTATATGCAACTTCTATCTTATGTTTTATGTATTACTGTGATTTATTTTCATAATTTTCATATTCTTGATGTTTTGTTGTTTTTCTTTTCTCCCTTTCTATTCTTTTTTTGGTAAGATCTAGAAGTCTTAGTTTCTGATAATTTGATGTTGCATTTCTTGTAGTTTGGAGCCAAAATTTGTTTAATCACATCTTTTCGAGATACTTGCTTCATTAATATCAATCCCAGAGACGGAAATCCTACCAGAGGTAAACATAAACTTTTCTCGGTTGAGTTTGTAGTATATCCATTTCAAGTTACTAATTGATTCAAAATGGTTCATTTAAAGGTTTTATGCATTTGTTTCTGAATCCAACTCCCACATGCATTCCTTCCCTTAGCCTTTCCCTTAACTTTCTTGCTAGACAGTCAAAAGTGTGGCCTTGATACTCATAAAGCTAAACGCCTAAAGGTTCTTTATTTTCTACACATATTTTTGTATTCTTTATTATTCTTCTTCAACATATTATAGGGTTTTGCTTTTTCTTGAGAATTATTCTTTGGTTTTGAAGATTTACTCATTATCCATTTAAAGGAATTTTCCAAATTTCTTTGCGAAAGAGCTAAAATTCATCACAAGGCTAGATTTTTCTTTGTAGTTGTCAGGTCCAACTCTAAAGTTGTTCTAAGAGTTGCAAGACCCTTCCTACTTTTGTGCAAAGTTAAAAATTTTGCAAGAACCAACAATTTCCTGTCTTGAGAGTAACAATATTTACTCTCTATGGTAGCTACCTTAGATCAGAGTATCAACCAAGAGGGTAATAAGGAGCTGAGGAATGGTGTTTGGTCCTTTGCACCTTGTTTTGGCACCAGTAAACCTCACAATCCTATTGATGAAATAAATCTGAGCTGGAGAGTTGGCTAATGCATTTATGACATAAAGTCTGACTCTCGTGGCCCCTTATAGTCACCTTCTCAACTCTAGATCCTGAAACACAGGCGGATGAGTATAAAGTGTGGGATATATTAACATTTCCATTTAAAAAAAGTAATAAAGAATTAATTACATCTCTTTTTTAAAAAAAAAAAGAAAAATAATTGGCTTTCTCTTCCTTTCATGTGATTTTCAGCTCCTAAATCAATAATTTATTATGCAGTTAATAATGGAGGAATTGAAGCACTGACATTGATACAACATGCTGCATCACTTGTTTATTCTGAGCATACGTAGCCACGATGTCCTTACCACCTTTATTACCATTTTGTCTACCACTTTGGGATATAGATATAGACTAACTGTAATCAAGAAGTGCCCCGTAACATAATGACACAAATTTTCAATGACTTTAAGCAACCAGGATGTAAGAATAAGTTCGTTGAAGCAAAAAGGGAGGGTCCCTTCTTAGGATTTGAGTCCTAGTTAGCTCATGTTCAGGGATCAAACAATGCTCAAAATTATGCTTTTGTTCAAGCGTCTTGCCTTAATTTGTTGGATACATTGGACAAATTGGAGAATTGAGGTATTCTTGAAGATGATTGAACTATTCCTGCAATAGCTTATAAATTCTATATCCATGCATATGGTAGCCACGCTCTTGCTTTGATACTATTTTGCCATTCAATTTCCCAAATCAATTATTCGTATACAAGTGTCTGAAAAAAAAAAAGGAAAATGAGAAGCGGAAGGGGTGGTTTTCTTGTTAGGTTCTCCACACATACAAGAAATGAAAAAAAAAGGAGAAATTACAAATATACCATCCATGGACTGATGAACCACACTTGGCAACAAAAGCATATATTGTACATTTCTGAATTGTGTATGAAGGAATAAAGTCAGCATAGTCAAAAGGTCAACTCAGGTTTTCTATATTTGGATTAAAAATTGTTGTGAAATCCATCAGAGCTATTTTTTGAGCAATCCATATTAGAATAGTTGATGTAGGACAACCCAAGGATGGGTTGCCTATAATCAAATAGGTGGACTGGGGTATTTATATTTTTAGTATTTAAGGAGAGGAACAAGGGATAAAGTTTATGCCAACAAAATAAAATATAATAAAATAAGGGGAAATAAGATAAGAAGAAGAAGAGATAGAAACCTTAAAATCTTACTAAAAGAAACCAAGGGAGTCTCACCATTGAGGATTACAATACTTGCAAAAAAAACTAAATAATATAGGAAAAGAAGATGAAAGAAGATAAAAAAAAAAAAAAAGATAGAAACCCCTTCTAGGAGTCTCACTATTGAGAATTGCAATATTTGCAAAAAAAAAAGTAATAGTATTTAATCACCAATCAATTACTTTGGTTTACATCTATTAGCCTTATTTATAGTTTTTTTTTAAGAAATTCAAAGTCTACTATGATTCAAATAATTTATTATGACTCTAATTCTAGTTCTCTTATAACTTAATTAGCTACTCCTAATTTAATTCTAATAAATACTAATCCTAATTTAATTCTAAGTAATACCAATCCTATTTTAATTGTAACTTATACTAATTCCCTTTTTTGATGTATATTTTGGATATTCATCCTCATCAATAGTTCTTATATCCTGACTTGTAGGGGCATGCTACAGGAACCCATATTTTGATTTTTCAAAACAGGTGTGTATTGATTGGAAAATAGAGATGTATTAATCAGCACCTAGCAAAAAAGGGGGTGCATCCTATGTACACTAGAAGTATATAATGAGAAGCAAGAAGCCTATCGAAAAAGAAAATAATGTGAACGACAAAGAGAAAGAACTACAAAGAGAAAGATGAAGCGATACTAAAAGTAGGTTACAAAAGTTAAAAAAGAATAAAAAAATATCCAAAATGGATTAAGTGTGCCCTTTATGTTGATCAAATAAGTAAAATGTGTTGCTACAACATATAATATGATTAAATTTTAGTTCTAATCTAAAGTTGTCTACAACTCATTGAAAGTACTAATCATCATGTTGTTTTCAATCAAATACACTGTTCATTCAACCAACTTAAGTAAAGACTTTGCTAGAATTCTTTAAATGTGTCCAGATATTTCAATAATCTGTTCAGAAAGGAAAGACGTCCAGTCTCACAGGATGGGGTTAAGCTTGAATCCTTACTGAATCATCAAGTAATTCTGTAGAAAAAACAAAGTTAAAGGAACATGGAAATAAATAAATAAATAAAAACAAAAGTAGAGTTAAAATGAAGAAAAGAAAGTTTGAGTTCTATTCCTTTTTCACATTTTGGCTAGTTATCTATCACCTTGTGTCTAAGTTATATGTGAGTGATAACAATGATATTATTATTATTAGCATTATTTTCCTTCTTTTTTTTTTTTTTTGTTTAAAAAATTGCAATTAAATTGAGAAAGATTTACATTTTATTGCTCTGTCCAATGGTGTCTTTAGTTAACTGTGAATGACAACAAAAACAACAACAATAATAATGATAAAGCTTATAGCCACATTATTGTTGTTTAGTAGTAATAGTAGTAATATTAGTGTTAGTATTAGTGGTAATGGTATCATTTAAAAGTAGTACAGTTAAATGGAGAAAAGATGATCTAAGTTTGGATGTTCTGTTTTCTATTACCTACTTAAAGATTAATCATAAGCATCACCGTTGGTGGGAAGTTGCTCGGCTACAGAATGGGATTACCCTGACCCAAACCATAAATCCCCTTGCCCAAATGATGGTGGAAATAGAAATGGTTTTGAGATAACTCATCCAAGATTCCGTCTATACTAAAATCTGTTGGTCTACGTATCCAGATTAGACCAAATTAATACCATATCCATAATCGCCTGTGACTTCGAATCAAACTGATCTTCTGAACTTCTGATTTTCATCATAAGTTTTTGTGATTGTGACTGAAGTTTTTGTTTTTGTGGATGTAGAGCTTTGGTTGAGCTTCTGGAGTGAAGTACACTATAATTCATTGTATGCAAGTGCAGGTAATGAATCCAACATATATCATGCGCACTGGTTTCTGTATTTCTTTTTTATTCTTTCAGTGAGATCGGATTTTAATTTTTTGGTGGGACATGTTTGCAGATGTTCCTTCTAGAGCACCGAGAAAAAAACATTGGCTTTTTTAGAGTTATCATCTGCTCAAGATCATTTATTTTCTGTACCTATTCCATCTTCATGCTAGAAAGTCGGTTATTGTTTAACATGACTTCCAGATTCTCTCTCTTTTCAATACTTTAGTTGAAATTTAGTTGTCAGAAATTTGTATATGAATGACGTGTGATAATTACATGCACCCTTTGCTTATCGTTTTATACCCATTAATCCTAGAAGCATGCTGGAGTCAAATTTTTCATGGGCTTTATTCAGCTTCAATACTATTTGGTACAAATGTCTAGTGTCATTCCAGAACATCTCGAGACCTTTTGGCCATGTTTGGCATATGTTACGAGGAGGAATGAGAATGAATATTTTGTTTTCATTTTTATTTCTCTTTGAATATGAATGAATTTGAAATGATTATTTATTTTTATGTTAATATTAGATAACAATGGGAATAAGAATAAAAAAAGAAATAAATTGATAATAATATTTATAGATATAATCTAAAATTATTTTGATAATAATGGGTTGTGGTTTTCATAAGAATGAATTTACTATTTAGTTTGTTTTTTATTTCATTAATATTTGAGTTACATTGTTTGTTATTATTTAATGTCATAATATTGTTATATATTAAATAAATGAACTTAAACTTATAAAAATAATTACTTTTTTTTTATATATATATAATTAAGATAGTGCAATTGAAAACCCATAATTTAAAAAAAATTCAATTTAATACATTTTCAAATATCCCAAAATACCAAAATTTTTTACATTTTTATTTTATATAATTAAGATAAAATATTTTAAAACTAATATGTAAAAAAATCACACTTTAATATATTTCTAAATATCCTAAAATTCCAAAATAAATTATAATAAACAAAGTTTATAATGATAAATTATGCAATTATTTGGGAAATTAGTAATTAACCAGTAATTATGGTTTCTAAATTGTCTTTGAGTGTTAAGAAAATACAAAAAAAAAAAAGAAAAAAAAAAAAGAAGAAATGAAATCTATGTTTTTAATTTCATTGATTACCCACTCATTTTTATGTAGTGTATATTTTTGTTATGATTTTATTATTGAAATGTGTGTTCAATTATTAAAATTAATTCATTAATTTTTAGATATTGTAAATTTAGAAATTAAGAACATGAAATTCTCACTTTTTACTTATCAAAATTAACCAAATTTTTTAATTTTATTGATACGTACGAGTTATATTTTGAAGTTATACTTGGAGAAACTTTACCATACACGCCTAAATTATTCAACACCGGCTCCAATAATTTAATGACCCCATACGCCTAAATTGTTCAACTCCGGCTCCATTAATTTAAACTAATGACCACACACGCCTAAATTATTCAACACCGGCTCCAATAATTTAATGACCCCACACGCCTAAATTGTTCAACACCGACTCCATTAATTTAACTAATGACCCCACACGCCTAAATTATTAAAATTAGTAAATTATTTTATATGCCATTTCAGACTCATTTAATTTATTTTTTATTTTCTATATAAAAATTAAATAATTTAAAATTTTTTAAAATTTAAAATTTAATTTTAATTATATTTTATTTTCTTTCATTTTTTTTATGTTGAAACAAAATATAAGAAAATCATTTTTTTAATATGTTTTTTTTCTTTCTTAGTACATTTTAGGAATCAAATATAGTCATAATATTTTGTTGAGATGATTTCTCTATTATTTTATATATATATATACTACAAATTAATAAAGAGGGTATTTATTTTGATTTTGAGTTTTTGTTTTTATTTTTCTTTTGACAATTTATAACCTTTTTTTTTTCTTTTGACGGTTTATAATTATTTAAAACTTTATTAATTCCACTATTTTTAAAAGAAAATTCTAACTTTAATTGATTGAAATTCCTGATTTTTCAAAATTTAGGAAAGAATTGAAAATGAATATTGTAAAATATGACTATCATGATAATATATTTTTTTTTTTGTCTTTGACCTTAATTTAATTTATATTTATTTACTACTTAGTTTTTTTATATTTTATTAATATTCGAGTTACATTGTTTGTTATTATTTAATGTCATAATATTGTTATATATTAAATAAATGAACTTTAAACTTATAAAAGTAATTACTTATTTTTTATTGTTTTATATAATTAAGATAATGCAATTGAAAACCATAATTTTAAAAAATCAATTTAATATATTTTCAAATATCCCAAAATACCAAAATTTTTTACATTTTTATTTTATATAATTAAGACAAAATATTTTAAAACTAATATGTAAAAATATCACACTTTAATATATTTCTAAATATCCCAAAATTCCAAAATAAATTACAATAACAAAAGTTTATAATGATAAATTATGCAATTATTTGGCAAATTAGTAATTAACCAGTAATTATGGTTTCCAAATTGTCTTTGAGTGTTAAGAAAATACAAAAAAAAAAAAAAAAAGAATAATAATAATAAATCAATAAAATAAAATCTAGGTTTTTGATTTCATTGATTACTCACTCATTTTTATGTAGTGTATATTTTGGTTATGAATTTATTATTGAAATGTGTGTTCAATTATTAAAATTAATTCATTAATTTTTAGATTTTGAAAATTTAGAAATTAAGAACATGAAATTCTCACTTTTTTACTTGAGAATTTAAACTAATTTATTCAACACCTAAATTATTCAACACCGGCTCCAATAATTTAAACTAATGACCCCACACCCTAAATTATTCAACACCTGCTCCATTAATTTAAGCTAATGACCCAATACGCCTAAATTATTCAAGACCTGCTCACACCCTTCAAGTCATCCAGGTCAATAGAGCTGTAGATCCAGTCTCCCCATCTCACTGGTCTTCTCATTCATCCTCCATTCCTCCTCATTCATCAATCCCATTCCCACCTTCTTCAACCCGGGCCCTAATGGCGGATGCTCTCCTTTCTATTGTCCTAGACCGGCTGGCTTCTCTTATTCAACAGCAAATTCATCAGGAAGTTTCTCTGGTTGTGGGTGTTGAAACCGAAATCCAAAGCCTCACCGACACACTCCAGGTCGTCCGAGCTGTTGTTGCAGATGCAGAGAAGAGACAAGTGAAGGAGGAACTTGTCAAAGTTTGGTTGCAGAGGCTTAAAGACATCGCCTACCAAATGGACGACGTGCTGGATGAGTGGAGCACTTCTCTTCTCAAATCTCAGATTGAGAGAGCTGAAAGCCCTTCCATGTCTAAGAAGAAGGTAAGCTCCTGCATTCCCTCCCCTTGCATCTGTTTCAAACGAGTTGCTGGCCGTCGTGACATTGCTCTTAAGATTAAGGATATTAAACAAGAAGTTGATGACATTGCAAACCAGAGCAATCGGTTCAATTTTACATCCAGATTTAGCAACGAGGAACCACAGAGGCTTATAACTATCTCTGCAGTTGACATTTCAGAGGTATGTGGTCGGGATAAGGACAGGGACACCATACTCAGGCAGCTGTTGGGTGAGAGTTGTGAACAAAACTTGGGCCCCTACATCATCTCCCTAGTTGGGCTGGGAGGTGTCGGCAAAACAACTCTTGCTCAACTAGCCTTTAACCACGATGAGGTGAAGGCTCATTTTGATAAAAGAATCTGGGTCTGCGTTTCTGATCCTTTTGTCCCAATAAGAATTTTGAGGGCTATTCTTGAAGCCCTCCAAGGCCAGTCTTCTGATCTCCATGATCCTGAAGCTCTACAACAAAAAATTCAAGAATCTATTGATGGGAAAAAGTTTCTCCTTGTGCTGGATGACGTGTGGAATGAAGACTATCAGTTGTGGGAACAACTGAAGAATTGTCTCAAATGTGGAGGTGGTGGGAGTAGAATTTTAGTGACCACACGCAATGAGAGTGTTGCCAGGATGATGATGAGTACATACGTGCACCCCTTGGGGAGCTTATCATTAGACCAATCTCGGGCATTATTCAGCCAAATAGCTTTCTTAAGGAAGGGTGCCGAAAAAGCTGAAGAATTAAAAGAAATTGGCGAAAAAATAGCGGACAAGTGCAAGGGCTTACCTCTTGCCGTTAAAGCTTTAGGGAGTCTGATGCAGTCCAAAAATAATAAACAAGATTGGGAGAATGTGTTGAATAGTGAAATGTGGGAATTGGATGTTTTTGAGAAAAAACTGTCCCCTGCCTTATTGTTGAGTTATTATGATCTGCCCCCGCCACTTAAACAGTGCTTCTCATACTGTGCGGTCTTTCCCAAAGATCACACCGTTCAAATAGACCACTTGATTAAGTTGTGGATGGCACAAAGCTACCTCGACTCTAAGTCAGACAGAGAGATGGAGACAATTGGGAGAGAGTACTTTGAAAACTTAGCAGCTCGGTCTTTCTTCCAAGATTTTGAGAAAGATAAAGAGGGTAACATAGTAAGTTGCAAGATGCATGATATAGTGCATGACTTTGCTCAATTTTTGACCAACAATGAATGCTTAATTGTGGAGGATGATTGTGAAAACCTAAAGACAAACTTGTCCCGTCAAAAGAGTCGTCATGCAACTGTAATTGTGCATGGAAGTACCAGATCCTCTTTCTCCGTCAATAACGCGAGGAATTTACACACACTTTTAGTTGTGTCTAACGGGTATAGAATTGACTCATTTCCACTGGATTCATTCCAGCAATTCAAGTATCTCAGAGCAATGGATTTGAGAGGTAATGTCTCAATTGAAGAACTCCCAAGGGAGGTGGGTGAATTCATACATTTGAGGTACCTTAATCTATCATATTGTACGAGATTGAATACATTGCCCGAAACAATCAGTGAGTTATGCAATCTGCAAACCTTAGATGTTCGCAGTTGTGGGGGGCTTACAAAACTACCTCAAGGGATAGGAAGTCTAATTAATTTGAGACATCTTGAAGCCCAGGATTGTCCTAACCTCAGAGGCCTGCCTAAGGGTGTCGGAAGATTAACATCTCTTCGAACTTTATCCGGTTTTATTGTTGGTGGTGAGAATGGAAGTGATGTGTGCAAAATAGAAGAAATGAGAGGCTTGAAGGAGCTTAGAGAGCTTGAAATAACAGCATTGAGCAAAGTGGAAGATGCAGGGGAGGCTGAAAAGGCAGGATTGAAGCATAACAAACAGCTCTATGGTCTGACATTACATTTCCGACTACGGTCGAGTCAACCAGTAGAGATGAAGGAAGTGGCTGAAGCCCTACAACCCCATCCAGACTTAAAATCTCTGCGCATAGTATGTTATCAAGTCGAGGAATGGCCCAGGTGGATGATGGAGCCATCATTACCCCAACTAACACAACTTTGCCTTTCAGTTTGTAGTAAATGTCGGTGCTTGCCTCCTCTGGGAGAACTACCACTTCTCGAGATTTTGGAAATAGGATCCATGAAGCAAGTGAAATATGTTGGTGGTGAGTTCTTGGGATCATCATCAAAAATTGCATTTCCAAGGTTGAAGCATCTGTCATTTGCAGCCATGTCTGAGTGGGAAAATTGGGAAGTAAAAGAAGAAAAAGGGCGGAAAGTAATGCCATGTCTCCTTTCCTTGAAAATAAAACACAGTCCAAATCTGACGGCAGTACCGGACCTACACCACCAATTAAGCTTTTACCTAACCTTGTCTTTTCTCGCTTTTTCTTCTGTCCTCACCTTTTTCTTTTCTCTTGTTATTTTTATTTGACAAAAAAAAAAAAAAAAAAGGCGGGGTAAAGAGGAAATAGGTGGAAGCTCTTAACATTTGTCAATTCCCTAATTACTTATAGTAAGTTTAACCATATATTTTAATTAATTATTTATAAATGTAAATTCATATGTTTGTCGTAACTTATTTTTTAAAATAAGAAGTAATAATAATTTTTATATAAAATATATCATTTTTAATACAAAATTATGAACTTATCCTCCCTATATTCTTGAAAACTACTTTCATTATAAAAAATAGTAAAATTAATTTTTAAAACTATTTTTAAAAACCATAAATCTTTGAAGGTAAGTATGTAAAAAAAAAAAAAAAAAAAGTGCATCCAAATCATAGCAGTTTTCCATTTTAAATTAATTTGTTTTTCAAAGTAAATTTTTTTTTAATTTCCCAAATACTTGATAAATAACTAGTTGAAAAATTTTACTCATTTGTTGATGCCAAAATACTATAAGTAAATTATTCGACCCGTTTGATTCGGTTTAAGGGAGTTGGGTAGATCCGACCGAGATATTGGTAGTGGAAGCCAGGCTGGTTAGGGAAGAGTGGGGTGTACGGATACTGGTGGTCGTGCCTACCGAGGAACACGCATCACAAAGTATAATCGTGCAGATGCACAGGTAACTGCGCAAGAGCACCGTACACCTGCACACTTTCTGAATAGACTTGACACTACTCCACGCACACTTCCCTACGTGTCCCCTCGATATTGCTGACCTCCACATAAATATAAAAGAAAATGAATATATAATATTATTATTATTAAGAGGATCTCTCCCGTTATTGAAGAGAAGGAAAACACAAAAATTATATTTGGTTGTCGAAAAATAAAAATAAAAAAATAAAAAAATAAAATAAAGAGAAAATAAAAAAAAAAAATTTAAAAATATAAAAAATAAAAAATTAAATTTAAAATAAAAAAATTATTTTATATATTATTTCAGACTCATTTAATTTATCTTTTATTTTTTATATAAAAATTAAATAATTTAAAACTTTTAAAAATTTAAAATTTAATTTTAATTATATTTTATTTTCTTTCATATTTTTCATATTGAAATCAAATGAGAAAATTATTTTTCCTAATATTTTTTTTTAGTACATTTTAGAAACTAAACATAGTCATAATATTGAGACAATTTCTCTATTATATATATATATATATACTACAAATTAATAGAGAGGGTATTTATTTTGATTTTGAGTTTTTGTTTTTATTTTTCTTTTGACAATTTATAACCTCTTTTTTTTATTATTATTATTACAAGTTAATGGAAAACGTTTTTCTTTTTTCTTTTGATGGTTTATAGTTATTTAAAACCTTATTAATTCCACTATTTTTAAAAGAAAATTCTAACTTTAATTGATTGAAATTCTTGATTTTTCAAAATTTAGGAAAGAATTGAAAATGAATATTGTAAAATATGACTATCATGATATATTTTTTTTTTTTTTTTTCGTCTTAGACCTTAATTTAATTTATATTTATTTACTACCTAGTTTGTTTTTTATTTTATTAATATTCGAGTTGCATTGTTTGTTATTATTTAATGTCATAATATTGTTATATATTAAATAAATGAACTTTAAACTTATAAAAGTAATTACTTATTTTTTATTATTTTATATAATTAAGATAATGCAATTGAAAACCCATAATTTTTTTAAAAAAAATCAATTTAATATATTTTCAAAGATCCCAAAATACCAAAATTTTTTACATTTTTATTTTATATAATTAAGACAAAATATTTTAAAACTAATGTGTAAAAATATTGCACTTTAATATATTTCTAAATATCCCAAAATTCCAAAATAAATTACAATAACAAAAGTTTATAATGATAAATCATATAATTAGTTGGGAAATTGGTAATTAACTAGTAATTATGGTTTCCAAATTGTCTTTGAGTGTTAAGAAAATAAAATAGAAAAAAAGAAATCTAGGTTTTTTAATTTTATTGATTACTCACTCATTTTTATGTAGTGTATATTTTGGCTGTGAATTTATTATTGAAATGTGTGTTCAATTATTAAAATTAATTTATTAAATTTTAAATTTTGTAAATTTAGAAATTAAGAACATGAAATTCTAACTTTTTACTTATCAAAATTAACTAAATGTTTTAATTTTATTGATATGTACGATTTATATTTTGAAGTCATAATTGGTAAAACTTTACCCCACACGCCTAAATTATTCAGGACCTGCTCACACATAAGGATGAGAGAATGTGAACACATTGTCAATGGGTAATGGGTAATGGGACTTTTCTCAATAGTACAGTAATTTAAAAAAGTTATGCTTAAATTATTGTAGTAGAAGAAGTTATTACAAATATATGGTAGTTTTTGCCACCTAGGAGAGAGGGTGAACGGATAAATTTTTTTTAAAACTAAAATCATCTTTTTGAATTTCAAAAGATGAAATCGTCTTTTCAAAAGACGATTTTAAAAAAATTTCAAAAAGGGAAATTGTCTCTTCAAGAGACGAGTTCCCATGAAAAAAAAAATTCCCAAATTAAAAAAAAAAAAAATTCCTCAAGGAACTCGTCTCTTCAAGAGACGAGTTCCTATGAAAAAAAATATATTTTTTTTTAAAAAAAATCCCAAATTATTAAAAAATAATAATAAAAAAAATTCCTCAAGGGAAGAGACGAGTTCCCAAGGGAAAAAAAATATATATTTTTTTTAAAAATTCCCAAAAAAAAAAAAAAAAAAAAAAAACAATTCCTCAAGGGAACTCGTCTCTTGAAGAGACGAGTTCCCGTGAAAAAAATATATATATATTTTTTTAAAATTTCCCAAATTAAAAAAAAAAAAAAAAAAATTCCTCAAGGGAACTCGTCTCTTCAAGAGACGAGTTCCATGAATATATATATATATATATATTTAAAAAAAATTCCCAAATTAAAAAAAAAAAAAAATTATTCCTTAAGGGAACTCGTCTCTTCAAGATACGAGTTCTCATGAGGGATTTTTTTTTATTTTTTATTTTTATTTTTTATATAATTTGGGCTTTTTTTTTTTTATAAAATATAAAAAAAATATTTTTTTTTTCATGGGAACTCGTCTCTTGAAGAGACGAGTTCCCTTGGAGAAAATTTTTTTTTCTTTTTTTTTTAATTTGGGAATTTTTTTTTTAAATTTTTTTTTTTTTATAAAATATAAATTTTTTTTTTTCATGGGAACTCGTCTCTTGAAGAGACGAGTTCCTTTGAGGAATTGTTTTTTTTTTTTTTTTTTTTTTTTTTTTTTTTTTTTTTAATTTGGGAATTTTTTTTAAAAAAAAAATATATTTTTTTCCATGGGAACTTGTCTCTTGAAGAGACGAGTTCCCTTGATGAATTTTATTTTTTATTTTTTATAATTAGGGAATTTTTTTTCGTGGGAACTCGTCTCTTGAAGAGACGAGTTCCCTTCAGGAATTTTTATTTTTTATTTTTTATAATTGGGGAATTTTTTTTTCATGGGAAGAAACGAGTTCCCTTGAGGAATTTTTTTTTTTTAAATTTTATTTTAATTTGGGAATTTTTTTAAAAAAATACTTTTTTTTTTTTATGGGAACTTGTCTATTGAGGAATTATTATTATTATTTTTTTTCAAATAATTTGGGAATTTTTTTTAAAATATATATATATATTTTTTTTCATAGAACTCGTCTCTTGAAGAGTTCCCTTGAGGAATTTTTTTTTTTTAGTTTTTTATTTTTAATTTGGGAATTTTTTTTCCATGAGACGAGTTTGAGGAATTGTTTTTTTTTTTTTTTTTTTTTTTTTTTTTTTTTTTAATAATTTGGGAATTTTTTTAAAAAAAATATATATTTTTTTTCCCATGGGAACTTGTCTCTTGAAGAGACGAGTTCCCTTGAGGATTTTTTATTTTTTATAATTGGGGAATTTTTTTTTCATGGGAACTCGTCTCTTCAAGAGACGAGTTCCCTTGAGGAATTTTTTTATTTTTTTTAATTTGGGAATTTTTTTTAAAAAAAATATATATTTTTTTCATGGGAACTCGTCTCTTGAGGAATTGTTTTTTTTTTTTTTTTTTTTTTTTTTTTTTTTTTTTTTTTAATTTGGGAATTTAAAAAAATATATATATATATATATTTTCATGGGAACTTGTCTCTTCAAGAGACGAGTTCCCTTGAGCAATTGTTTTTTTTTTTTTTTTTTTTTTTTTTAATAATTTGGGAATTTTTTTAAATATATATATATATATATTTTCATGGAACTCGTCTCTTTTTTTTTTTTTTTTTTTTGATAATTTAGGAATTTTTTTAAACATATATATATATATATATTTTCATGAAACTCGTCTCTTCAAGAGACGATTTCCCTTTTGAAATTTTTTTAAAATCGTCTTTTGAAAAGATGATTTCGTCTTTTAAAATTTGAAAAGATGATTTTGGTTTAAAAAAAAATTTATCCGTTCACCCTCTCTCCTCTCTCCTAGGTGGCAAAAACTATCATATATCTATAATAACTTTTTCTACTATAATAATTTAAGTATAACTTTTTTAAATTACCGTATTATTGAGAAAAGTCCATGGGTAATGATTTGACAACCTCAGATGCCTCTGCTCCAATAATTTAAACAAATGACCCCACACGCCTAAATTATTCAAGACCTGCTCCATCCTTCAAGTCATCCAGGTCAATAGAGCTGTAGATCCAGTTTCCCCATCTCACTGGTCTTCTTCATTCATCCTCCATTCCTCCTCATTCATCAATCCCATTCCCACCTTCTTCAACCCGGGTCCTAATGGCGGATGCTCTCCTTTCTATTGTCCTAGACCGGCTGGCTTCTCTTATTCAACAGCAAATTCATCAGGAAGTTTCTCTGGTTGTGGGTGTTGAAACAGAAATCCAAAGCCTCACCGACACACTCCAGGTCGTCCGAGCTGTTGTGGTAGATGCAGAGAAGAGACAAGTGAAGGAGGAACTTGTCAAAGTTTGGTTGCAGAGGCTTAAAGACATCGCCTACCAAATGGACGACGTGCTGGATGAGTGGAGCACTTCTCTTCTCAAATCTCAGATTGAGAGAGCTGAAAGCCCTTCCATGTCTAAGAAGAAGGTAAGCTCCTGCATTCCCTCCCCTAGCATCTGTTTCAAACGAGTTGCTGGCCGTCGTGACATTGCTCTTAAGATTAAGGATATTAAACAACAAGTCGATGACATTGCAAACCAGAGCAATCGGTTCAATTTTACATCCAGGTTTAGCAACGAGGAACCACATAGGCTTATAACTATCTCTGCAGTTGACATTTCAGAGGTATGTGGTCGGGATAAGGACAGGGACACCATACTAAGGCAGCTGTTGGGTGAGAGTTGTGAACAAAACTTGGGCCCCTACATCATCTCCCTAGTTGGGCTGGGAGGTGTCGGCAAAACAACTCTTGCTCAACTAGCCTTTAACCACCATGAGGTGGAGGCCCATTTTGATATAAGAATCTGGGTCTGCGTGTCTGATCCTTTTATCCCAGTAAGAATTTTTAGGGATATTTTTGAAGCCCTCTATGAAAAGTCTTCCGATGTCCATAATCCTGAAGTTCTACAGAAAAAAATTCGAGCATGTATTGAGGGGAAAAAGTTTCTCCTTGTGCTGGATGACGTGTGGAATGAAGACTATCAGTTGTGGGAACAATTGAAGAATTGTCTCAAGTGTGGAGATGGTGGGAGTAGAATTTTAGTGACCACACGCAATGAGAGTGTTGCTAGGCTGATGATGAGTACATACGTGCACCCCTTGGGGAGCTTATCATTAGACCAATCTCGGGCATTATTCAGCCAAATAGCTTTTTTCAGGAAGGGTACCGAAAAAGCTGATGAATTAAAAGAAATTGGCGAAAAAATAGCAGACAAGTGCAAGGGCTTACCTCTTGCCGTTAAAGCTTTAGGGAGTCTGATGCAGTCCAAAAATAATAAACAAGATTGGGAGAATGTGTTGAATAGTGAAATGTGGGAATTGGATGTTTTTGAGAAAAAACTGTCCCCTGCCTTATTGTTGAGTTATTATGATCTGCCCCCGCCACTTAAACAGTGCTTCTCATACTGTGCGGTCTTTCCCAAAGATCGCACCATTCAAATAGACGACTTGATTAAGTTGTGGATGGCACAAAGCTACCTCAACTCTAAGTCCGACAGAGAGATGGAGACAGTTGGGAGAGAGTACTTTGAAAACTTAGCAGCTCGGTCTTTCTTCCAAGATTTTGAGAAAGATGTGGAGGGTAACATAATAAGGTGCAAGATGCATGATATAGTGCATGACTTTGCTCAATTTTTGACCAACAATGAATGCTTTATTGTGGAGGATGATTGTGAAAACCTAAAGACAAACTTGTCCCGTCAAAAGGGTCGTCATGCAACTGTAATTGTGCATGGAAGTACCAGATCCTCTTTCTCCGTCAATAACGCGAGGAATTTACACACACTTTTAGTTGTGTCTAACGGGTATAGAATTGACTCATTTCCACTGGATTCATTCCAGCAATTCAAGTATCTCAGAGCAATGGATTTGAGAGGTAATGTCTCAATTGAAGAACTCCCAAGGGAGGTGGGTGAATTCATACATTTGAGGTACCTTAATCTATCATATTGTACGAGATTGAATACATTGCCCGAAACAATCAGTGAGTTATGCAATCTGCAAACCTTAAATGTTTGCTGTTGTGAGAAGCTTGAAAAACTACCTCAAGGGATAAGAAGTCTAACTAATTTGAGACATCTTCAAGCCAATTATTGTTTGCTCAGAGGCCTGCCTAAGGGAGTCGGAAGATTAACATCTCTTCGAACCTTATCCGGTTTTATTGTTGGTGATGAGAATGGAAGTGATGTGTGCAAAATAGAAGAAATGAGAGACTGGAAGGAGCTTAGAGAGCTTGAAATAACAGGATTGAGCAAAGTGGAAGATGCAGGGGAGGCTGAAAAGGCAGAATTGAAGAATAAGAAACAGCTCTATGGTCTGACATTAAATTTCGGACCACGGTCGAGTCAACCAGTAGGGATGAAGGAAGTGGCTGAAGCCCTACAACCCCATCCAGACTTAAAATCTCTGCGCATAGCATCGTATCAAGTCGAGGAATGGCCCAGGTGGATGATGGAGCCATCATTACTCCAACTAACACAACTTTTCCTTTCATTTTGTGTAAGATGTCAGTGCTTGCCTCCTCTGGGGGATCTCCCACTTCTCGAGGGCTTGAAAATAAATCACATGAAGCAAGTGAATTATGTTGGTGGTGAGTTCTTGGGATCATCATCAAAAATTGCATTTCCAAGGTTGAAGCATCTGTCTTTTGTAGCCATGTCTGAGTGGAAAAATTGGGAAGTAAAAGAAGAAAAAGGGAGGAAAGTAATGCCATGTCTTCTTTCCTTGGTAATATCAGGAAGTCGAAAGCTTACGGCATTACCGGACCTCCTGCTCCAGAGGACACCACCAATTAAAATAAAGTGGGGTAAAGAGGAAATAGGTGGAAGCTCTTAACATTTGTCCATTGGCTCTGCACTGGCTGCCCTCCATGCAAGTAATTATTCTCTCTTCTTTTTAATTTTGCTTTTCTATAATTATTTATCTCATCTCTTTTTTTCCTTTTTCTTTTTCCTCTTTTATAAATTTATTTATATATTTTGGCAATTCCCTAATTACTAATAGCAAGTTTAACCATATATTTTAGTTAATTATTTATAAATGTAAATTTATATGTTTGTCATCCCTTATTTTTTAAAATAAGAAATAATAAAAACTTTTCTATAAAATATATCATTTTTAATACAAAATTATGAACTTATCCTCCATATATTCTTGAAAACTACTTTCAATATATAAAATGGTAAAATTAATTTTTAAAACTATTTTTAAGAATCATAAATCTTTGAAGGTAAGTATGTAAAAGTTTCTTTATTTTAGATATTAGTTACTATTATTATTATTATTTTTTTTTAAAAGTGCATCCAAACCATAGCAGTTTTTCATTTTAAATCAATTTGTTTTTCAAAGTAAAAATTTCTTTAATTTTAATTTTTTTTTATTTGAAAGAAATTTAATTTAATTTCCCAAAAAGGCTTGAGAAATAACTAGTTGGAAAACTCTATTCCTTCCTTAAGTCTTAAGTCAGAATATTCTCTTTTGACTGTGATAATTGATGAAATGCAGGTATGAGACTCCGTGGGGCATATTCTATCTAAAACAACCTTTCAAATGAGGAGATGTAATTGAGTTTTTGGTATGAAAGTAAGTCTATCATTGTATTGGATTTCATGATAAATGAATGTAAAGTTGTGATGAGAACACATTCCATTACATAAAAGTTTATCCTTTTTTTTTCTCCTCCCTCATTTGTTGATCCAAAAATACTATATGTAAATTATTAGTTAGTCTTTCTTGTTTTATTATTATTATTTTTTATTTTAAAATTTTAAAAATAAAATACAATTTAGTATAGGAAGTACTGCAAAAAGGAAAAACAACCATTTAAAAAAAAATAAATAATTTTAGTCAAATAAAAATAATAATTTTGAATAAATATATGAGAAAATTTTAGTGGGTTTAAACATTTTTTCAAATTTTCTATACTTTGTCTTTTCTTTCCCTTTTTTTTATATCACATTTAATTTGTTCATATTTTTTACTCAAATTTTCCAAAATCTAAATGCAATTCTATAATTTAGATAATCTGTCATATTACAAATTGAACAAATTTTGTTTATATTTGTACGACAGATTTTATTACAAGTGAAAATGGTTTGATAGCTTATTGGAGAGAAAAAATGAAAATGATTTTTTCAAAACAGTTTTTAAAACAAAAATAATAAATGTATTCATTTTTAGCCGTTTTAAATTTCTTTTTGGCTATAAGTACAAGCCACACTAACTAAAAATCCACGCAAATATCAAAGAGAATGAATACATAATATTATTATTGATAGGATCTCTTACTTCATTGAAGGGAAAGAAAACACATAAGCTATGTTTGGTTCTAGGAAAATATGTGGAAAAATGTAAAATAAAAAATAACAGAGAGGAAAAAAAAAGAAAAAAAAAGAAAAAAAAGAAGAAGAAAAATGAAAAATAAATTTAAAATCAATAAATTATTTTATATGTTAGTTCAAACTCATTTCATTTATTTTTCCTCATCTATGTAAATATTAAATAATTTAAAAATGTATAAATTTATATCTAATTTTAATTATATTTATTTATTTTTTCTTATTTTCTATGTTGAAATTAAATATGAAAAAAATCATTTTTCTTAATATTTTTTTTCTTTATTAATACTTATTAGAAACCAAATATAATCATAATAGTTTGTTGAGAGGATCTCTCAATTATTATTATTTTTTATATATATATACTACAAGTTAATAGCAAGGGTATTTATTTTGACTTTAAGTTTTTGTTTTTGTTTTTTTTTTTGACAGTTTATAATATCTTTTATTTTTTTTATTTTTACAAATTAATAGAAAGCGTTTTTTTCTTTCTTTTGATAGTTTATAATTATTTAAAACCTTATTAATTCCACTATTTTTAAAAGAAGAATGCTAACATTAGTTGATTGAAATTATTGATTTTTCAACAATTTAGGAAAGAATTGAAAATGATGACTATCATGAAAATCATGAAAGGCTCAAAATGAATAAAAGTTTTAATATTGTAATTTTTTATCAGGATAAATAATAGCCATAACAAAACACCACTCATCCTTCTTTTAATGTATATAGACATTAAAAGTAATTTATAATTACAAATAAATATCTTTTAATAAAATATAAATACTAATATTATAATAAATTCATTAAAATACTTGTAATTAAGAAATAAATCATATTTTATTTATTTATTTATTTATTTATTTTTTTTGTATTAGTTAGTGGAGAAAGAATAAAAAAAAAGTAGCTGATGTCATATTTTATTTACTTTTTAATGGCTTTTTTAAAATTAATTTTTATTTTTCTATATTTTCCTTTTATTTTTAAAAACACCTTAAAATAAGTTCTATTTATTCTCTAAAATTATTTTTAATTTTGATATATTTTTAAATGCTATTTTCAAAGAACAACTATCAAAAGAGTCTATAACTTTTTTCTTTTTAATTTTTAAAGACAAAAATATTTCTTGGTTTGTTTGGTCACAATTATTTCACTTCCCTTGTGCGTAAAAAAACTTTTAAAGTAATTTTCAATAGTAGACTAAAGACCAACTTTATATTAATTGAAATATTTCAAAATGTTGTATTTTATAGTTTTTTATTTCACATTTTTTTACATTAATTCAAAAAATATATATTTCCAATATTATTCTTGTACTTTAGAAAGTTATTTCAAATAAAGTATTAATTACATGTTTAATTGATTCATGAGGAATCAAAAGAAAGAGTCACCTGTAAACCCCTATTTGGAGGATTATTTATTTATTTTTTTTGTTTTTGTTTGTTTCTACTCCCATTTTCTTTTGCCAAATGGTGGAGTTTTGGGGAGCACGTGCTGCATTTAGAGAAGATCTTAGCAAATGGCAGCATAATGGTTAGTGGAGGACGACCACTACAAGTGAGCGGGGTGCATGAGATGCGTAGCAAAGGACATTGCTACCTCGACATGGTGGTGGTTAGGATAAAGACATTTCTGAATGGAGGAGTGGAGGGACTCTGAGTACAACTATTAGAGGAAGGTGCAAAGTAGTGAGAGACTGTGGGAGAAGGCTTGGGGAAAAAGCAATAAGAGCTATGAGGAAGTTGGGTGTTATAGGGGAGCGATTTGAGAGAGAGAGGGCAACAGAAGATAAGAGGAGATCTTGTTGATTCATAGAAAAGAAAGTAGAGCTGGAAGCCATGAAACTCTTTGTTATGAGGGAGCATTCCAGGTAAGGCTACTATGAGCTTCTAGTCTCTCATTTTCGCACTATTTCATTCTCATTTTCTGCTATTTTTTTTAGCATTGCTTTGTTGATTGGTGTGGACATCAAGGGCCACTCGTTTGCTTTGATGGATCTTACTCTCTACATACATGCTCTATGGATCTTACTCGGGTGCTAGGCATTTAAGCTTGGGTTATCCATTTTGATTGGGATGTTTTCTGGGAAAGCCCTATGAAGGAAAATTCTATACAAATGGGTATTTCTAGATACCTGTGAGCCATGTGGTCCACATTGAAATGCCTAAGGATGCAATGGAGGAATACAGAAGAGGATGAGTAAATCTCTACTTGATGCTTTGGACATGGGTGAGACAACCATATAGAATGGGGTATTGTAAACTATAAATCTTTCTCCGTGGGCATGGGTGGTTTTCCTTGTGCACTATGGTCACATTATTTGCTAGTCTTCAAGGTGGCTAGAGTGTTGACTTTCTTGATCTTGTGCATATGACATGCACCTATTTCTGTTTATAAGGCTAGTTACAAGATGGTGTCTAGAAGATGCATGCACGGATATCTCTCAGACAAGCTTCATAAAGGTCAAGAATCCTGAAGTGTAGAATGTTTGGGTTTATTTCATTAGTAAGCCTAGGTGATGACACTTGGCATGTTGACTTGATTCAATAGAATAATGACTTATTCTTGCATGATGGAAAACCAATCTTTGTGAGGGTCATTGCATATAATATTACAGCTTCTTGAAATTTAGATAAAATGGCAATTTGCATCTCACAATGTAAGCTTTTGATTGAAGTTCATGAGGGAAAGTAGCTGCATCTCATGCTAAATGCAGCCAAGTCCTGGGAGACTAGACCACCTCTTCAAGGAGAAATTGTTAGAATAACTATGGATTCACACATATTAACCATAGTTCGTGATTTAGCTATCCGTACATATTTCGATTTATGTTCATTGAGTATGGGCCACCTTATGTGTAGAGTCCAATGCCAAAACGGGTCTTAGATGATGGGCCTAAGACATGCGAGGCCTAATAGTCCAAAGGCTATGGTCTTTAAGGCATAGAGGGAATTCATATATAAGGGATTCACAAGGTTGGTGTCCGTTCATAATTATAATTTTGAATAGACAAAAAAAAAAAAAAAAAAAAAAAAAAAAAACGTTCTCTCTCGCTTCCCATCGCCAAAGAGATTACAGAAAGAGTGGTTTCCCTTCTATCGCCTTAGAAGATTCATACCTTATTCAACACTCAAAAATGGGACTCAGGTTTGTTCCCTTTCTATAGAAATGTATGGCATAATTTCTTCATATGATTCAACATGCGATTCATGTTTGATAATTGGATTTACAATGGAGTTCTATCATTTGGTATCAGAGCCACATGTTTAATCATTAAGAAATTGCCACAATTTGAACAAAAACTAGGATCCATATTCGTCATGGCTGCAATAAACCCTAGGGCAATGGTACCAACAACATCATAAAAATCACCATTTGCCTGCAGTACATTTTCATTCTTTACATAACAAAGTTACCAACAAGAAATCTAGCCAACCAAAGCCCAGAAACCAAATCAACTTCCCAAGTGGTATCAAATAAAATGTCAAAATGGAGAGGATTCACATTAACATCACGCTGCGCGACGCCAGTGATGAGTGAAGCGTTGTTCTGCTGTAACGCCAGTGGCACTGCGCCTTTTTGGCGCCGGTTTGGTGGTCGGAGAGGTGCTGCTGCAGTCTTCGTTCTCCCTGCGCCGCTGCGACGCCACTATGTCGGATGACGCCAGTCGGAGCGACGTCGATGGCTTTCCTTCCAACGAATGTCGTCTCCGTTTCAGGCTGCGCCGACGATTCCGATCCATGGCGTCGTCGTTCTGACGCCATTTTTACAGATTGGTGGCTTCTTCCTTGTGACGCCGCCTGGATAAGCGCCGTTATGGCGCTGTTTTTTTAGTAGTCGTTTAGGCGGTCGGAGGAGGCGCTGCCGGCGTATTTTTCTTCAGTCGGTGACACCGTCCAGGCGTCGTTTGAGGATCGTTCTGGCACCGTCCAAGCGCCATTGTTGTGCTGCTGCAAGCATCGTCCGCCTTGTGTTCACTATGATGCCGTTTTGGCGTCATTTAGGGATCGAAGAAACGCCATTTCGGCATTGTTTCGATGATGACGCCGCTGCCAGCGTCCTTTGGGGGCGTTTGGGGTTGACGAAGGTTGTTGGGCCTTATGCTGAGTGTGAGAGTCCATTTTGCAAGATGTGGGATATTTAGTGTTGGGCCATTGGGCTCAATGAGAGTGGTTGGGCCATGGGACTCAATGTGGGTGAGTGGGCATGGGCTATTGGGCTGTGAGGGGGAAATTTGGCCCATTTTTCTAATAAAAAAAAAATAAAAAAAAAGGCCCATTATGGGGCTCGAACCCATGACCACAAGGTTGAGAGCCTTGCGCTCAACCAACCAAGCTACGAGACCCTTATGTTTATTTATGATTCTGTACCATAAAAAAATTATGATTTTGATAAATTTTTGTATTCTCTTTTCTGTACCACATTAAATATAGGAATTTACCATTTCTTGTTACGTTTGTGTTTAATATTTTTTAAAATAAATTAATTATGTATATTTGTTGCCAAAGTAACTTATATTATATAATTTTATTTATTTTGAAATATGTAAACATGTTATTATTGTATAAAATAATCGGCCCAAATGAAGATTATTTAATATAATAATAAATAAAGTAGTCATAAATATGTGACATATAAAATTTGCCTTGCTTGTTGTATGTCAGTCCAAAGACAGACACATTGCTTCAGTTTTATTGTCAATATTTATAAACTAATTTTGTAAAAGAATACCAATTACAAGTTGATATTTATGTCCAAAGACTAAATATTAATGTTTGTGCTAGGTATCTTGTAATAGGCCCACATGCATATATATATGTTAAATTTTTATTTATTCATGTATGTATGATATTTTTTGTGACTGATTGTGAGCTTTAATGTTATGGATTCAGCATCTTCTATATTTGCTAATGTTAATAACATTCCTGTGCTTAATGACACAAACTTCAAGAAATGGAAGGAGCACGTTATAATTGTGCTTGAGTGCATGGATTTGGACTATGCATTAAGAGAGGATCACCCTGCAGACCTTACTAGTGCCAGCACTGCTAAGCAAAGGGTTGCTATGGAAAAATGGGAGTGATCCAATCGCATGAGTCTAATAATAATGAAGTACTCAATTCTAGAAGCTATAAGGGGTGCAATACTTGAGGAGACCCGAGCCAAGACATTCTTGGACCAGATAGAAAATCGATTCGCTACAAATGAAAAGGTTGAGACAAACACTATTCTTAGTAAACTTGTCTCCATGTGATACAAAAGAAAAGAGAAGATATATATCCAATCTTCTTAGTAAGGGAGTACATAATGGAAATGTCCAATCTTGTAACTAGATTCAAGGCACTAAAGTTAGAGTTATTAGAAGATATACTCGTGCACTTGGTCTTGATCTCTTTGCTTACACAATTTAGTCCATTCAAGATTAGTTACAACACACAAAAGGAAAAATGAACTCTGAATGAGCTTATTGCTCAGTGTGCACAAAAGGAGGAGAGATTGAAACAAGAGAAAATAGAAAGTGCTCACTTGGCTTCCACATCTTAGGGATATGGTACCAGCAAGAAAAGAAAAAGGGACAATAAAGGAAAACAAATTGCATTTTCTGGGACATCTAAACAAAAGGTGCAGAAGAAACAAGATAAGGAGATCACTTGTTTCTTTTGCAAGAAGGCTGGTCATATGAAGAAGACATGTACCAAATACGCCGCTTGGTGTGAAAAGAAAGGTACACTTCTCAACCTTGTTTGTTTAGAAATTAATTTAGCTATAGTGCCTATTGATACTTGATTGATAGATACGGGTGCAACTACTCACATAAGTGTCACGATGCAAGGTTGCCTAAGGAGCCAAATGCCAACTGATAGTGAAAGATACATCTATGTGGGAAATGACAACAAGACTGTAGTGAATGCTATTGGTCTTTTTAGATTATAGTTAGATTCTGGATGTACTTTGGATTTAGAGGAGACTTTTGTGGTACTGTTGTTTAGACGGGATTTAATTTCTGTTTCATGTTTGGACAAATGTGGATATTATTGTTCATTTAGATACGGAATGGTTAGTTTTTATCTAAATTCAAGTGTTATTGGTACCGGTAGTCTAACAGTTAAGTTATACAAATTAAACATAAAGGCCTCTAATGGTAATGAAACCTTGCATTCAAGTAATTATGGGATTAAGCAAAAATTAACAAATGAGAATTCATCAATGTTATGGCACAGACGTTTAGGCCATATTTCAAATCAACGTATTCAAAGGCTTGTGTCAAAAGGAATTCTTGATCCACTTGATTTGTCAGACTTTCAAGTCTGTATAGAGTGTATTAAGGGTAAACAAACAAATATGAGGAAAAAGGATGCCAATAAGTGCGGTGACGTCTTGGAATTGATACACACAGACATTTGTGGTCCATTTCCTACCCCTTCTTGGAATGGACAACAATATTTTATTACTTTCATTAACGATTACTCACGCTATGACTATCTTTATCTGATTCATGAGAAGTCTCAGTCATTGGATGTGTTCAAAAATTTTAAAGCTGAAGTTGAGAACAAACTAAGTAAGAAAATAAAGGTCATTAGATCTGACCTTGGAGGTGAATATTATGGTGGATATGATGGATCTGGTGAACAACATCCAAGGCCATTCGCCAAATATTTGATAGAGTGTGGTATCGTTCCTCAGTATACCATGCCAGAGACTCCAAGCCAAAATGGTGTAGCAGAGAGGCAAAACTATACTCTTAAGTATATGGTAAGAAGTATGATAAGTCATTCTACCTTACCAGAATCACTTTGGGGGAAAGCTGTCAAAACTGCAGTTTACATTTTGAACAGAGTCCCAAGCAAAGCAATAGCCAAAACCCCATATGAGTTATGGACTAGCAAGAAACCTAGTATTAGGCATTTGCATGTCTGGGGTTATCCAGTTGAGGCTAGGCCTTACAAGCCAAATGAAAAGAAATTGGACTCCAGAACAGTTAGCTGCTACTTTGTAGGGTATTCTGAAAAGTCGAGAGGTTTCAAGTTTTATGACCCCTTAATTAGATCTTTCTTTGAAACGGGTAATGTTAAGTTCATTGAGGATGTTGAGTTAAGTGGGAGAGAGCAATTAAGAAAGGTGGTCTTTGAAGAGGAATCTATTAATATTCCTATTATTGCAACTGGACATGATCATATTATATTTGATGACACTATCCAGAATGTACAACCAATAACAGAGATTATAGACACACCTGGAATTCCTCCTACTCAAGTTGTGGAACCAATTCAAGTCCATCAAAAGGTAACTCAAGAACCTCAAGTACAAGTGCCATTGAGGAGATCCACTAGAGAAAGGACAAGTACAATTTCAAATGATTATGTTGTATATCTCTAGGAACATGAGTTTGACGTGGGTTTGAAAGATGATCCAATTTTAGTTAGTCAAGTCAAACAAAGTTCTGACTCTGAAAAGTGGATAGAAGCCATGAAGGATGAGATGAAATCAATGAAAGACAATGGTGTTTGGGATTTAGTAGAATTGCCTGAATGTGTAAAACCAATTGGTTGTAAATGGATTTTTAAGACCAAGCAGGATTCAAAAGGCAACATTGTTAGGTATAAGGCACGCCTAGTCGTAAAAGGTTTCACTCAAAAGGAATGCATTGATTATAAGGAGACCTTTTCACTGGTTTCATCAAAGGACTCCTTTAGAATCATCATGACACTTGTGGCTCATTATGATTTAGAGTTTCATCAGATGGACGTTAAAACTGCGTTTCTTAATGGTAATATTGATGAGACAATATACATGGTGCAACCAGAGAACTTTGAGTTTAATGATTCAAAGCAACTTGTATGCAAATTAAAAAGGTCCATATATGGTTTAAAGCAGGCATCTCGACAATGGTACCGAAAGTTTGATCAGGTGATTACTTCATTTGGTTTTAAGGAGAATACCGTTGATCAATGCATATATCTCAAGTTCAGTGGGAGAAAATTCATTATCTTGGTGCTATATGTAGATGATATTCTACTTGCAAGTAGTGATGTGAAACTTTTGCATGAAACCAAATGATTTCTATCCAGTAAATTTGACATGAAGGATCTTGGTAATGCATCTTTTGTGCCGGGTATACAGATCTATAGGGATCGTTCAAGAGGTGTACTTGAGCTATCAAAAAAGTCCTACATCGATAAAGTGTTAAGTAGGTTTGGCA
Organism: Vitis rotundifolia; assembly: GCA_030254885.1. Lineage (NCBI taxonomy): Eukaryota > Viridiplantae > Streptophyta > Magnoliopsida > Vitales > Vitaceae > Vitis > Vitis rotundifolia. The sequence continues at coordinate 9,494,932 of CM058159.1, forward strand.
TGAGCAATTGTGCACCAGGAGACATGCCTAGGGCAAAAGGCGATAAATTTAGTTTGCACTAATGTCCGAAAAATGAACTTGAGAGGAAGGATATGGAAAGGTTTCCCTATGCCTCGGCAGTAGGAAGTCTCATGTATGCACAAGTTTGTACGGGTTTGGATATTACGTACATTGTTGGAATGTTGGGCAGATATTTGAGTAACCTAGGTATGGATCATTGGAAAAAGGCAAAACGGGTTATGCGGTATTTATAAACAACTAAAGATTATATGCTCACATATCGAAGATCCAGTCACTTAGAGATCGTGGGATATTTGGACTCCGATTTGGTAGAATGTCTTGACAGCAGGAGATTCACTTTAGGTTACATCTTCATGTTGGCTGGAGGAGCAGTTTCTTAGAAAAGTGTTAAACAAACACTTATTGCTTCTTCCACCATGGAGACTGAATTCATAGCCTGCTACGAGGCATCAAACCATGGGATATGGTTATGGAATTTTATCACTCAGTTGCAAATTGTTGATTGGATTGAGAAACCATTGAGAATCAATTGTGATAATAAGGCCGTAGAATTGTATTCTAAGAACAATCGAAGTTTGTCAAAGTCCAAACACATTGACATCAAGTTCTTGGTTGTGAAAGAAAGAGTTCAGAGTCTTCAAGTATCAATTGAACATATAAACACAAACTCTATGATTGTGGATCCGCTCACTAAAGGTTTGCCACCTAAAGTATATCATGAGCATGTCACACATATGTGTGTTGTACATATTAATGATGTGCTAGTATAGTGGGAGTTTGTATTTAGGTTTTGTGTTTATTTTCTTGATGTATTGTTATGTTTGTGTTATCTGTATAGACCTTGGTTTTAAAGACTATTGTGTTTGAATACTTTGAATTGAAATGATGACTTTTAGAAGTAGTTTAGCATCCAGTATTGAAAGTGGAATTTGACTATTTTTTAGTCATAAAGTAGGACCAATTGGAAATAGACATATTAAAGATCACATCTTATGTAATTTCCATGCTACACATCCATACTTGATCCATGTTGCTAATTTTGTTAATGTTGTGATCATGGATGGGTCTAGTTATAATTGTGATTAATGAAGGCCGCTTTAATCCTGTGTTAGCATAATTAGTAGACCGAATTGTTTAAGGATTTTTTGGATAGGATAGCAAAGATGAGCTCAATAAAGTATTATCATGAACATTGTTCGGTAATATATGTGGTCCAAGTGGGAGATTGTTAGAATAACTATGGACTCACACATATTAACCATAATTCATGATTTAGTTATCCGTATATATTTCGATTTATGGTCATTGAGTATGGGCCACCTTATGTGTAGAGCCCAATGCTAAAACAGGTCTTAGATGATGGGTCTAAGACACGTGAGGCCCAACAATCCAAAGGGTATGGTCCCTAAGGCATAGAGGGAATTCATATATAAGGGATTCACAAGGTTGGTGTCCGTTCATAATTGTGATTTTGAATGGACAAAAAAAAAAAAAAAAAAAAAAACGTTCTCTCCCGCTTCCCATCGCCAGAGAGATTACAGAAAAGGTGGTTTCCTTCTATCGCCTTAGAAGATCCATACCTTATTCAACACCCAAAAATGGACTCAAATTTGTTCATTTTCTATAGAAATGTCTGGCATAATTTCTTCATATGATTCAACATGCCATTCATGTCTGATAATTGGATTTACAATGGAGTTCTATAAAAAATAGGCCAACTGACATGCAGTAGGAACCAACAATTTTGATTCATTTCAATCTCCCATAACAATAACAATCACCTAAGCCTCAGGCCCCACTTGTAGATGGCTCGCGTGGCCACTTTGCAATACTTGGAGTCACTGTGCGTACCTCATCCGGAGTTGTCAAAGTGATGTAGCTCTCTTGCTAATCTGTACCAGAGGAAGCTTTGGCATCAACTCACCCTTAGGTCCAAATGGTTCACCACCTAGGGAGTTTTTTTGTTTCTAGGCATGATACAAAGAAAGAAGTTGCATCGGACCCACTTCCCAGCCACGTTGCTAGTTCCACCTATCCACTCTCATGTCGCCATTGATTACTACTCGAAAGTGCTATTTTGTAAGCTTGTAATTAACTCTTTTAAACACTTTTGAGTAGTAGTTATTACCTTTTAACCTAATTAACATATTAAGGACCCTTACAATCAATTTTAATCAAAGTGTGTAAGTTTTGGTGTTTTTGTTAGTAATTTGATCACCAAAGCAATCCAAGAATGAGGGAGATCTATATATAGTTCATGGCAAAGCTTTTGGAAGCTCAAATTCATGAAGAACCAAGCTTTGGAGCTCCATAACCCTTTGCCAAAGTCGTTCAACAGCATACAAGGAGGAAAAACAGAGAGAAGGAAATCTTGAAGAAAAATAAAGGACAACAGTTGCAGTCTTCTTTCACACTTTTAGAGCACTTCCCGAAGTCCATTTTCTACATGCTATATACCATTTCAAATCTCAGGAAGTCAAGAGTCCAATGCTTCAAATGGTGTGCAAATTGGAGTTGAAATGAAGAAGTTACAACCATTGGAAGCCGATCACTCCGAGCTAAAGGGCAATTTCGCAGCCACCTTTTTCTCTTGCGAAATTTTCACAGCCCACGTTGCATGCTGCGAAATCCACCTGTGCAATCTCCAGATATTTGCGACCGACTCCGTGTGATATTTTTCAGATATTTTTGTATAAAATCCCTATTTTCTCCTTGTAATCCACCAATCATAGGAATACTTAGCTAGGAAGGTTGGAAAAACTTTCCTATATATGTTCTCTTGCATTCGTTGTAAAAATCATGATGTAGATAGGTAGGATTGATCAATATATTATACAGAGCACTTGCTCTGCTTTTTCCGTCTCATCTTTGTTTTCTCTTTTTTCATTTTCTTTCTAGCCAAACATCCTCTGAGGCCTCATAGGATGAATGACTAGGCTTTTTATTTCTTGGGTGAAGGAAGCTAAGTAAGGTGTCGGCTACATAAGCGTGAGTTTTTGTTGTTTCCATTTTTAATGAAAAGAAAGTGTGACCCGTTTATGGTTTCTATATTTTTAGTTAACTTAAAATGCCTTTTAATCACCTGGGCCAACACTTGGTAAGGCAAGTGATCTCCATCCATTGAGATGCACTAGTTTATCTCTTGCGAGCCTTTGGGAGGTGGTTTAAAGGTAGGATTTTCTAGAATAGCCAACACTTGGTAAGCTTTTGGACTCCAAGGAGGCATCCATTAGTTATCTCTTGCGAGTTTTGGAAGGGTAATCCAAGGTTAAAGATCACCTTGAATGGCAAATACTAGGTGAGAGGTACGAGCCATTGCAAGGTGTATCAGTGAGAGGAATTTAGTGTTTGGAACCATTAATGGTAAGCATCTGTACCACACCGGTTCGGGAAATAACTATATGTTAAATCCTACACGAGGAAAAGAAACAAGTGACCGGAATCTCCTTTTTTGTATTGTCACCTGATCCTAGTAACCTAAAATCTCAAGAAACATCTTTCTTTCTAATTACTTTTAGTTACTTTATGTTTGGTTAGCTTAAAACCATCCGTTTTCATGCAAACTTATGTTTTCTTTTAAAGCTAACCTTGGAAAGGAAAAACACCAATTCAGCTTTTGAACTAATATCAATTGTGAAGTGAAAACCCATCCCAGTGAACGACCCTAGAGCCACTATGCTATGCTAGCTGAGGCTATCCTAGTACATGGTGTAATAGGTTATAAATTTTGTTGATTACTCCCGTTTGAGGACCAAAATCAAGGCACTAGCTGGGCACGAATCAAATGGCACCATTGTTGGGGACCATTAAGAGGACATGAATCAGCTGATACACCAATTGGGAACGAATCAACCATCTTTCATACCCATCACTAACAGCTGGTCCCACATAAACCCACCATTTCTCCATCATTCACACTCACCAAACTCAACATTGTACCCAAGATCATCCACTTTTCAAGTATTTAGCATGAGATAGTGATGATTTTCTAGGTATGCCTAAAATGGGCAGCCAAAAGAAGATTTGGAATTATTTGAGGAGCCTTTCTTGGTGCATACAAGATTCATGGCAATGAGAAATGGGTCAAAGAATTGGAAGTCTTCTTTGCAAGTAGCTACAAATCAAGACTCACCAGTATTTGAAGGACCAAACTCTGCACTAATGCTTGACATTTATGCTCGGGAGCTAAAAATCCAACCATGGAAATCATTAAAAGCTTATAATCTTCCACATCACTTGTACGAAACATGGGGAATAATGTAACTATCGCTGCTGCAGACTGTGTTGGATTTTTCTTGTCAACCTGTTTCCATGCCACTATTGAGATATTCCGATTTTAGTTGTTATAATACACAATTTCATCATCAATCGCTGCACCTATGAGCTTCTTCCATTCTTTACCTTAGTGGTGACTTTCCCATTACCTATAAGGGATTCGGTGGCTTCGTGAGGTGAGAAAGGAAAGTAAGTGGGGTTCCAATGAAGAAGATGATTGCACCAAGATTGAAGGGGTCACCTTTAGAGATCCTAGAAGCCCCAACTCTACTAGTTTCGGGCATGGCACTTTCTGCTCATGTTTCCAATTCAACTTATTTGATTAACTTTAGTGATCATTCAGTTTTGTGAGCTACATTGCTTGATGGGTCAATGGTCGAGAAGTGACTTCAGATCTTAGTGCCATGAGCCTAAAAATGGCCTCACGTGCTTGAAGTTTCTACATGTACAACTTTTGGTGCACCACCCAAGAACACGTGGCTCTTGGGAATTCAGTGGTATTCTTGTTTATAACAGTGAAATATTTGGAAGAATTCATGTTGGAAACAACTACAAATGCTCAGAATTCAATCTGGACACAACTATAGTAGTCATGAACCTATCGCTAAGGAATCCATGATGGAATACATGAAGATGGATCCTCAACAACATGGGCCACTGTATGGGAGATAGGTGGGTGCGCTGAAACCAATCAAGATTTAGAAATCCCAGTAAGCTAAAAATGGTCCCACCAACTCCTTTCCATCTTTCCCACCTTTGCATGGCCATGCATGGCCACCCGAACCCTTTTCAAAGCCTTCCATCAAATCCAAATCCTTAGCCAAACCACTCTATGCATAAAGCCTCTGGCCAAACCCACTGCCTTCATCTCATTTTTTTCTCCTTCATACCTACTAAGCACACCATCACATCCACCACTCTTTTCCACCTGCTTCACCATAGATGCAGTTTCTCTCTAACAACTGGAGATGCAACTATTGGGATTTTGTTTCTCCTAAATCTTCAGTAACAAACTGAAGACGTGATTCGGAATGTGATCCACATTCATTCCATCAATTTAGGAATGAAGATTAACATTCGGAACCATGTTTGCATCACTACACCATGTTCTGTGCATGCTCGAAGCAAACTCGGTGATGGAGAAAGTCTTTAAAAAGGGGCAGAGCACTAATGGGTGGGGTCCCCTAAGCCTTCAATCTCTTTCAGTCTTAAAAAAACACCATCTAAGAAGAGGTTGAGAAAGTTTAGAAGCACCTGAAACTTGAAAAATTTAAGACACTGTTTTTAACCTGTAAGAATGGCAATGGCGGGAAGTACGTTTTTGATATATTTTCAATTCCGCTTATGATCTAATTGCTATTTAAGGATTGTTATGAGCATGTTTAGATAATTTATGCCTATCATTTGGTATCAAAGCTTTTGTATGCCTCTGCTTTGTTCATTTTCACAATTTGTGTTTTTAATTAAAAAAAAAAAATACAGTGAGTTTTGGTATTTTGAAGTTTATGGTTTTTTTAAGAGTTTTTAATAAATAAAAATGGTTAAAAATCATTATGAGATGAGATTTCTAACATTTCAGTGTTTTAAATCGTCAATCTACTGTCTGGAATACATGAAAACCACCAGGTTTCATTTTGGGTCGCAAATGGGTCAAACAAACCCGGTTGAAGGTAGAAGACAACTACATGGGCTTGTCGTTTTGACTGTAAACAAGGAAGAAAAAAGTAAAAAGGAAATAGGAAAAGGGGTAGTAGCCCAACTAGTCTTAGCCTCGCCTTTGGAAATTCATAAAATTTAGTGTTTTAAGATTTGTTAATTTATAGGTTTCTTTATGGATATTTTATGTGCTAAATTATTTATTTTTGTTAGTTGTATGTATATTTTTATGGTTTATTATGCATACAACATTATATTTCTTAATTACCCATAGGAATTAGGAAAGTGAACATAATTTGATAGTTTTATCATAAGGTTTTACATGGATCTAATTGAATTATAACATTAGCCCACAGGCAAGTTTTATGTCACTAGATCCATAATTTTGGAACATGAGTTACATTAGTAAAACATGATATATGGTTTTTAGCCTCAATTTTGAATTATAAGTGATTCACGGGAGCCCAGTCGGGTCTTTTAATCAAAAACATTTATAAAACCTATGACCTCATACTGGCGTAGCAAAGCTACTATAGTATAGCAGTTCTAGGGTCGAACTCTGGGATGGGTTTTCACTCTACCAGTGATAGACTCAAGATTAGAAACTGAATCTGATGATTTCCTTTGTCAAAAACTTAAAGTTTAAAAGAAAATAAAATTTGTTTTGAAAGTGGTATTTGAAACTAAACTAACATATAACTAAGGAAAAATGGAAGAAAGAAAGTCTCCCGGAGCTAAGGGTTGCTAGGATTAAGTTCAGAATGCAAATTGGAAAATTCCGGATTTTTCTCCTCGCATTGGGGATTTAATCTATAGTTATTTCCCGAACCGGTATAGGTTTAACAATGAAGATTTAATCCATAAAAAGTCGCTAGAAATGGTAGTCAAGGTCCATTAATGGCTTTAAACACTATGGGTCTTCATCTTGAGCCACTTTCCAATGGCTCGTACATGATAACTAATGGACTGATATGGATCTAGCAATAAGCATCCACAGAGACCTGAAGCTTACCATGTATTGGCCATTCAAAGTGATTCTAAGGGAGTTAAAGCAAAACTTTGGATTTGAAAACCATTAATGAACTCCAACTACCTGTATTTAAGGCACGGGAGTTTTCCACCTTTGCATCTGGACTTTTCACCTAGCTTCCTTCACTCCAAGAAACTAAAATTTTAGCCTCTCATCCTCCGGGAAATCATCCTCAGAGGTTGTTTGGCTTCCAAGAAAAAGAAAATAGTAAAGAGAAAAGGAAAATGAGAGAGAGCTCTGTATTTTTTCTAAGTGTGAAAAATCACATAGCATCCCATCCGAGAGGTGATTACCACCCCTCTTATAGTCTTTACAAAAGCCAAGCTTGTAATTGGCTAGTTACAAGGATAGGAAAGGAATTTACAACAAAAAACTACAAAAGAAAAGATCTAAAGTGGAGTCGGCAGAACAGGGGAAAGTTCGCACCACGCATGGGCTGTGCGAAGCTGGTGCGAAGCTGGTGCTCAGCTTGATACAGTTGTCTTCCGAAGGCCATATCTTCCTCATTTCAGCTCCAAATCGTACATGGTTTAAAGCGTTGGATTTTTGACTTCCAGAGCTTTCCAACGGTATATAACATGCAAAAAATGGACTCCGGAAAGTGCTCCAAAAGTGTGAAGGAAGACTGCAGTTGCAGTCCTCTGTTTCAGCTTCACTCTGTTTTCCTCTTTGCTTGATTTTCCTCTTTGCTTCTCTCCTTTACTTGGCTTGTCTTAATGATCCAAAAAGCTGTCAAAACACTAAAACTAGCCACAAATATGATTAGAAGTCATTGCTAGGTCCTTAACATGCCAATTGGAATAAAAATGGAGAACTACTACACAAAAGTGCTTAAAACATAATGACTTAAAGGTGTAAAAATGCACTTTTTGGGTAGTAATCAATAAGCATGTATGTTTAATTTTTGTGTAGTCATGTAACCTGTAAATTTCGCTAATATAAAATGTGACATTCCCGAATTGAAATGTAATAACTATAAGGTTTGGAATGAGAGAATTCTCCTTCATTTGGGGTGCATGGACATTGATTATGCTATTAGAAAAGACAACCTAACCATTATTGACACTAACACTACAATTGAAAAGGCTCTTTATGAATAATGAGAGGGATCAAATCGCCTTAATCTGATGTTCATAAAGACCAAAATCTCTGATGGTATTTGTTGTTCTGTCGATCGACACGACAATGTCAAGGCATTACTAAAGGCTATTGATGAGCAATTTGTGACTTTAGATAAGGCACTTGCCCACACCCTGATAATGATGTTTTCATCCTTAAGGCTCACCAATGTGAGTGGTGTGCAAGAGCACATAATGCAGATGAGGGACATTGCGGCACAATTGAAGACACTTGAGGTTGAAATGTCTGACTCCTTCCTTGTGCACTTTATTTTGAGCACTCTTCCACAACAATATAGACCCATCAAAAATCTCTTACAACAAACACAAGAATAAGTGGTCAATTAATGAGCTTTTGACAATGTGTGTTTAAGAGGAGGAAAGGTTGAAAATGGAATTGGGTGAGAGTGCATTAATGGAAATGGAAGGAAAGGATCATAATTAGGCCAAAAAGAAAAGGAAAGGTAAAATACCGCCCCAAGGTGGAATCAAGATTGTGCTTCTTTTGCAAAAAGAAAGGACACATGAAGAAGGGTTGCACCAAATTCTAGAAATGGCTTGAAAAGAAAGGTAAACCAATCTCATTTGTTTGTTATGAATCTAATATGGTTGATGTTATTTATAACACATGGTGGATTGATTTTAGTTCTACAATCCACGTTTCGAATACCTTGTAGGGTATGCAAAACCTAAGGAAGCCAATGCCAAGTGAACAATGCATTTATTCAAGAAACAAGATGCGTTCACATGTGGAGGTTGTTGGAACATGCAGTTTAGTTTTAAGTAATGGTTTTATTTTAAATTTAGAAAAGATATTTTATGTTCCAAGTTTCTCTAGGAATTTGATTTTAGTTTCAAGAGTTGTGCCTTTGGGTTATTCTTTTAGTTTTTATGAGACATCTTTCAGTTTGTTTTATAAATCTAATCTTGTTGGAAATGGTACATTGTCTAATGGTCTTTTCTCTATCAATTTGCAAAACGATACCACTAATAACACCATACATGTTCACACTAGTACAAAATGATGTGTTATGAATGAAGATTCCTCTATGTAGTGGCACCGGAGATTGGGACATATCTCCATACAAAGAATTAAGAGATTAGTAAATGATAGAGTACTCGGTACTTTAGATTTTACTGATTTTCACACTTGTGTGGATTATATTAAGGGAAAGTGGACCAACAAGTCTAGGAAGGGTGCCAAGAGGAGCACAAACATATTAGAGATCATACATTCAGATATTTGTTGTCTAGACATGGACGCGTATGGTCGAAATAATTCATCTCCTTTATAGATGATTACTCACGGTACATGTATATCTACTTGCTTCATAATAAGAATGAAGCATTGGGTGCCTTTAAAGTTTTTAAGGCTTTAGTAGAGAAACAATGCGGAAAGCAAATAAAGATTGTGAGAATGGATAGAGGTAGAGAATATTATGGTAGATACACTGAGGATGGACAAGCACCTGGTCCATTTGCAAAGTTTCTTCAAAAACATGGGATAGTTGCTCAATACACCATGCCTAGTTCCCCAGACCAGAATGGTGTGGCTGAAAGAAGAAACCGAACATTAATAGACATGGTTAGGAGTATGCGTAGTAACTCTAAACTTCTTGAATCCTTGTGGACTGAAGCTCTTAAAATAGCAATGTATATATTGAACCGAGTTCCAATAAAGGTTGTCCCCAAGACACCATTTGAATTATGGAAAGATTGGAAACCGAGTTTGTGACATATACGTGTTTGGGGATGCTCGTTTGAAGTAAGAGTTTACAACCCATAAGAGAAGAAACTAGACCCAAGGACCATTAGTGCGTATTTCATTGGATATGCCAAAAGGTCTAAAAGGTATAGATTCTATTGTCCATCTCACAACACTAGGATTATGGAGTCAAGAAATGCTAAGTTTCTTGAGAATGACTTGATTAGTGGGAGCAATCGATTTTAGGACATTGTTTATGAAAATGACCATATTGATGCTCAACCATCCACTTTAAGTGATAGATTGATTATCATTCACAATGCCCCTCAAGTTCAAATAGGTGATAGACAACCAATCATTGAAATTCCACAAATTGCTAATGAAAGTCCAATAGATCAAGTTGTTCAAGATTCGCCAGAAATTGTTGAACAACCAGTTGAACAACATGATCCTCAAGAAAATGTTGATACAACATTAAGGAGATCTACCAGAACAAGAAAAATAATAATACTGATTACTACTCAAAAAGTGCTATTTTATGGCTTGTAATCAACTCTTTTAAACACTTTTGAGTAGTAGTTATTACCTTTTAACTCAATTGGCATGTTAAGGACCCTTGCAATCGTTTCTAATCAAATTGTGTTAAGTTTTGGTGTTTTTGATAGCTTTTTGATCACCAAAGCAATCCAAGAATGAGGGAGATCTTTGTATAGTTCATGGCAAAGCAAGTTGAAGCTCAAATTCATGAAGAAACCAAACTTTGGAGCTTCGTAACCCTTTGCCAAAGCCAAATCAGAAATGCAAGGAAGGAAATACAGAGATAGAAATTCAACATGCTGAAATTCAAGAGGACAGTAGCTGCAGGACATATTTGGAGCACTTCATAGAGTCCATTTTATACATCTATATACCGTTTCGAAACTCGGGAAGTCAGAAGTCCAACGCTTCAAAGGGTGTGCAAATCAGAGCTGAAATGAAGAAGTTTTGGCCATTGGAAGACAACTGCACCAAGCTAAAAGACAATTTCGCAACTTGCGAAATTGGAAGTCCAACTTGCGAAATTGAAGTTTAACTTGCGAAATGAAAAGGAAACACAGTCGCATAGTTGCAGAGAAGGCCAACTTGCAAAAATGGTTTTGCAACTTGCGAACTTGGAGATCAACCTGCAAAAATGGACTTCAAGCTGCGAAATCAACCTGCGAAATTTTCATAGGTCATAATCCAAGTTGTGAAATCCACATGCGAACTAGGATATTTGCACACCGACTCTTTTTGATATTTTTCTTCAGATAGTTTGTGTTTAAATCTTTATTTTCTCTTTGTAATCCACCACTCATGTAATTCCTTAGCTAGGAAGTAATATAAGAAAGGTAAATAACCTTCCTAGATAATTTCTTTTGTAATTAAATAGAAACGGGCTAGCTCTCGGGAGTTTTTCCAGAACAACTTGTATAGTTTTTTGAAAGTAATACACAGAGCTTTGCTCTGCCTTACCTTCTCATTTTGTTTTCTCGTTTATTTTTATTTCTAGCAAATCAGCCTTTGAGATGTTGTCTCAGGGGATGAGAGGCTAGACTTTTTGTTTCTTAGGTGAAGGGAGCCAGGTGAGGTGCCGGATGTAAAAGTGTGAGATTTTATTGTTTCCGTTTTTAATGAAAAGAAAGTGTGACCTGTTAATGGTTTTTATATTTTTAGTTAACTAAAGATTACCATGAATAGCCAATACTTGGTAAGCTTTCGGATTCCACGGATTCTTATTGCTTGCAATCTTGCTCCATGGAGGTCTAATTGTTATCTCTTGTTCGCTTGTGAAGGATGATCCGATGTTAAGGATCACCTTGAATGACGAATACTAGGTAAGAGGTATGAGCCATTGCAAGGTGTATCAGTGAGAAGGATTTAGCGTTGAAACCATTAATGGTAAGCATTTGTACCACACCGGTTCGAGAAATAACTATATGTTAAATCCTGAACGTGAGGAAAAGATTCAAGTGACCGGAATCTCCCTTTTTGTATAAGGCACCTAATCCTAGTGACCTGAAATCCCAAGAAACACCTTTCTTTATAAATTCTTTCAGTTATTTTCAGTTTGGTTAGCTTAAAATCAACCATTTCCATAAAAATTTATGTTTTCTTTTAAAGCTAACTTATAAAAAGGAAAAACACCAATTCAGTTTTGAACCAATGTCAATTGCAAAGTGAAAACCCATCTCTGTGAACGATCCTAGAGCCACTATACTATGCTAGCTAGTGCTACCCTGGTATATGGTGAATTAGGTTTATAAATTTTTTTGATTACTCCCGTTTGAGGATTGAAATCAAAGCACATCAGTTGATTGAATTGAGTAGAACACCAATCGGGCACGAATCAAATGGCGCCGTTGCCGGGGAAGGTGCCACTTACCAGTGACATGATCAGTTCAGAACACTTGTGATTTTCATCACAAGTTTGGTGAATTTTCTTTTTACTAACTCTTTCTTTATTTCTTTTTATTTGCTTATTTTTTTTATATTTATTTATTCTCTTTTTAGTTATTAGTTAACTATAATTTTTCTTTCAAAACTTGTTTTTCTTTTGTTTATTTATTTATCTATTTTTGTTTAAGATATTGCTAGTTGTGTATGCCATATTGGATACGAGATAGTGGGGGAAGGCTTGTAAAAATAAAAAATCCTCACGAAACAAAGTTGGAATTGGAAGTGGAAGTCATGGAAGCTACTCCTGAAGATCAGTATAGCCACCATGGTCACTAGGACAATCCCAATAATTTCAAATCAATGAGAGATCGCATGCATCCACCTCGTATGAGTGCACCATCATGCTTAGTGCCACTTACAGAGCAGCTAGTGATCCGACCACATATTGTGCCACTTCTACCTACTTTCCATGGGATGGAAAGTGAGAATCCCTATGCGCTTATCAAAGAATTTGAAGAAGTTTGTAACACATTCCAAGAAGGAGGATCTTCAATCGACAAGATGCGGCTGAAGCTATTTCCTTTCACCCTGAAGAACAAAGCTAAAATTTGGCTAAATTCTTTAAGGCCAAGGAGTATATGAACTTGGACTGATTTGCAAGCTGAATTCCTCAAGAAATTTTTCCCTACTCATAGGACCAATGGCTTGAAAAGGCAAATCTCAAACTTCTCAGCTAAAGAGAATGAGAAATTTTATGAGTGTTGGGAGAGATACATGGAAGCTACCAATGCTTGTCCTCACCATGGCTTTGATACATGGCTATTGGTGAGCTATTTTTATGATAGTATGTCTTCCTCAATGAAGCAACTCCTAGAGACTATGTGTGGAGGAGATTTCATGAGTAAGAATCCGGAGGAAGTCATGGATTTCTTGAGTTATATAGCTGAAGTTTCAAGGGGATGGGATGAACCGAACAGGGGAGAAGTTGCAAGAATGAAGTCTCAACCAAATGCTCTTAATGCTAAGGCTGGAATGTATACCTTGAATGAAGACACTGAAATGAAAGTGAAAGTTGCAGCTATGACAAGAAGATTGGAGGAGCTAGAATTGAAAAAGATACGTGAAGTGCAATCCGTTTCTGACACACCAATGCAAGCTATGTCATGTTCCATTTGTCAATCTTGTGAACACTTGGTGGAGGAGTGTCCTACACTTCCATGTGTCAGAGAGATGTTTGGAGATCAAGTAAATGTTATTGGACAATTCAAGCCCAATAACAATCCTTCATATGGTAATACCTACAATGCAAATTGGAGGAACCATCCAAATTTCTCTTAGAAACCAGGAGCACCTCAGTACGCGCAACAAAGCCAAGAACTTTAACCAGTTTCAAATCTTGAACGAGCAATTGTGAATCTAAGCAAGGTCATGGGAAATTTTGTTGGAGACCAAAAATCCATCAATGCTCAACTCAGTCAAATAATTGACAGTGTAGAGAATACATTGAATAAAATGATGGATGGAATGCAAAATGATATATCTTAGAAGATAAATAATCTCCAATATTCAATCTCAAGGCTCACCAACCTCAACACAGTGCAAGAGAAGGGAAGGTTTCTTTCTCAACCTCACCAAAATCCAAAGGGTATCCATGAAGTGGAGGCTCAAGAGGGAGAATCTTCCCAGGTGAGAGATGTCAAAGCCGTGATCACTCTAAGGAGTGGTAAAGAGGTTGAGCTACCAACAACCAAGGCCGAGCATGATGAATCAGAGAATGAAGAGAAGAAAGGAAAGAGGGAGGAGATTAAAGGAAAGAAGAAAGAAACAGAGGACCATGAATCCTTTGTGAATGAAGATCCGGAGAAGATAGTAATCAAGGAAGATGTGATGAAAAAGCACATGCCTCCACCTTTTCCTCAAGCTTTGCATGGGAAAAAGGCAATCAACAATGCTTCAGAAATTCTTGAAGTATTGAGGCAAGTGAAGGTCAACATTCCATTGTTAGAAATGATAAAGCAAGTTCCAACATATGCAAAATTCCTAAAGGACTTGTGCACTATAAAAAGAGGGTTGAATGTGAATAAGAAAGCCTTCTTGACTGAGCAAGTAAGTGCCATTATACAGTGCAAGTCACCAGTGAAGTATAAAGATCCGAGCTACCCTACCATTTCAGTGATGATTGGAGGCACGCTAGTGGAGAAAGCCTTGTTAGACTTGGGAGCAAGTGTGAATTTGCTACCATACTCTGTCTACAAGCAATTGGGACTTGGTAAACTGAAGCCAACATCAATCACTTTATCTTTAGCTGATAGATCAGTGAAGACTCCAAGAGGGATGATTGAGGATGTCTTAGTTCAAGTTGATAATTTCTACTACACAGTGGATTTTATTGTTCTTGATACAGATCCAATTGTCAAATGGACTAACTGTGTTCCTATTATACTTGGAATACCATTCCTAGCTACATCAAATGCAATCATCAATTGTAGGAATGGGCTCATGCAACTAACGTTTGGCAATATGACCTTGGAGCTCAACATTTTCAATTTGTGCAATAAGCAATTCAATCCGGAAGAAAAAGAAGGTTCGGAAGAGGTTTGCATCATCGACACGTTAGCGGAGGAGCTTTGTGATCAGAAAATGCAAGATGAATTGAATGAAAGTCTTGGGGATTTTGATGAAGGGTCGCCTGAACCTTCAAATATGCTTACTACTTTACCATCCTGGAGAAAGATAGAAGAAATTCTACCTTTATTCAACGAGGAGGAGACACAAGGAGGTGTTGAAGAAGGAGCCCCAAAACTTATGCTGAAGCCACTACCTACGGAGTTGAAGTATGCATACTTAGAAGAGAATGAAAAGTGCCCTATTGTTATATCTTCATCTCTTACCATTGATCAGGAGGAGTTTCCACTTGAAGTCCTTAGGAGATGTAAGAAAGCAATAGGATGGAAAATTTCTGACTTGAAAGGTATCAGGCCTTTAGTCTGTACACATCATATATACATGGAAGAAGAAGCTAAACTTGTTCGTCGACCTCAAAGGAGATTGAATCCCCATATGCAAGAGGTGGTGCGAGCTGAAGTCCTAAAGCTACTTCAGGCCGGTATAATTTACCCCATATCAGATAGCCCATGGGTGAGTCCTATTGAAGTAGTGCCAAAGAAATCAGGGATCACAGTGGTACAAAATGATAAGGGAGAAGAAGTTTCCACACGCCTCACTTCAAGTTGGAGGGTGTGTATTGATTATAGAAAATTAAATGTTGTGGCAAGGAAGGATCACTTTCCATTGCCATTTATTGATCAAGTGCTTGAGAGAGTCTTAGGCCATCCTTTCTATTGTTTCTTGGATGGCTACTCCGGGTATTTTCAAATTGAAATTGCTGTTAAAGACTAGGAGAAGACCACATTCACATGTCCATTTGGAACCTATGCCTATAGAAGAATGCCTTTTGGGTTATGCAATGCACCTGCAACATTCCAAAGATGCATGTTGAGTATTTTCAGTGATATGCTGGAACGCATCATGGAAGTTTTTATGGACGACATCACCATTTATGGAAGCGCATTTGAGGAATGTTTAGTCAACTTGGAAGCTGTTCTAAACCGATACATTGAAAAAGACTTAGTGCTTAATGGGGGGAATTGCCATTTTATGGTACACCAAGGTATTGTCCTTGGACATGTCATCTCTAACAAAGGCATTGAAGTTGATAAAGCAAAGGTGGAACTAATCGACAAGTTACCATCACCAACAACTGTCAAAGGAGTAAGACAATTCCTTGGTCATGCTGGGTTCTATAGGAGGTTCATCAAAGATTTTTCCAAAATTTCAAGACCTCTTTGCGAGCTATTGGTGAAGGAAGCTAAATTCAAATGGGATGAAAGATGTCCAAGGAGTTTTGAACAACTGAAGTTATTCTTGACAACTGCTCCAATAGTGAAAGCTCCCAACTGGGAACTACCTTTTAAAGTAATGTGTGATGCCAGTGACTTTGCTATAGGAGCTGTTCTCGGTCAAAGAGAAGATGGGAAGCCCTATGTGATTTATTATGCAAGCAAAACGTTGAATGAAGCACAAAGGAACTACACAACCACAGAGAAAGAATTGTTAGCTGTAGTTTTTGCTTTAGACAAATTTCAAGCTTACTTGGTAGGGCCTTCCATTATGGTTTTTACTGATCACTCAGCTTTGAAGTATTTATCGAAAAAGCAAGATGCAAAAGCAAGGCTGATTAGATGGATTCTTTTACTACAAGAGTTCAATCTCCAAATCAAAGAAAAGAAAGGAGTAGAGAATGTGGTCGCTGGCCACCTTTCAAGGTTAGTTATAGCACATAATTCCCATAGGTTGCCAATTAATGACGATTTTCCGGAGGAGTCACTTATGTTGCTAGAAGATGCTCCTTGGTATGCTCATATTGCTAACTATCTAGTTACCGGTGAAGTCCCAAGGGAGTGGAAAGCACAAGATAGGAAGCATTTCTTTGCAAAAATTCATGCCTACTATTGGGAAGAACCTTTTCTTTTCAAGTATTGTGCAGATCAAATAATAAGGAAGTGTGTCCCTGAACAAGAGCAACAAGGAATCCTCAGTCATTGCCACGAAAGTGCTTGTGGAGGCCATTTTGCCTCTCAGAAACAGCTATGAAGGTGTTACAATTAGGTTTCAGTTGGCCATCACTTTTCAAAGATGCTCATACCATGTGTAGAAGTTGTGATAGATGCCAAAGGCTTGGGAAGTTGACTCGTAGGAACCAGATGCCTATGAACCCCATTTTAATAGTTGATCTCTTTGATGTTTGGGACATTGACTTCATGGGACTTTCCATATGTCCTTTGGTAACTCTTATATATTGGTGGGAGTAGATTATGTTTCTAAATGGGTTGAGGCAATCCCTTGTAAACATAATGATCATAGAGTGGTTCTCAAATTTCTCAAAGAGAACATCTTCTCTAGATTTAGGGTGCCCAAGGCAATAATTAGTTATGGAGGTACACACTTTTGCAGCAAGCCTTTTGAAGCTCTCTTAGCCAAGTATCGGGTGAAGCACAAGGTAGCTACACCTTACCACCCTCAGACATCTGGGCAAGTTGAGTTAGCAAACAAGGAAGTCAAAAATATATTGATGTAGGTGGTGAGCATAAACAGAAGAGATTGGTCTGTTAAGCTCCATGATTCACTATGGGCTTACAGAATAGCTTACAAGACCATTCTTGGTATGTCTCCTTATCGCCTTATCTATGGTAAAACATGCCATCTTCCTGTGGAAGTTGAGTACTAGGCTTGGTGGGCAATCAAGAAGATAAACATGGACTTGACTCAAGCCGGGATGAAGAGGTGCTTAGACCTTAATGAGATGGAGGAATTGAGAAATGATGCATATATCAACTCCAAAATTGCAAAACAGAGGATGAAGAGGTGGAATGATCAATTAATCTCCAAGAAAGAATTTCAAAAGGGACATAGAGTCTTACTATATGACTCTAGGCTCCACATTTTTCTAGAGAAGCTAAAGTTAAGGTGGATAGGCCCTTTCCTCATTCATCAAGTACATTCCAATGGAGTAGTGGAGCTACTCAATTCCAAAGGCAATGAAACCTTCAAAGTCAATGGCCATTGTCTCAAGCCATTCATGGAGCCTTTCAATCAAGACAAGGAGGAAATCAGTCTCCTTGAACCACAGCAACCATAAGAGAACAGGGTTAGATGGACTTAGTCTAGGAAAAGACTACTTAAGTCCATGTGTTTTTGTAATCAAGTTTTGAATTTTAAAGCTTTATGATTTCTATTAATTTTAATTTTTGCTTTAATTCGGTTTATTTTAATTTAACTTGAATTAATTTTGATGATCAATTTCACGGAAAATAAATAAAAAAATGTAGAGAAGCCTTGAAGAATCAAACAAAGGAGCAAAAACATGGAAATAGAGCACTGCAATTCAACTTGCGAAAATTTCGCAAGTTGAAATCCAAGTTGCGAAATTCTTTTTAAGTTGTGAATTTCCAAAATCAAGTTTCGCATACCCACTGTTCAACTTGCGAAAAATTTCGCAGGGTGTGAAACACCCCTCTAGCACACGAGTGCCATTTCGCAGTTCTCAAACCCAATTTCGCAGGGTGCGAAACATGTTGTGAAAAATTTCGCATGATGAAATACAAGTTGTGAAATTCTTTTTAAGTTGCAAAAATGGGAAACAAGTTGCGAAAATCCAAAACTCAAATTCGCATGGCTACTGTTCATGGTGTGAAAAATTTTGTAGGGTGCGAAACACCTCTTGGGCACACATGTGCCATCAACTTAAGTTGCGAAACGGTTTCGCAGGGTGCAAAACAAGGTGCGAAAAATTTCGCAGGATGCGAATTAGGTTGCGAAAATCAATTCAACTTGCGAAAATCTCGCAAGTTGAAATCCAAGTTGCGAAAAATCAACTTAAGTTGCGAAAAAGGCCAACTGTCTTTTAAACCCATTTTTAAACGCCCGAGACTCTGTTTTTCATTCTAAAAAGCCATTTCGACTTCCGAAGGAGTTTTTAAACTTGTAACCGTCCACATTCCGACTCCCCCTCTCTATTTGAAGCATTGGGGACAAGCATTTGAGAAGACACGAGCCTTGAGCACCAACTGAGTACCCTCTGGAACTCACGAACAACCATCTCTCTACACTTTGGCCATGGCCAAGACCAGAGGAGGCCATTCCACGTCTCTATCCGCTCCAACTCCAAAACCGAGAGTGCCGCCCATGCGAGATATCACTTCTCAGGCCCCACAAGACTCCGCCATTCCACCATCTGAGGGTGGAATGCATTCGAGCCCTCCTCAACGCCGATACCAAACGAGAAGGCCACCCACTACACCTATGGCAGCCACTTCAAAGCCAAAGAAGTCAGTTGAACGACCGCCTACTGATTCATGCCCGATTGGTGTTCTACTCAATTCAATCAACTGATGTGCTTTGATTTCAATCCTCAGACGAGAGTTATCAACAAAATTTATAAACCTATTTCACCATATACCAGGGTAGCATTAGCTAGCATAGTATAGTGGCTCTAGGATCGTCCACAAGGATGAGTTTTCACTTTACAATTGATATTAGTTCAAAAGCTAAATTGGTGCTTTTTCATTTGAAGGTTAGCTTTAAAAGAAAACATGAGTTTGAATGGAAACGGATGGTTTTAAGCTAACCAAACATAAAATAAAGAAACTAATTAGAAAGAAAGGTGTTCCTTGGGACTTCAGGTCACTAGGATTAGGTACCAAATACAAAGGAGGAGATTCCAATCACTTGAATCTTTTCCTCGCATTCGAGATTTAACCTATAGTTATTTCCCAAACCGTTGTGGTACAGATGCTTATCATTAATGATTTCAATGCTAAATCCCTCTCACTGATACACCTTTCAATGGCTCGTACCTCTCACCTAGTATTTGCCATTCAAGGTGATCCTTAACATCAGATCATTCTTCACAAGCGAACAAGAGATAACAATTAGACCTCCATGGAGCAAGATTGCAAGCAATAAGAATCCATGAAATCCGAAAGCTTACCAAGTATTGGCTATTCATGGTAATCCTAGTTAACTAAAAATATTAAAACCATTAACGGATCACACTTTCTCTTCATTAAAAACGGAAACAACAAAATCTCACAACTTTGCATCCAACACCTTACCTAGCTTCCTTCACCCAAGGAACAAAAAGTCTAGCCACTCATCCTCTGAGAAAACATCTCAAAGGTTGATTTGCTAGAAATAAAAATAAACAGCAAAACAAAATGAGAAGGTAAGGTAGAGCAAAGCTCTGTGTATTACTTTCAAAACTATACAAAAATGTTCTTTGGAAAAAACTCCCGAGTGTCTTGCTATGTGATTACAAGAGAGTTTATATAGGAAGGTTATTTACCCTTCCTTCATTCCTTCCTAGCTAAGAAATTGCATGAGTGGTGGATTACAAGGAGAAAATAGAGATTTAAAGACAAAATATCTGAAGAAAAATATCCAAAAGAGTCGGTGTGCAAATATCCTACTTCGCATGTAGAATTCGCACGTTGCATGGTGACTTGCGAAAATTTCGCAAGTTAATTTTGCAACTTGGATTCCCTTTTCGCACGTTGAACTCCACTTTCGCAAGTTGGAAAACCATTTTCGCAAGTTGGCCTTCTCTGTGACTGTGCGATTGTGTTCCATTTCCATTTCGCAAGGTAAGCTTTAATTTTGCACGTTGGAGTTCCAAATTCGCAAGATGCAAATTTGTCCTTCAACTAGACGCAGTTGTCTTCCAAAGGCCATAAATTCTTCATTTCAGATCCAATTTGCACATCGTTTGAAGCATTGGATTCTTGACTTCCTGAGCTTTGAAACGGTATATAGCATGTGGAAAATAGACTTTGGAAAGTTCTCCAAATATGGGAAAGAAGACTACAGCTGCTATGCTTTGTTTTTCTTCACTCTGTTTTTCCTCCTTGCATCCTTTGAATGACTTTGGCAAAAGGGTCACGAAGCTCTAAAGCTTGGTTCCTTCATGAATTTGAGCTTCAATTTCCTTTGCCATAAACTATACAAAGATCTCCCTCATTCTTGGATTGCTTTGATATAGCTAAAAGCTATCAAAAACACCAAAGCTTAACACAATTTGATTAAAAACGATTGCAAGGGTCCTTAGCATGCCAATTGAGTTAAAAGGTAATAATTACTACTCAAAAGTGTTTAAAAGAGTTAATTACAAGCTACAAAATAGCACTTTTTGAGTAGTAATTGATTCGTGCCTAGCTGGTGTATGCCTTTTTGATTGATATTCAATCATCTGGTGTACCTTGATTGCGGTCCTCAGATAGGAGTAATCAACAAAATTTATAACCTATTGCACCATGTACTAGGATAGCCTCAACTAGTATAGCATAGTGGCTCTAGGATCGTTCACTGGGAAGGGTTTTCAAATTACACTGACATCAATTCAAAGATGACTTGATGCTTTTTCATTTCAAGGTTAACTTTAAAAGAAAATAAAATCTTTGGTTGGAAAAGGATTGGTTTTAAGCTAACCAAAAATAGCAACTGAATTTAACTTAGAAAGAAAGATGTTTCTTGGAGTTTTTGGATCACCGAGCTCAGGTTCCAACTGCAAAAAGAGAGTTCCGGTCACTTGGATCTTTTCCTCGCATTCAGAATTTAACATATAGTTATTTCCCGAACCGGTGTGGTACAGATGCTTACCATTAATGGTTCCAAACACTAAATTCCTCTCACTGATACTCCTTGCAATGGCTCGTACCTCTCACCTAGCATTTGCCATTCAAGGTGATCTTTAACTTTGGATTATCCTTCAAAAGCTCGCAAGAGATAACTAATGGATATCTCCTTGGAGTCCAAAAGCTTATCAAGTGTTGGCTGGTCTAGAAAATCCTACCTTTGAATCACCTCCCAGAGGCTCGCAAGAGATAAACTAGTGAAACTCAATGGACGGAGTCCACTTGCCTTATCAAGTGTTGGCCCAGGTGATTCAAAGACGTTTTAAATTAATTAAAAACATAGAAACCATAAACGGGTCACACTTTCTTTTCATTAAAAGCTGAAACAACAAAACTTCCAATTTTTGCATTCGGCACCTCACCCGGCTACCTCAACTCCAAGAGACAAAAAGTCTAGCCACTCATTCTCTGAGGAAACATCATCAAAGCTTGTTTGGCTAGCAAGAAAAATACAATCAAAATGAGACGGTAAGGCAGAGCAAAGCTCTGCGTATTGCTTCCTTCAAAACTATACAAAAAGTTGGTTTCTGAGAACAAACTCCCGAGATCCCCCTCGTTATGTGCTTACAAGAGAGTTTATATAGGAAGGTAATTTACCCTTTCTTGAATACTTCCTAGTTAAGGAATTACATGAGTGGCTGATTACAAGGAGAAAATAGAGATTTAAACACAAAATATCTGAAGAAAAAAATCAAAAAGAGTCGGTGCACAAATATCCCAGTTCGCATGTAGATTTCGCCCGTTGCATGGTGACTTGCAAAAATTTCGCAAGTTGATGTCGCAACTTGGAATCCATTTTCGCACATTGAGCTCCAAGTTCGCAAGTTGCAAAATCACTTTCTCATGTTGGAGTTCTTTGTGACTGTGTAGCTGTCATCCATTTCCATTTCGCAAGGTAGGCTTTAATTTCGCACGTTGGAGTTCCAATTTCGCAAGGTGCGAAATTGTCCTTTGGCTTGATGCAGTTGTCTTCCGAAGGACATATCTTCCTCATTTCAGCTCCAATTCATACACTGTTTAAAGCGTTGGATTATTGACTTCCTGAGCTTTGAAATGGTATATAGCATGTAGAAAATGGACTTCGGGAAGTACTCCAAATGTGTGAAAGAAGACTGCAGCTACTCTCCTCTGTTTTTCTTCACTCTGTTTTTTTTCCTTTCTCCGTTGTTCTTTCCTTGCATACTTTGAAAGACTATGGAAAAGGATCACGAGGCTCCAAAGATTGGTTCCTTCATGAATTTGAGCTTCAAATTGCTTTGCCATGAACTATACAAAGATCTCCTTCATTCTTGGATTGCTTTGGTGTAGCTAAAAGCTATCAAAAACACCAAAA
Source organism: Vitis rotundifolia (assembly GCA_030254885.1). Classification (NCBI taxonomy): domain Eukaryota; kingdom Viridiplantae; phylum Streptophyta; class Magnoliopsida; order Vitales; family Vitaceae; genus Vitis; species Vitis rotundifolia. The sequence continues at coordinate 9,517,736 of CM058159.1, forward strand.
CTTAACACAATTTGATTAGAAACGATTGCAAGGGTCCTTAACATGCCAATTGAGTTAAAATGTAATAATTACTACTCAAGAGTGTTTAAAGGAGTTAATTACAAGTTACAAAATAGAACTTTTCGAGTAGTAATCACTCCCCCCAATCGACATATTGCTAGTCCCTTAGCAATGAAGGAGAGAAAAAGAAAAATAAACAGTACTATAATTTACAACATCATGCTGATCACTTCAAAAAATTTCAAGTGGCATGACAAATCAAACTCTCACATGAAATATTAAAGAAATAAAACTTAAACTTCAATAGGAGCTATCAAATAATTTGCCTAATCACAATTCATACAAAGTAGGCATTATGCAAACTTAAGCTTCAAAATAATTTCCACTCCCAAAGGTCCAATCCTTACTCTTCCACAAAAATCTACGTGTTACTTATTAGTTTCCGGATATAGTATGTCAAACTAATCTCTCCCCTCAACTTAGTTCTTTTTAAAGCTTAGCAAAATGATCAACCTCCAATAGGCCAAGAACGCACCTCTTTTCTTTCACAATTTTTTTCATGTAGGAGTGCAAAGCTTAAAGGTATTCTTTTCTAAATTGTCCATGTAACGGGGGTCCATCGATGACTCCCAACCAATCAAGGTTTAGGGCATCAAGCGTTAAGGATTTTTCAACCACTAACTCCTCGGATTTCACCCCGGACTTTTGAGAATGAATTTTAATACCCAAGCACCTACAGTATGTTAAACTCCACTTATTCACCCATGTAACAAGCATTGAGGCCGGTGACTCCCAACCAATCAAGGTTTAGGGCACCAAGTTTTAAAGATTTTCACCATATACCCCTCGGACCTTGCTCAGGTTTCAAGGCAAGTAAAATATTTTGTTCTTTCTTTTTTTCCAAAGGCTCATTGGCCTTTTATAAGGTGTCCCAACACTATTAAAATGAGGTCAAAGGTACCAAGTCTAAATTTTCCTAAGTCAAAGGGGAAATAGTTTTTCATCTTATAATCGGAACCTAGTGTGCACAGTGTGTGATAAGCTTAAAGTGGAAGAAATAAGGTTGAAATCAATAGGAGTTCAATAATTCATCAACTTCAATAAGCATAATACAACTCTAAGTTTCAAGTAAAAAGACAAAAATTTAATTTCTCCCATTTCATTTTGAAAATTTTTCCTTAATAACCATGGAGAGTAGAATAAAAACTTTAAAAAAATTTACAAATTAAGCAAAAAGCAACTAAATTACCAAAATAACTTAGCATAAATAACAAAACTTCCTTCCTCAACTCTCCCCCCAACCAAGTTGAACATTGTCCTCAATGTTTCAAGAGCGACTAAAAAATAAAGGGAGGAAGTGGTACCTCCTGAGTGACATGGAGTCTGAGTCGTATAAGAGAAACCACATGTTTCAGAAACAAAAGAGTAATGAGAAAAGGAAATATAATAAAAAATGGTATATATGTATTACTTTTAAAAAAATACAATATGCATGATGTTCAAGTAATACATCCAATCCCAGTATATAAAACATCAAAAAGATGGGATTCACAAGTCTAATATAAAAAGTAAATACAAAATATATATATATATATATATATATATATAGAGAGAGAGATCAGATAGTAGTGGGATCATGTGATGGCTCTGCTATGATCTCCTCATTTGGTACTGGAGGCTTGGATGGTCCAGGCCTATCATGCTCAGGTAGTGTCTGCATACCCAGATGCTGCTGAATCTGATGAAGGATGGCAGTATGCTGGGTCTAAGTAGCAATGATTTGATCCTGGTGTGCACAAATAGTGGCCATCTGCTGGAAAAGAGCATCCTGAGTGGTGCTCAATGTCTGCAATGAATGCACTAAGCCTCTGAACTCCGTAAGAGAAACGGTGATAGTAGGCTCAGATGAAGGAGAAGGTGCTGAGGTAGCTGGCATGACTGGTGGAGCGTCCTGAGCGATAGGAGAAGCATAAAGTATAGCCTCAGGCATGGACACTGAGGTGTGTGCTGCAAGGGCAAGGGGTATGATGTCAGAGAGAATCTCACCCTGCTATGCCTGTGGTGGTTGCTCATCCTGGTCTATCTCTGGTGGTACAGGCATATCTGGGGTTCCCTGAGGTGCAAAGTAGGCTGCCAAGTGATTCTATTTGTCGAGAGAGAACTCCTCTCGGCAATGGCGGCGTCTCTCAAGATGGGGCTCTAAAGGATAGCCCAGGTGCTCTAGAATCTGGCAGAATAGCCTCGGAAATAATAAAGGAATGACATCTGCTCTCTGAAGCTTCCTCTGATGGACTTTCTCTTCAAAGTGAAGAAGAGAAGTCATAATCAAATGATAAGGGCCAAAGTAATACCCCTCAAAAATCTTGAATAAAGCCTCTAGTATAGCTCCTCTCTTTTGAACTTTATGCTGAAGTGGGAAGATGTTGGAGCGCAGGAGTACATCAACAAGGAGCATCCCAGATGGAAGCTCATTTCTCATCAACACTGAGGCTGTGGATGTCCCTCTAGACAAGATATGAACCATGTCCCTCTGAGAAAATCTGGACCACTCCCTGAAATCTGCCTGACTCACAGGCTTGTAAGAAATATAGAGGGCCTCAGCAATGTGGCGAGCTCCAATAATACCCTGGCGTCCATCTATACTAAAATGGATGAGAGTAGGATCCGGGACGCCTCGAGTAGTCATAGACTGATAAAAGTCTAAAACTACTCTGGGATAATAAAACTGCCTAGGAGTCAGCAGATGCTCCATATGATACCTCTGTAGTAAATGGAATGAATCTTTAAGCTCTGGCTGCTCTCTGAAAGCATCTATGTCGAACCATATCTTTGAGTGAAATGATCGATCTCTGCATTCCAGATTCCCCTCTATAGGCGGCCCTACTATCATAGGTCGTCTAATGATGGTCTCCAAAGGAATCCCTACAGGAATCTGAGACTCCGTAGTAGGCGGCTCTGACTGAGGTGGCTGGGATATCTCTCCAAGACCCGAAAGCTTGGCTTTCTTTGCAGGTGGCCGAGTAACAGGCTTCTTGGCTTTGGTGGTGGCTGCCACAGGTGCAGTGGGTGGCCTTCTTGTTTGATACCAGCGCTGAGGAGGGCTTGAACGCATTCCACCATCAGATGGGGGAACGGTAGAGTCCTGTGGGGCCTGAGAAGTGTCATCTCGCATGGGTGACACTCTCGGTCTAGCAGATGGCAAGGATGGGGATGTGGAATGGCCTCCCCTGGTCTCTGTCATGGCCGAAGTGAAGAGAAAGACGGCTGATTGCGATTTCTAGAGAGCTTCAGATGGCGCGCGGGGCTTGTGTCTCTTTGACTTTGCTCCTTTAAGGCTTTAAATAGAAATGGAGGAGCTAGATTTGAAAGATTTGATGTTTAAAAACTCCCATGGTAACCGAAAAGGCATTTTGGAATGATAAGCAAAGTCCCGAGCGGTAAAAAAATGGGTTTAAAAGTCAGCTAGGCTTTTTCGCTGTTTAAATTTCACTGTGCGAAATTTTCGCACCTTGAATTGGATTTCGCACTTAAATTCGCACCGTGCGAAATTTTCACACCTTGTTTCGCACTATGCGAAATTTGGTTTGGGCTGTGCGAATTGGCACTCGTGTGCCAGGAGGGTGTTTCGCACTGTGCAAAAATTTTCGCACCTTGAATTGTGGTGTGCGAAATTTTGTTTTTGGAAATTCGCACTCTACCTGAATTTTCGCAAGTTGGATTCCACCGTGCGAAAATTTCGCATCTTGAAATGCAATGCTCTGTTTCCTCTGTTTTGCTCCCCTGTTTGATTCTTCAAAGCTTCTCCACATTTTTCTTGATTTTTTTTTTGGAATTTAACATCAAAGTTGACTCAAATTAAAATAAAATAAACCAAATTTGAGCAAGAATTAAAATCAAAAGAAATAATAAAGCTATAAAAATAAAAAATTAACTATAAATTCATGGACTTAAGTAGTCTTTGCATAAACTAAGCCCATCTAACCCTGTTCTCTCAAGGTTGCTGTGGTTCAAGGAGACTGATTTTCTCCTTGTTTTGATTGTAAGGCTCCATGAATGGCTTGAGACGATGACCATTGACTTTGAAGGTTTCCTTGCTTTTGGAATTGAGTAATTCCACTATTCCACTATTCCTTGACTTTAACTTCCTTGGAAAAATGTGGAGCCTAGAGTCATACAGCAAGACACTTTGTCCCTTCTGAAATTCCTTCATTGAGATCAATTGGTCATGCCACCTCTTCATCTTCTGTTTTGCAATTTTGAAGTTGATATATGCATCGTTTCTCAATTCCTCCATCTCATTAAGGTCTAAACACCTCTTCATCCCGGCTTGAGTCAAGTCCATATTTATCTTCTTGATTGCCCACCAAGCCTTATACTCAACTTCCACAGGGAGATGGCATGCTTTACCAAAGATAAGGCGATAAGGAGACATACCAAGAATGGTCTTGTAAGCTGTCCTATAAGCCCATAGTGAATCATGGAACTTAACAGACCAATCTCTTCTGTTTATGCTCACCACCTTCATCAATATATTTTTTACTTCCCTGTTTGCTAACTCAACTTGTCCAGATGTCTGAGGGTGGTAAGGTGTAGCTACCTTGTGCTTCACCCCATACTTGGCTAAGAGAGCTTCAAAAGGCTTGTTGCAAAAGTGTGTACCTCCATCACTGATTATGGCCTTGGGCACCCCAAACCTAGAGAAGATGTTCTCTTTAAGAAATTTGAGAACCACTCTATGATCATTATGTTTACAGGGGATTGCCTCAACCCATTTAGAAACATAATCTACTCTCACCAATATATAAGAGTTACCAAAGGATGTAGGGAAAGGTCCCATGAAGTCAATGCCCCAAACATCAAAAAGATCAACTATTAAAATGGGCTTCATAGGCATCTGATTCCTATGAGTCAACTTCCCAACTCTTTGGCATCTATCACAACTTCTACACATGGTATGAGCATCTTTGAAAAGTGATGGCCAACTAAAACCTGATTACAACACCTTCATAGTTGTTTTCTGAGAGGCAAAGTGACCTCCACAAGCACTCTCGTGGCAATGACTAAGGATTCCTTGTTGCTCTTCTTCAGGGACACACTTCCTTATTATTTGATCTGCACAATACTTGAAAAGGAAAGGCTCCTCCCAATAGTAAGCATGAATCTTTGCAAAGAAGTGCTTCCTGATTCGTTCCCAATTGGTGTATCAACTGATTCATGTCCTCTCAATGGTCCCCAACAATGGTGCCATTTGATTCGTGCCCAGCTGGTGCCTTGATTTTGGTCCTCAAACAGGAGCAATCAACAAAATTTATAACCTATTACACCATGTACTAAGATAGCCTCAGCTAGCATAGCATAGTGGCTCTGGGGTCGTTCACTGGGATGGGTTTTCACTCCACAATTGATATTAATTCAAAGATGAATTGGTGCTTTTTCATTTCAAGGTTAGCTTTAAAAGAAAACAAAAGTTTGCATAAACACGGATGGTTTTAAGCTAACCAAACAAAAAGTAATTGAAATTAACTAGGAAGAAAGGTGTTTCTTGGGATTTCAGGTCACTAGGATTAGGTAATGGTAGGGTCCTGTGGAGTTGATGCGTCTGTGGTGGCCTCTTAAGTGGGTTGGATTAAGACTTTGGCCTCTGTTTTGGTAGTCTCCTTAGATAGAATAGTCTCCTCAACTGGAGCTTTCAGCTGGAGCTATGGGCTTTGATGGTTTAAGGAGGTAAGAAATGGAATGAGAGGCTTCATGTGTGTGATCTCAGTGAAAGGGCTCTCCTCTTTAGATGCATGGTTGCGTGGCTCTGTTGGCATTTTTGCAACTTCCCTTGGCTTTGCTAGGTGTTTTTGCAAACCCCCTCCATTGTACAAGTCAATTTCGAAGCCTGGAGGTGATTTCGCAGCCATTTCGAAGCTTGAAGATCCTTTCGCAGCCATTTCAAAGCCAAAAGGAAAAAAAAAGAAACATTTTCGCAGCCAAAGGGGATTTTCACAGGGGGGCTATGGGGCTGCGAAATCATTTCGCAGCCAAAGTGGAATTTCGCAGCAGGGAGGTATTTTCACAGAGGGGGTCATTTTTGTAACATTTTCGCAGCCCATTTCGCAGCTGCGAAATAGGGTTGGGTGGCTGTGAAATGGCACTCGTGTGCCAAGGGCTACGAAACCACTTGCGAAATGGGCACCGACTGCGAAATAAAAAAATTTCTGCTTTGGCTTTGCGCGTTCATCTTCAAACGGCCATAACTTCTTTGTTTCAACTCCAAATTGTGTACCATTTGAAGCGTTGGACTCCTGACTTCCCGAGCTTCGAAACAACATATGGTATACATGAAATAAACTTCAAGAAGTACTCGAAATGTGTCCAATAGTTGCGAAATGGGGGTGCGGCTGCGACATTTCCACTCATGGTTTGCGCGGTCGTCTTCAAACGACCATAACTTCTTTGTTTCAACTTCAAATTGCGTACCGTTTTAAGTGTTGGACTCCTGAATTCCCGAGCTTCAAAACGAAATATGGTATGCATGAAATGAACTTCATAAAGTACTTGAAATGTGTCCAACAGTTGTGAAATGGGGGTGCGGCTGTGACATTTCCGCTCATGGTTTGCACCAGCGAAAACGGCCGGAGGTGCGTGCGGCTTACTCAGGTGGAGGGGGTAGACGGGAGGGTGCTCTGGCTTGGCTCTTCTTAGTACCTTTTTGAAGTTCAAATGACCGGTTAGAATAGGAAAAATATAATTTATACCGTTTAAAAGGATGCCAAGGGACGCTTTTCATTTTCACAGTAGGGGAGCATTTTCGCAGCAGGGGGCGGATTTCGCAAAGGGGGGAATTTCGGCATCGATTTCGTAGCCCATTTCGTAGCTGCGAAACGAGCGTACGGAGCTGAAAAGTGGCACTCGTGTGCCAAAGGGTGGTTTCGTAGTTGCGAAACACCCTTCAAAATGGCGCCTTGGCTGCGAAATGGCGGATCTCTAGGAGTGAAAAATTCGTAGACATTTCGCAGCTGCGAAACGAGTGTACTTGGCTGCGAAATGGCACTCATGTGCCAAAGGGTCACTTCGCAGATGCGAAAATTTTCGCAGAGGGGGAATGAAGGCTGCGAAATCATTTTGCAGCCGATGGGCGATTTTGCAGCGGAGGCTTGGGGGCTGCGAAATTATTTCGCAGCCAAGGGCCATTTTTGCAAGGGCCCTTTTTAGGCTGCAAAATTTTGCAGAGCATGCTCTCTCCTTGCTTTTGAGCTCCTTTTGATTCCTAGCTTCCTTCTTTCACTTCTTTTGACATTCCTCCTGATTTTGATCATCCAAAAACCTATGTTACATTAAAATAAATTAGAATTAAAGCATTGAAATCAAAATTAAAACAAGTAATAAATAAAACAAAAAGATATGGACTAGTTAGTCTTTAGAAAGACTAAGTCCATCAAAAAATTTGATCCTGATTTAGCTTGCCCGGATCCCATATGAAGTTTGCATCTCTCACTTGAGACTTGCTCTGTATGATTTTCCTATACAAAGCTTGGGGGAAAGGTGGAGGCATGTGTTTCTTCATCATTTCTTCCTTGATGACTATCCTCAGTGGTTCTTCGTCTATATAGTCATCTTTCTCTATGCTTTTCCCCTTTGTCTTTCCTTTGATTTCCTCCCTATTCTCTTTCTCTGTTTCACTCTCTACTTTATGCTCTAGCTTGGATGTGGGCAAATCAACCTCTTTACCACTCCTCAAAGTGATAACCGTTTTAACTTCCTTCACCATTGAAGATTCTCCCTTTTGAGCCTCCACTTGATGGATACCCTTGGAATTTTGATAAGGTTGAGAAGGAAAGTTTCCTTTTTCTTGCACTATGTTGAGGTTGGCAAACCTTGAGATTGAATATTGGAGATTATCTATCTTCTGAGATAGATCATTTTGTATTCCATCCATCCTTTTATTCAATGAACTCTCTACACTGTCAATTTTTTGACTGAGCTGAGCATTGATGGATTTCTGAGCTCCAACAAAGTCTCCCACAACCTTGCTAAGATTCACCATAGCTTGTTCAAGGTTCGAGGCTTGCGGAAGTGCTTGAACATGTTGTTTGTACTGAGGTGGCTGTGGTTTCCAAGAAAAATTTGGATGGTTCCTCCAATTGGAATTGTAAGTGTTGCAATCACCAAACATTTCCCTCACCACTGGAATGGTAGGACACTCTTCCACCAAGTGCTCATAAGATAGACAAATGGCACAAGACATAGCTTGCAATGGTGTCTGAGAGATGGCTTGCACTTCTTGCATCTTCTTCATTTCTAGCTCTTCCAATCTCCTTGCCATAGTTGCAATCTTTACCTTCATGTCTATGCCGTCATTCAAAATATATATCTCACCCTTAGCATTAGGTTGAGACGTCTTTCTCCCTATATCTCTAGCATTTGGTTCATCCCATCCTCTTAAAACTTCAGCCACATAACTCATGAAATTCATGGATTCCTCTGCTATCTCGTATTCAATATGGCATGCACAACTAGCAATTTGTGAATTAAAAACAGAGAAAACAAAAGAAAACAAAAGAAAAACAATTCTTAGAAAAAAATTAAGGTAAACTAAAAACTAAATAAAAGGTATACTAAAATATGAACAAAGAAAAAGAAACAAATAAAAAGAGTTAGTAAAAAGAAAAGAAAAGTCACCAAACTTGTGATGAAGATCACAAGTACTCTGAAAAGGTGATATCACTGTAAAGTGGCACCATCCTCAGCAATGGCGCCATTTGATTCATTCCCAATTGGTGTATCAGCTGATTCATGTCCTCTCAATGGTCCTCAACAATGGTGCCATTTGATTCATGCCCAGCTGGTGCCTTGATTTTGGTCCTCAAACAGGAGCAATCAACAAAATTTATAACCTATTACATCATGTACTAGGATAGCCTCAGCTAGCATAGCATAGTGGCTCTAGGGTCTTTCACTGGGATAGGTTTTCACTTCACAATTGATATTAGTTCAAAAGCTGAATTGATGCTTTTCCTTTTCTAAGTTAGCTTTAAAAGAAAACACAAGTTTGTATGAAAACGAATGGTTTTAAGCTAACCAAACATAAAGTAACTAAAAATAATTAGAAAGAAAGATGTTTCTTGGGATTTCAGGTCACTAGGATCAAGTGCCTTAAACAAAAAGGGAGATTCCGGTCACTTGTTTCTTTTCCTCGCATTGGGGATTTAACATATAGTTATTTCCCGAACCGGTGTGGTACTAATGCTTACCATTAATGGCTTCAACACTAAATCCCTCTCACTGATACATCTTGCAATGGCTCGTGCCTCTCACCTAGCATTTTCCATTCAAGGTGATCTTTAACCTTGGATTACCCTTCAAAAGCTCGCAAGAGATAACTAATGGATGTCTCCTTGGAGTCCAAAAGCTTACCAAGTGTTGGCTATTCTAGAAAATCCTACTTTTGAATCACCTCCCAAAGGCTCGCAAAAGATAAACTAGTGAAACTCAATGGACGAAGTCCACTTGCCTTACCAAGTGTTGGCCCAGGTGATTCTAAGGCGTTTTAAGTTAACTAAAAACATAGAAACCATTAACGGGTCACATTTTCATTAAAAATGAAAACAACAAAAACTCACGCTTATGTAGCCGGCACCTTACTTAGCTTCCTTCACTCAAGAAATAAAAAGCCTAGCCACTCATCCTCTGAGGCCTCAGAGGATGTTTGGCTAGAAAGAAAAAGAAAAAAAAAAAGAAAAAAAAGATGAGACGGAAAAAACACAGAACAAGTGCTCTGTATAATATATTGATCAATCCTACCTATCTACATGATGATATTTTTTACAACGGATGCAAGGGAACATATATAGGGAAGTTTTTCCAACCTTCCTAGCTAAGCAATCCTATGATTTGTGGATTACAAGGAGAAAATAGGGATTTTATACAAAAATATCTGAAGAAAATATCAAACGGAGTCGGTCGCAAATATCTGGAGATTGCACAGGTGGATTTCGCAGCAAATTGCCCTTTAGCTCGGTGCAGTTTTCTTCCAACGGCCATAACTTCTTCATTTCAACTCCAATTTCCACACTATTTAAATAATTGGACTCTTGACTTCCTGAGCTTTGAAATGGTATATAGCATGTAGAAAATGGACTCCGGGAAGTGCTCCAAAAGTGCGAAAGAAGACTACAGCTGATGTCCTCTATTTTTCTTCAAGATTTCCTTCTCTCTGTTTTTCCTCCTTGTATGCTGTTGAACGACTTTGGCAAAGGGTTATGGAGCTCCAAAGCTTGGTTCTTCATGAATTTGAGCTTCCAAAAGCTTTTCCATGAACTATATACAGATCTCCCTCATTCTTGGATTGCTTTGGTGATCAAATTACTAACAAAAACACCAAAACTTACACACTTTGATTAGAATTGATTGCAAGGTTCCTTAATATGTTAATTGGGTTAAAAGGTAATAACTACTACTCAAAAGTGTTTAAAAGAGTTAATTACAAGCTTACAAAATAACACTTTCGAGTAGTAATCACTTTCTATCTTGTGCTTTCCACGCACTTGGAACTTTCCTAGTAACTAGATAGTTAGCAATATGAGCATACCAAGGAGTATTTTGTAGCAACATCAGTGATTCCTCCGAAAAGTCATCATTAATAGGTAGAACATGGGAGTTATGTGCTATAGCCAACCTTGAGAGGTGGTCAGCTACCACATTCTCCACTCCTTTCTTATCCTTGATTTGGAGATTGAACTCTTTTAATAAGAGAATCCACCTAATCAACCTTGCTTTTGCATCTTGCTTTGTCAATAAATACTTCAAGGCTGAATGGTCAGTGAAAGCCATGATGAGGGACCCTACCAGATACGCACGAAACTTGTCTAAGGCAAACACTACAGCTAACAATTCTTTCTCTGTGGTTGTGTAGTTCCTTTGCGCTTCGTTCAATGTCTTGCTAGCATAGTAGATCACATAGGGCTTTCCATATTCTCTTTGGCCAAGAACAGCTCCTATAGCAAAGTCACTGGCATCACATATCACTTCAAAAGGTAGTTGCCAGTTAGGAGCCCTCACTATTGGAGCAGTTGTCAGAAGTTGCTTTAATTGGTCAAAACTCCTTTGACATCTCTCATCCCATACAAATTTAGCATCCTTAACCAATAGTTCACAAAGAGGTTTTGAAAGCTTAGAGAAATCTTTTATAAACCTCCTATAGAACCCTGCATGGCCAAGGAATTGCCTTACTCCTTTTATAGTTGTTGGGGATGGCAATTTGACAATGAGTTCCACCTTTGCTTTATCAACTTCAATGCCTTTCTCGGAGATGATGTGGCCAAGGACAATTCCTTGTTGTACCATAAAATGACATTTCTCCCAGTTGAGCACCAAATCCTTTTCAATGCATCTGTTTAGAACCGCTTCCAAGTTAACTAAGCATTCCTCAAATGTGCTTCCATATATGGTGATGTCATCCATGAAAACCTCCATAATTCGCTCCACCATATCACTAAAGATACTTAACATACATTGTTGGAATGTTGCAGGTGCATTGCATAACCCAAACGACATTCTTCTGTAGGCATATGTTCCAAATGGACATGTAAAAGTGGTCTTCTCCTGATCTTCCACGTCAATTTCTATTTGAAAAATACCCAGAGTAGCCGTCCAAGAAACAATAGAAAGGATGGCCTGAGACTCTCTCCAACACTTGATTAATAAATGGCAATGGAAAATGATCCTTCCTGGTCACAGCATTCAATTTTCTATAATCAATACACACTCTCCAACCTGAAGTGAGGCATGTAGCAACTTCTTCTCCCTTTTCATTCTTTACTACCGTGATCCCTAACTTCTTTGGTACCACTTGAGTAGGGCTCACCCATGGGCTATCCGATATGGGGTAGATGATACCTGCTTGAAGTAGCTTCAGAACCTCAGCTCGCACCACCTCTTGCATGTTAGGATTCAATCTTCTCTGAGGTTGCCGAATTGGTTTAGCCTCTTCTTCCATGTATATATGATGTGTACAAACCAAAGGACTAATGCCTTTCAAGTCAGATATTTGCCATCTTATTGCTTTCTTACACCTCTTGAGAACTTCAAGTAGACACACCTCCTGTGGAGTAGTAAGAAATGAAGATATTACAACAGGGCATTCTTTATTCTCTTCCAAGTATGTGTATTTTAACTCCGTGGGCAGGGGCTTCAGATTGAACTTTGGGGTCTCCTCTTTAGCAGCTTCTTGTGCTTCTTCTTTATTGAACAAAGGTAGAATTTCTTCTCTCCTCCTCCAACCTTGTTGAACAACAAGCAAATCTGAGGGTTCAGGCACCCCTTCTTCAAGATTCCCAAGACTTTCATTTAACTCCTCTTGCATCTTCTGATTACAATGCTCCTCTACTAGAGTGTCAATGATGCACACCTCTTCTGGTCTTTCTTCGTCTTCCGGACTGATTGGCTTTTTGAACATGTAGAAGATATTAAGCTCCAATGTCATGTTGCCAAACGTGAGTTGCATGAGCCCATTCCTACAATTTATAATTGTATTCGATGTAGCTAGGAATGGCCTTCCAAGGATGATAGGAACATAATTAGTTTCCTTAACAATAGGGTCCATATCAAGAACAACAAAGTCTACTGGATAGTAGAAGCTATCAACTTGAACTAAGACATCTTTAATTATCCCTCTTGGAACTTTCACTGATCTATCTGCTAGAGATAGAGTGATTGACGTTGGCTTCAACTCACCAAGCCCCAATTGCTTGTAAATAGAGTATGGTAGCAAATTCACACTTGCTCCCAAATCTAACAAAGCCTTTTCCACAACGGTTCCTCCAATCATGACTAAAATGGTGGGGCAACCCGGATCTTTGTACTTCAAAGGAGATTTGCACTATATGATAGCACTTACTTGTTCAGTCAAGAAGGCTTTCTTATTCACATTCAACCCTCTTTTGATAGTACATAAGTCCTTTAGAAATTTTGCATATGTTGGCATTTGTTTAATCATATCTAGTAATGGGATGTTGATCTTCACCTGTCTCAATACTTCAAGAATTTCCGATGCATTTCTGATTCCCTTCTTCCCATGCAAAACTTGAGGAAAAGGTGGAGGTGTTGGTTTCTTCATCACATCGCCCTTGATAACTAGTTTCTCCGGAGGTGCTTTCCTTGTTGAATCTTGCTCCTCTTTCCCTTCACTGGTATCTTTCTTCTTCCCTTTGATTTTCTCCTTCTTCTCTGTCTCTTCTTCTTCTTCCTCTTTCTCAACATGTGGCTTGGGTGCAGGCATCTCAATCTTTTTACCACTCCTTAGAGTGATCAAGGCTTTAACATCTCTCACCTGTGAAGACTCTCCTTCATAAGTTTCCACTTCATGGATACCCTTGGGGTTTTGGTGAGGTTGAGAAGGAAATCTCCCCTTCTCTTACACCGTGTTAAGGTTAGTGAGCCTTGAGATTGAGTATTGGAGATTGTCTATCTTCTGAGATAAATCATTTTGCATTCCATCCATTTTTTTGTTCAATGTCCTCTCTACACTGTCAATTCTTTGACTGAGTTGAGCATTGATGGCTTTCTGATCTCCAACAAAATCTCCCACGACCTTGCTTAGATTCACTATTGCTTGCTCCAGATTTGAAGCTTGTTGAGATGGTTGAGCTGGCTATGTATACTGAGGTGCTCTTGGCTTCCAGGAAAAATTCGGATGGTTCCTTCAATTTGAGTTGTACGTATTACCATATGAAGCATTGTTATTGGGCTTGAATTGTCCAATGACATTTGCTTGTTCTCCAAACATTTCCCTAGCAGCTGGTATTGTAGGGCACTCCTCCACCAAATGCTCATAAGACTGACAAATGGGATATGGCTTGACTTGCACTGGTGTCTCAGCAACAACTTGCACTTCATGTATCTTTTTCAGTTCTAGCTCCTCCAATCTTCTTGTCATTGCCGCAACTTTAGCTTTCATATCAATATCCTCATTCAAGGTATACATCCCAGCCTTAGCATTAGAGGTATTTAGTTGAGACTTCATCTTTCCCACTTCTCCTTTGTTTGGTTCATCCCATCCCCTTGAAACTTCAGCCACATAACTCAAGAAGTCCATGGCTTCCTCCGGATTCTTACTCATGAAATCTCCTCCACACATAGTCTCGAGGAGTTGCTTCATTGAGGAAGACATTCCGTCATAAAAGTAGCCCACCAGTAGCCATGTATCAAAACCATGGTGAGGACAAGCATTGATGGCCTCTATGTATCTCTCCCAACACTCATAGAATTTCTCATTCTTTTTAGCTGAGAAGTTTGAAATTTGCCTTTTCAAGCCATTTGTCCTATGAGTAGGGAAAAATTTCTTGAGGAATTGATTCGTTCCCAATTGGTGTATCAATTGATTCATGTCCTCTCAATGGTCCCCAACAATGGCGTCATTTGATTCGTGCCCATCTGGTGCCTTGATTTTGGTCCTCAAACATGAGCAATCAACAAAATTTATAACCTATTACACCATGTACTATGATAGCCTCAGCTAGCATAGCATAGTGGCTCTAGGGTCGTTCACTGGGATGAGTTTTCACTCCACAATTGATATTAATTCAAAGATGAATTGGTGCTTTTTCATTTCAAGGTTAGCTTTAAAAGAAAACATAAAGATGTTTGAAAAGGTTGGTTTTAAGCTAACCAAAAATAGTAACTGATTTTAATTACAAAGAAAAGTGTTTCTTGGAGTTTCAGATCACTAGGCTCAGGTTCCTTGTACAAAAAGGGAGTTCCGGTCACTTGTTTCTTTTCCTCGCATTGGGGATTTAACATATAGTTATTTCCCGAACCGGTGTGGTACAGATGCTTCCCCTTAATGGGTTCAAACACTAAATCCCTCTCATTGATTCATCTTGCAATGACTCGTGCCTCTTACCTAGCATTTGCCATTTCAAGGTGATCCTTAACCTTGGATTACCTGTCAAAAGCTCGCAAGAGATAACTAATGGATGTCTCCTTAGAGTCCAAAAGCTTACCAAGTGTTGGTTATTCTAGAAAATCCTGCCTTTGAACCACCTCCCAAAGGCTCGCAAGAGATAAACTAGTGCATCTCAATGGATGGAGATCACTTGCCTTACCAAGTGTTGGCCTAGGTGATTAAAAGACGTTTTAAGTTAACTAAAAAGATAAAAACCATTAACGGGTCACACTTTCTCTTCATTAAAATTTGAAACAACAAAACTTCCAATTTTACATTCGGAAACTTACCCGACTTTCTTCACTCCAAGAGACAAAGAGCCTAGCCACTCATCCTCTGAGGAAACATCCTCAGATTTTGTTTGGCTAGAAATAAAAATAACGAGAAAACAAAAATATGAAGGAAAAATAGAGCAAGTGCTCTGTTCGTCGATTACATATCTGATATCTCATCCCTTTCTTTACATTGGTTCAAAGATATATATAGAGAAGATATTTTCTAAGAAATATCCCAATAATATCTTTGACTGATTATAAGGAGAAAATATAAATTTACACAAAATATCTTGAGAAAAAATCTAACTTAGTCGGTGGCAAATATCTGAGATTGCACAGGTGGATTGCGCACGTTGATTCACATGTTGAATTATCCATTTTGCAAGTTTGAACTTTGGTTTTGCAAGTTGAATTTGTGATTTCACAACTTGGAGGTGATTTCGCAACTTGGAGATGATTTGCAACTTGATTCGTAGCTTGGAGGCCATTTCGCAACCAAGTATCATTTCGCAGCCAAGGAGCATTTTTGCAGGGTGGAGACATTTTCGCAGCCTATTTCGCAGCTGCAAAATGAGGAGGTGGAGCTGTGAAATGGCACTCGTGTGCCAAAGGGTGGTTTCGCAACTGCGAAACACCCTGTGAAATTGTCGAAGCTCATTTCACTCAGCTTTGCGCGGTTGTCTTCAAACGGCCATAACTTCTTCGTTTCAGCTCCGATTCGCACACCGTTTAAAGAATTGGACTCTTGACTTCCTGAGATTTGAAATGGTATATAGCATGTAGAAAATGGACTCCGGGAAGTGCTCCAAAAGTGCGAAATAAGACTGCAGGTGCTGTCCCCTATTTTTCTTCAAGATTTCCTTCTCTTTGTTTTTTCCTCCTTGCATACTTTGAACGACTTTGGCAAAGGGCTATGGAGCTCCAAAGATTGGTTCTTCATGAATTTGAGCTTCCAAAAGCTTTGCCATGAACTATAGACAGATCTCCCTCATTCTTGGATTGCTTTGGTGAGCAAAAAGCTATCAAAAACACCAAAACTTAACACAATTTGATTAGAATTGATTGCAAGGGTCCTTAACATGCCAATTGAGTTAAAAGGTAATAACTACTACTCAAAAGTGTTTAAAAGAGTTAATTACAAGCTTACAAAATAGCACTTTCGAGTAGTAATCAGGAATTCAGCTTGCAAATCAGTCCAAGTTCGGATGCTCCTTGGCCTTAAAGAATTAAGCCAAATCTTGGCCTTATCCTTCAAAGTAAAAGGAAATAGCTTAAGCCTCATCAAGTCAATCGAAGCTCCTCCCTCTTGGAAAGTATTACAGACTTCTTCAAATTCCTTGATATGTGCATAGGGATTCTCACTTTCCATCCCATGGAAAGTAGGTAAAAGTGGAACAATATGTGGTCTGATAACTAGCTGCTCTGTAGGGGGCACTATACATGATGGTGCACTCATACGAGGTGGATGCATGCGATCTCTCATTGATCGGAATACATTGGGATTGTCTTGATGACCATGGTGACTTTGCTGATCTTCAGGTGTAGCTTCCATGATGTTCAAGCTCAATTCCAACTCCTTTTTATGAGGTGTTTCAAGTTTCACAAGCCTTCCTCCACTGTCTCATATCTAATTTGGCATGCACAACTAGTATCAACTATAACAAAAACAAAGAAACAAAAGAAAACAAAACTACAAAAAGATTAAGATTATCTAAAACTAATTTACACAATATGCTAAAATATAAACAAGTAGAAAAATGATTAAGAAGAGTTAATAAAGTGAAAGAAAAATTACCAAACTTGTGATGAAAATCACAAGTACTTTGAAAAGATGATTTCACTGTAAAGTTGGCACCTTCCCCGGCAGCGGCGCCATTTGATTCGTGCCTAGTTGGTGTATGTCCTTTTGATTGATATTCAATCAACTGGTGTACCTTGATTGCGGTCCTCAGATAGGAGTAATCAACAAAATTTATAACCTATTGCACCATGTACTAGGATAGCCTCAACTAGTATAGCATAGTGGCTCTAGGATCGTTCACTGGAAAGGGTTTTCAAATTACACTGACATCAATTCAAAGATGACTTGGTGCTTTTTCATTTCAAGGTTAGCTTTAAAAGAAAACAAAATCTTTGGTTGGAAAAGGATTGGTTTTATGCTAACCAAAAATAGCAACTGAATTTAACTTAGAAAGAAAGATGTTTCTTGGAGTTTTTGGATCATCAAGCTCAGGTTCCAAATGCAAAAAGAGAGTTCTGGTCACTTGGATCTTTTCCTCGCATTCAGAATTTAACATATAGTTATTTCCCGAACCGGTGTGGTACATATGCTTACCATTAATGGTTCCAAACACTAAATTCCTCTCATTGATACTTCTTGCAATGGCTCGTACCTCTCACCTAGCATTTGCCATTCAAGGTGATCTTTAACTTTGGATTATCCTTCAAAAGCTAGCAAGAGATAACTAATGGATGTCTCATTGGAGTCCAAAAGCTTACCAAGTGTTGGCTGGTCTAGAAAATCCTACCTTTGAATCACCTCCCAGAGGCTCGCAAGAGATAAACTAGTGAACTCAATAGACGGAGTCCACTTGCCTTACCAAGTGTTAGCCCAGGTGATTCAAAGACGTTTTAAATTAACTAAAAACATAGAAACCATAAACGGGTCACACCTTCTTTTCATTAAAAGCAGAAACAACAAAACTTCCAATTTTTGCATTCGGCACCTCACCCGGCTACCTCAACTCCAAGAGACAAAAAGTTTAGCCACTCATTCTCTAAGGAAACATCCTCAGAGCTTGTTTGGCTAGCAAGAAAAATACAATCAAAATGAGACGGTAAGGCAGAACAAAGCTCTGCGTATTGCTTCCTTCAAAATTGTACAAAAAGTTAGTCTCTAAGAACAAACTCCCGAGATCCCCCTCGTTATGTGCTTACAAGAGAGTTTATATAGGAAGGTAATTTACCCTTCCTTGAATACTTCCTAGCTAAGGAATTACATGAGTGGCTGATTACAAGGAGAAAATGGAGATTTAAACACAAAATATCTGAAGAAAAATATCAAAAAGAGTCGGTGCACAAATATCCCAGTTCGCATGTAGATTTCGCACATTGCATGGTGACTTGCGAAATTTTCGCAAGTTGATTTCGCAACTTGGAATCCATTTTCGCACGTTGAGCTCCAAGTTCACAAGTTGCAAAATCACTTTCGCATGTTGGAGTTCTCTGTGACTATGTAGTTGTCATCCATTTCCATTTCGCAAGGTAGGCTTTAATTTCGCATGTTGGGGTTCCAATTTCGCAAGGTGCGAAATTGTCCTTCAGCTTGATGCAGTTGTCTTCCGAAGGCCATATCTTCCTCATTTCAACTCAATTCGTACACCGTTTGAAGTGCTGAATTCTTGACTTCCTGAGCTTTGAAATGGTATATAGCATATAGAAAATGGACTTCGGAAAGTACTCCAAATGTGTGAAAGAAGACTGCAGCTACTCTCCTCTGTTTTTCTTCACTCTGTTTTTTTTCCTTTCTCCGTTGTTCTTTCCTTGCATACTTTGAAAGACTATGGCAAAGGATCATGAGGCTCCAAAGATTGGTTCCTTCATGAATTTGAGCTTCAAATTGCTTTGCCATGAACTATACAAAGATCTCCCTCATTCTTGGATTGCTTTGGTGTAGCTAAAAGCTATCAAAAACACCAAAACTTAACACAATTTGATTAGAAACGATTGCAAGGGTCCTTAACATGCCAATTGAGTTAAAAGGTAATAATTACTACTCAAGAGTGTTTAAAGGAGTTAATTACAAGCTACAAAATAGCACTTTTTGAGTAGTAATCAGTAATCACCTACAAAGAAAGCCAAGCTTTCGGGTCCGAGAGAGTCATAAGAGCCACCAAAGACAGAGCCGCCTACTACAGAGTCTCAGATTCCTGTAGGGATTCCTCTAGAGACCATTATCAAATGACCTATGATAACAGGACCACCCATAGAGGGAAATCTGGATTGCAAAGATAGGTCATTGCAATCCGAGCTATGGTTTGATATAGAACTTTCAGAGAGTAGCCGGAGCTCAGAGATTCATTCCACTTACTACAAAGGTACCATATGGAGCATCTACTGGCTCCTAGACAGCTCTACTATCCTAGAGTGGTTTTAGACTTTTATTAGTCTATGACTACTCAAGGCGTCCCGCATCCTACTCTCATTCATTTCAGTATAAATGGACGCCAAGGTATTATTGGAGCTCGACACATCGCGGAGGCTCTCCATATTCCCTATGAGCTAGTGAGTCAGACAGATTTTAGAGAGTGGTCCCATTTTTCTCAGAGGGACATGGTTCATATCTTGTCCAGAGGGACATCTACAGCCTCAGTTTTGATGAGAAAGGAGCTTTCATCTGGAATGCTCCTTATTGATGTACTCCTACGCTCCAACATTTTTCCACTTCAGCATACGGTGCAGAGTAGAGAAGCTCTATTGGAGGCTTTATTTAGGATCTCTGAGGGTTACTATTTTGGCCCTCATCATTTGATCATGACCTCTTTTCTTCACTTTGAAGAGAAGGTCCATCAGAGGAAGCTTCAGAAAGCAAATGCCATTCCTTTACTATTTCCTAGGCTACTCTGTCAGTTTTTAGAGCATCTGGGCTATCCTTCAGAGCCTCATCTTGAGTGATGCTTCCATTGTTGAGAGGAGTTCTCGCTCGACAAATGGAATCACTTGGTAGCTTATGTTGTACCTCAAGGAGCCCTAGATATGCCTATACCATTAGAGCCAGCACAAGACGAGCAGCCACCATAGGCACAGCAGAGTGAGATTCATACAGACATTATACCCCCTGCCCTTATAGCACTCGCTTCAGTGCTCATGCATGAGGCTACACCTTCTGCTCCTCCTACCACTTCTGACACTCCACCAGTTATGCCAGCTACATCAGCACCTCCTCTTTCATCTAAGTCTACTGTCACTGTATCTCTTACGGAGTTTAGAGGCTTAGTGTATTCATTGCAGACATTGAGCACCACTCAGGATGCTCTCTTTCAGCAGATGGTAGCTATTCGTGCACATCAGGACCATATCATTGCCACTCAGACCCAGCATACTGCCATCCTTCATCAGATTCAGTAGTATCTAGGTATGCAGCCACTACCTGAGCATGATAGACCTGACCCATCTGAGCCTACGCACCAGATGAGGAGACCGCGCCAGCTGAGCAGACCATACCATCAGAGGAGACCACAGCAGAGCCTTCATCTCCACATAATCCCACCACTATCTGATCATCTCTCTATTTTTTGTATTTACTTTTTATATTAGACTTGTGAATCCCATATTTTTTATGTTTATATCCTGGGATTGGGTGTATTACTTGCGCATCATGCATATTGTACTTTCTCAAAAGTAATACACATATATACCATTTTTTATTATATTTTATATACTATTTCCTATACTCATCACTCTTTTGTTTCTGAAACATGTGGTTTCTCCTAAACAGCTCAAACTCCATGTCACTCAGGAGGTACCACTTCCTTCCTTTGTTTTAAATTGTTCTTCAAACATTGAGGACAATGTTGAACTTGGTTGGGGGGAGAGTTGAGGAAGGAAGTTTTGTTATTAATGCTAAGTTATTTTGGTAATTTAGTTGCTTTTTGTTTATTTTTTAAAAAATTTTTAAAAAAAGTTTTTATTTTACTCTCCATGGTTATTAAGGAAAAATTTTCAAAATGAAATGGGAGAAATTGAATTTTTGTCTTTTTACTTGAAACTTAGAGTTGTATTATGCTTATTGAAGTAGATCAATTATTGAACTCCTATTGAATTCAACCTTATTTCTTCCACTTTAAGCTTACCACACACTGTGCACACTAGGTTCCGATGAAAAACTGTTTTCCCCTTTGACTTAGGAAAATTTAGACTTGGTACCTTTGACCTCATTTTAATAATGTTGGGACACCTTATAAAAGGCCAATGAGCCTTTGAAAAAAAGAAGAAAAGTGTGTTTTTCTTGCCTTGAAACCCGAGCAAGGTCCGAGGGGTATATGGTGAAAATCTTTAAAACCTGGTGCCCTAAACCTTGATTGGTTGGGAGTCACCGACCTCAATGCTCGTTACAAGGGTGAATAGGTGGAGTTAACATACTGTAGGTGCTTGGATATTTAAAAATTCATTCTCAAAAGTCTGGGGTAAAATTCGAGGAGTTAGTGATTGAAAGATCCTTAAAGCTTGATGCCCTAAACCTTGATTGGTTAGGAGTCATCGATAGACCCCCGTTACATGGACAATTTAGAAAAGAATACCTTTAAGCTTTGCACTCCTACAAGAAAAAAATTGTGAAAGAAAAGAGGTGCGTTCTTAGCCTATTGGAGGTTGATCAGTTTGCTAAGCTTTGAAAAGAAATAAGTTGAGGGGAGAGATTAGTTTAAAATACTATATTCGGAAACTATTAAGTAATACATAGATTTTTGTGAAAGAGTAAGGATTGACCCTTTGGGAGTGGAAATTATTTTGAAGCTTAAATTTGCATAATGCCTACTCTTTATGAATTGTGATTAGGCAAGTTATTTGATAAGCTCCTATTGAAGTTTGAGTTTTATTTCTTTAATGTTCCATGTGAGAGTTTGTTCAGCCATGCCACTTGAAATTTTTTGGAGTGATCAACATGATTTTGTAAATTATATTACTTTTATTTTTATTTTTTCTCTCCTTCATTGCTAAGGAACGAGCAATATGTCGGTTAGGGGGAGTGATTACTACTCAAAAAGTGCTATTTTATGGCTTGTAATTAAATCTTTTAAACACTTTTGAGTAGTAGTTATTACCTTTTAACTCAATTGGCATGTTAAGGACCCTTGTAATCGTTTCTAATCAAATTGTGTTAAGTTTTGGTGTTTTTGATAGCTTTTTTATCACCAAAGCAATCCAAGAATGAGGGAGATCTATGTATAGTTCATTGAAAAGCAAGTTGAAGCTCAAATTCATGAAGATACCAAACTTTGGAGCTTCGTAACCCTTTGCCAAAGCCAAATCAGATATGTAAGAAAGGAAAAACAGAGATAGAAATTCAACATGCTGAAATTCAAGAGGATAGCAGCTGCAAGACACATTTGGAGCCTAGAGTTCATTTTATACATACTATATATCGTTTCGAAACTCGGGAAGTCAGGAGTCCAACACTTCAAAGGGTGTGCAAATTGGAGCTGAAATGAAGAAGTTATGGTCATTGGAAGACAACTGCACTAAGCTGAAAGACAATTTCGCAACTTGCGAAATTAGAAGTCCAACTTGTGAAATTAAAGTTTAACTTGCGAAATGAAAAGGAAACATAGTCGCACAGTCACAAAGAAGGCCAACTTGCAAAAATGGTTTTGTAACTTGCGAACTTGGAGATCAACCTGCGAAAATGGACTTCAAGCTGCGAAATCAACCTGCGAAATTTTCGCAAGTCATAATCCAAGTTGCGAAATCCACCTGCGAATTGGGATATTTGTGTATCGACTCTTTTTGATATTTTTCTTCAGATATTTTGTGTTTAAATCTCTATTTTCTCTTTGTAATCCACCACTCATGTAATTCCTTAGCTAGGAAGTAATATAGGAAGGGTAAATAACCTTCCTATATAATTTCTCTTGTAATTACATAGAAATGAGCTAGCTCTCGGGAGTTTTTCCAGAACAACTTGTATAGTATTTTGAAAGTAATACACAGAGCTTTGCTCTGCCTTACCTTCTCATTTTGTTTTCTTGTTTATTTTTATTTCTAGCTAATCGGCCTTTGAGATGTTGTCTCAGGGGATGAGAGACTAGACTTTTTGTTTCTTGGGTGAAGAGAGCCAGGTAAGGTGCCGGATGCAAAAGTGTGGGATTTTGTTGTTTTCATTTTTAATGAAAAGAAAGTGTGACCCGTTAATGGTTTTTATATTTTTAGTTAACTAAAGATTACCATGAATAGCCAATACTTGGTAAGCTTTCGGATTCCATGGATTCTTATTGCTTGCAATCTTGCTCCATGGAGGTCTAATTGTTATCTCTTGTTCGCTTGTGAAGGATGATCCGATGTTAAGGATCACCTTGAATAACGAATACTAGGTGAGAAGTACGAGCCATGGCAAGGTGTATGAGTGAGAAAGATTTAGCGTTGAAACCATTAATGGTAAGCATCTGTACCACACCGGTTCGGGAAATAACTATATGTTAAATCCCGAACACGAGAAAAAGATTCAAGTGACCGGAATCTCCCTTTTTGTATAAGGCACCTGATCCTAGTGACCTGAAATCCCAAGAAACACCTTTCTTTCTAATTTTTTTCAGTTATTTTTAGTTTGGTTAGCTTAAAATCAACCATTTCCATACAAATTTATGTTTCCTTTTAAAACTAACTTATAAAAAGGAAAAACACCAATTTAGTTTTGAAACAATGTCAATTACAAAGTGAAAACCCATCTCTATGGATGATCCTAGAGCCACTATACTATGCTAGCTAGTGCTACCCTAGTATATGGTGAATTAGGTTTATAAATTTTGTTGATTACTCCCGTCTGAGGATTGAAATCAAAGCATATTAGTTGATTGAATTGAGTAGAACACCAATCGGGCTCGAATCAAATACCTAGTGATTATGTTGTGTATCTACAAGAATCAGACTACAACAATGGAGCCGAAAATGATCCTAAAACAGTTTCACAAGCCATAAGTTGCAAAGAGTCAAATTTACGGTATGATGTTATGAAAGATGAGATGAATTATATGGCATCTAACATAGTCTAGAATCTTGTTGAGTTGCCTGATGGTACAAAAGCCATTGTATGTAAGTGGGTTTTCAAGACAAACAAGGATTCATTGGGCAACATTGAAAGATATAAAGCAAGACTCGTTGCTAAAGGATTCACTCAAAATGAAGGAATTGACTACAAGGAGACTTTTTCTCCTGTATCTAAGAAAGATTCTCTTTGTATCATTATGACATTACTTGCACATTTTGACTTAGAGTTGCAATAAATGGATTTGAAAATGGCCTTTCTTAATGGAAATCTAGAGGAAGAGGTTTACATGAAATAACCAAAAGGATTTTTCTCTAGTAGTGGTGAGCATCTAGTATGCAAGCTTAAGAAATCCATATATGGATTGAAACAAGCATCCCTGATTCGTCCCCAATTGGTGATCTACTTGATTCAGTCCTTAGACGGGAGTTATCAACAAAATTTATAAACCTAATTCACCATACACTAGGGTAGCATTATGTCACAAGCTGATTTAAATGAGCCTCCCCATGGGCTTATATAGAGCCAGGAAGCTTCTGGAGACTCCTAGAGTGGGAAGAGTGTGGAAGGTTCTAGAAAAGCCTGGAGGAATCCACACAATTCTACACTATGGTGGAAGGCACGAGAAGAGTCCGGAGCTTTCTAGAGAATTCTAGAGGTCTCTTGTACATACACTTGTACATAGAATAATGTAGAGTGTTCTAAAATGTTCTTGATTTGTAAGGAACCCTCCAAGGTTCTAGAGAGTTCCATTGGTGCCTATAAATAGGTGAGAGCCTCATTTGGCCAAGGCACCACCCAAAACCACCCAAATCACTTCCTAACCAAGCAAGTGAGCTTCCAAGCACTTGTAAAGGTTTTCTTGAGTTAGTGAAAGCTTCCATTCTTTAAAGAGTTGCCTACTCAGCTTCTTAAGCTTGTGAGTCGCGAGTGTCTTAGCCAAGCAAGCTAAGCATTGGGGAACAAGGCTGACTTAGCAAGATCAAGCGTCTTGACTTGCCGAAGTGCCGCACGAGCTTAGTGAACGACTAAGTCCGTGACAAGTGGTATCAGAGCGCGGTTACGAAGCGGGCATAGTAAAGGAAGCATGTCGGGCTCTAACATGGATGAGACTAGTGAGCAAACCCGTGGGAGGGAGACCGAGCCTACTGCACGGGGCAGGGGTAGGAAGGATAAGTCTCATGATGCCATTTCCAACATGGAGGCAAGGCTAGCCAAGGTGGAGCTAGCCATGGCAGACACCCGGGAGGGGGTGGACTTGATCGAGCAGGGCATGGAGAAGGGCTTAGAGGATCTAAGGGAGAATATCCAAGACCTTCGTGAGGGGATGCTCAGCTCACAAGTTCAACCGGTGTCGCACGAGGAGTTCAGGTCCTTCCAAGACAAGGTCATGAGCATGTTCGCTAGTGTGGAGTCAAGGATGGAGGCCTTGGCTGTGCGCATGGAGGCCCGAGACCAGGAGATTCGGCAGGAGTTGGCCATCTACAAGGCTGCTGTGTCGGCACAGGTCATGGCCACACAAGGGACATCTAGGGTGGAGGTGCCGAAGCCACAAGGGTTTAGTGGCAAGAGGGATGCCAAGGAGTTGGATAACTTCTTATGGCATATGGAGCGATACTTCGAGGCTATCGCATTGATTGATGAGGCGGCTAAGGTAAGAACTGCAACCCTCTACCTTACTGACACAGCTACTCTATGGTGGCGTCGGAGGTTCGCCGATATGGAAAAAGGCACTTGCACCATAGAGACGTGGGAGGACTTCAAGAGGGAGATCAAGAGGCAGTTCTACCCCGAGGACGTGGCTTACCTGGCTAGGAAAAACATGAGGCGTCTCAAGCACACAGGCTCGATACGAGACTATGTCAAGGAATTCTCTTCGCTCATGCTTGAGATTCCTAACATGACTGAGGAGGAGTTGTTATTCAACTTCATGGATAACCTGCAAGGATGGGCCGAGCAGGAATTGAGGCGCCGAGGTGTTCAAGACTTAGCCACTGCCATGGCAGTAGCAGAGTCTTTAACGGATTACAAAAGGGGAGACTCCTCCGAGGTTGAGTCTTTGGAGGATAGCCACGCCATGGGTGGGGGAGACGAGGTTCCAAGGGACCACAATGCTCCTAAAAAGGGATCAGGCAAGACACCTAACGTACGAGAAGGAAGGGGTAAGGCGGAAAGGAAGGAGTTTACGCCTAAAATCAAATGCTTCCTATGTGACGGTCCACATTGGGCACGGGATTGTCCAAAGAGGAAGGCGCTCAGTGCCATGATCGAGGAGAGGGAGCAGGAGGACGAAGCACATATGGGCTCGATGCAGCTACTAGGTGCCCTCCAATTCAACCCGAAGCCTAGTATGCCTAAGACCTCCTTACTATCAAGGGTGCAAGTAAAGGGGGCAAAAGGGGAGCGAGCTAAGGTAGCCCGCACACACATGGACGAGGTCACCAAGGGAAAGGTGAACTTGATGGGTAAGAGGAAGCAGCACTCTAAGCATCGAAAGCGCACGGGTCTGCATCCATCTGAAGCCTCACGGGAGAAGAAGGTGAAGAATATCCTGGCTGAACGGGTCACCAGGAGACAAGGGGTCCCTCCTGTGATAGAGTATCTAGTCCAATGGAAAGGACTACCTAAGAGGCAGGTAAGCTGGGAACATGCGGATGCCTTGAGAAGGTTCTGGAAACACATCGAGAGGTTTCAAAAAGAGGCAACGACGAGGACGTCGACATCATAGGTGGGGGAGAGTGTCACAAGCTGATTTAAATGAGCCTCCCCATGGGCTTATATAGAGCCAGGAAGCTTCTGGAGACTCCTAGAGTGGGAAGAGTGTGGAAGGTTCTAGAAAAGCCTGGAGGAATCCACACAATTCTACACTATGGTGGAAGGCACGAGAAGAGTCTGGAGCTTTCTAGAGAATTCTAGAGGTCTCTTGTACATACACTTGTACATAGAATAATGTAGAGTGTTCTAAAATGTTCTTGATTTGTAAGGAACCCTCCAAGGTTCTAGAGAGTTCCATTGGTGCCTATAAATAGGTGAAAGCCTCATTTGGCCAAGGCACCACCCAAAACCACCCAAATCACTTCCTAACCAAGCAAGTGAGCTTCCAAGCACTTGTAAAGGTTTTCTTGAGTTAGTGAAAGCTTCCATTCTTTAAAGAGTTGCCTACTCAGCTTCTTAAGCTTGTGAGTCGCGAGTGTCTTAGCCAAGCAAGCTAAGCATTGGGGAACAAGGCTGACTTAGCAAGATCAAGCGTCTTGACTTGCCGAAGTGCCGCACGAGCTTAGTGAACGACTAAGTCCGTGACAATTAGCTACCATAGTATATTGGCTCTAGGATCGTCCACAGAGAGATGGGTTTTCATATCACACGTGATATTAATTCAGGTACTGAAATGGTGCTTTTCCTTAAAAAGTTAGCTTTAAAAGAAAACATAATTTTGGGTGAAAAAGATTGATTTTAAGTTAACCAAAAATAGTAACTGAGATTAATTGCAAGGAAAAGGTTTCTTGGAGTTTTAGGTCGCTAGGTTCAAGTTCCTTACACAAAGGGAGAGATTCCAGATCTTTTCCTCGCGTTGGGGATAATAACATAAAGAATTGTTATCTCCCGAACCGATGTGTATTTGGCAATCAAGATTTGATCCAACTGGTTCATGAAAAACTGTAGTTGCTTCCCTTTAATGGTTTTAAATGCTAAAGACCTCTCACTATGAATCATCTTCCAATGGCTCGTAAATGATAACTACTAGACATTCATGGATTCCATGGAGTCTGCTAAGCTTACTAAGTATTGGTCATTCAAGGTGATTCTAACCTTGGAATATCCGTCAAAGGCTTGTAAATGATAACTACAGGACACTCATGGCTTCCATGGAGTCCGTTAAGCTTACCAAGTATGGACCATTCTAGATAATCCTACCTTTAAACCACCTTCCAGAGGCTCGTAAATGATAACTACAAGACACTCATGGCTTTCATGGAGTCCGTTAAGCTTACCAAGTATTAACCTAGGTGATTTTAAGGGATTTTAAGTTAAACATAAAAGAAACAAAAACCATTAACGGGTAACAACTCTCCTCATTTAAAGCAAGGAAAACTCCCTTCATGGCTTTGTATCCAGATCCTTTACCTAGCTTCCCTCAGTCCAAGAAACGAAAAGCTTAGCCACTCATCCTCTGGGAAAACATCCTCAGAGGTTGTTTGGCTAGAAAGAAAATGAAAATACAAAATGAGAAGGTAAGGCAGAGTAAGGCTCTATATACTATTACTAAGAGAATTTTACAAGTGTAGAATTCTATATGATATTCTACATGATATTCTGTATATTTTTACAAACGATGCAAAAGAATATATAGAGAGGTTTTTCCAACCTTCCTAACTAAGCAAACCTATCATTGGCTGATTACAAGGAGAAAATAGGTAATTACACAAAATATCTCGAGATAAAAATCTAACGGAGTCGGTGAAAAATATCTAAAAATTACATAGGAGGATTTTTGCAAGGCTTGCGAAATTTTGCAAAAGGTTGTGAAATTTCATTTTCCTCAATCTTAGTTTCGCAAGGCTTGCGAAACTTCTTTTGGCATTTTGCAAGGTTGCGAAAATTTTGCAATGCCTTGCGAAATTCATTTTTCACAGTTTTGGTTCCACAAGCCTTGCAAAACTTCTTTTAACATTTCGCAAGAGGTTGCAAAATTGCTGGATGTTAGATTTCTTCTCTGATTCTCTTCTTTGCATACTTGATTGATTTGTCAAAAGGCTACAAAGCTCTCCAAAGCTTGGATTCTTCATGTGTTTGAGCTTTAACTTGCTTTGTCAAGGACTCTACGAAATTCTCCCTCATTCTTGGCTCGCTTTAGTGATCAAAAAGCTATCAAAAACACCAAACTTTGCCAAAAATTTATTAGAAACATTTGCAAGGGTCTTTAATGTGCTAATTGAGTTAAACGGTAACAAATACTACGCAAAAGTGTTTAAGACAGTTAATGTCAAGCTATAAAAGAGCACTTTTTGAGTAGTAATCAATCCCGTTAGTGGTATTTGAAGTTTCATGATGTTATCTCTTCATTTGGTTTCGCGGAGAACATTATAGATCAATGTATATATCAGAAAGTTAGTGAGAGTAAGATTTGTTTCCTTGTTCTGTATCTAGATGACATTTTACTTGCAACCAATGATAAGGGTTTGCTACATGAGGTGAAACAATTTCTCTTTGAAAACTTTGACATGAAGGATATGGGTGATGCGACTTAAGTCATTAGCATTAAGGTACATAGAGACAAATTTCAAGGCCTTTAGGGTTTGTCTCAAGAGACCTATATCAACAAGGTTTTAGAGAGATTTTGGATGAAGGATTGTTCACCTAGTATAGCTCCCATTGTGAATGGCAATAGGTTCAATTTGGACCAGTGCCTAAAGAATGATCTTGAGCGAGAACAAATGAAGAACATTCCTTATGCTTCTACTATTGGAAGCTTGATGTATGCTCAGGTCTACACAAGGCTTGACATTGCATTTGCTGTTGGGATGTTAGGAAAATATCAAAGTAATCCAGGTATAGACCATTGGAAAGTTGCAAAGAAGGTGATGAGGTATCTTCAGGAGACCAAAGACTACATGCTTATGTATAAACGGATTGATAAATTGGAAGTGATTGGCTACTCTGATTCGGACTATACTGGCTGCATTGATTCACGAAATCAACTTTAGGATATATCTTTATGCTAGCTGGTGGAGCTGTTTCTTGGAGAAGCGCAAAACAGACTTTGATTGCAACTTCCACTATGGGGCTGAGTTCGTGTCATGTTTTGAGGCTACCTCTCATGGTGTATGGTTAAAGAGTTTCATTTTTGGGCTTAGAGTTGTGAATTCAATTTCGAGGCCATTGAATATATATTGTGACAATTCATCTGCAGTTTTTATAGCTAAGAACAACAAAAACAGTAGTCGAAACAAGCAAATCGACATCAAGTATTTAGCCATAAGAGAAAGTGTTAAAGAGAAAACAATGGTTATTGAACATGTTAGCACTAAATTGATGATTATTAATCCTTTAACTAAAGGCATGCCACTGTTAAAATTTAAGGATTATGTAGATAGATTAGGACTTGGTTCCTTTATGTGATTTTCGTTGTAAGAACAAATGTTATTTTCAATGAAACTCTATTTGTGATGTTTTCTCATATTTGATTTTCTTTGTGTGCACTTTTATTCATTTATTGAGAAATATCATTAATGTTTAGACCTAGAATAAACATAGGGTTTATTCATTAAGTTCTATGGGCTAGTGTTTAAGAGACATGATGCATTGTGATACATGGAAGATAATACTTGATTTTAGAGGACATATCGCCATGATTTATGTGTTTTGTTTCTTGCTATGGTGAATGATGGAATATATGGACCAAGTGGGAGAATGTTGGGATTTTGTTTCTCTTGGATCTTCGGTAACAAACCAAAGACATGATTTAGAATGTGGTCCACATCAATTTAGGAACGAGGATTAATGTTCGGAACCATGTTCGCATCACTACCCCATGTTCTGTGCACACTCGAAGCAGACTCAGTGATGAAGAGAGTCTTTAAAAAGGGGCAGAGCACTAATGGGTCAAGTCCCCTAAGCCTTCAATCTTTTTCAATATTAAAAAACACCATCTAAGAGGAGGTTGAGAAATGTTTAAAGCACCTGAAACTTGCAAATTTTAAGACACTATTTTTAACCTATAAGAATGGCAATGGTGGGAGATACGTTTTCGATCTGTTTTCAATTTTGCTTATGATCTAATTGCTATTTAAGGATTGTTATGAACATATTTAGATAATTTATGTCTATCAGTAGCCACCATGTGCCATACCCCATTATTTTCCCATGCTCGCAACTCCGTGTGCCACTATCAGCTTCCCCAACTCCACCATTTTATTTTTGGGTCATCCTTCTTCCATTTTGATAGCCATCACCATAGTCGGTGATTTTTGACTCCTCTATGATGCACCACTGCAATGCTACTTATCTTCTCCGAACTGCATAACATTTTATTTGGAAATAATTCAAGTAAAGTGCATAGTTGATATTGTTTGATTTTGATCGATTTTGTGTGAGATATTTTACACTTATCATTATGCACTAACCTTGTCTCTCATGATAGCACATTATTACTTGCTGCTAAGGTACGATCTCAGTCCTACTTTGTTTATTTTTTCTTTATGTATGATTGGCTTCCAGTGTATGATTATTTATTGGTATTCATTGATTTCCTTATCAATTGCCACACTTGCCTCACCTTATTTAGTAGAGACTCGTTTTTAGGGACTTAAAGGGGTGCTATGGTTTTTTTACCGTACCTTTCAAATAGGTAACCTAACCCCGAGACCCAACTCTGATTTTCCACAAACGGTCTTTTCCAATTAAGGAGTCACACTTAGGGTTTTTTTTTCCTATTTTGTTTTCCCTTTAAAAATAAAATAAAAATAAGTGGCTACTCCCAAAGCTTTTCAAAAATTGTTTTTCAATAATGAAAAAGCGAGTCTCATCGTCAAGTGGGAATGCACGTAAAAAATATGGGTCCACACATCCATTTTCTTTCCATTCCATAAGTTTACTAAGACCATATTTGTTTCTCAGAAAATATAAAGTAAAATCCTAAGGAAAGAAAATAGAAAAAAAAGTGGAAGGAAAGAAGAAATGAAAGAAAATAAAAAATAGGTTTAAAATCAATAAATTATTTTATATGTTGTTTCAAACTCATTTCACTTACTTTTCCTCTTGTATATAAAGATTAAATAATTAAAATATGTATTAATTCCTAACTAATTTTAATTAGATTTGATTTTCTTTCATATTTTTCATGTTAAAATCAAACATGATAAAATCATTATTCTTAGCATTTTTTTCTTTCTTTAATACTTTCTAGGACCAAACATAATATAAAATTTGGAATAAAATAAAAGGACCAAAACCATCAAATTTTGAAGAATCTCATTTGCCAAAAATGGAAAATGTGTTTCCTTGAAACCACTAGTCTTATTTCATTTTGTTAACAATAAAAATTGGATAAAAATACCCTTTTAAGGGATTTACATTATGATATATTTAATTATGATAAACTTCATATTGAATATAATAATATATTTTCTAAAAAAATTAAAAATAATGGCATAAGTATTAAATATAATGAACTTTTTAATTTTTATTAATTGAGGTAATAACATATTTAATCACAAAAATTTTAAATAAGAGATTTCATGTATTGTAGTGTAGGTTAATGCATCTAATACACATTTTAATTATTTGATTCAATATTAAATTTATTTGATAAATTAAGGATATTTATATATTAAATAATATCAAATGTGTGATGTTTTAGCACATAACAAATAATTTAAAATAATATTTTTATATTCATTTTACTTTATTTATGTAAATAGTAATAATTGTTTATGCAATTGTTGCAAAGAAGGTTAAAAATATCTTCTTAATAATGAAGAGCTGAGGAATAGTGTTTGGTTCTTTGCACCTTGTTTTGGCACCGATGAACCTCCCAATCCTACTGATGAAATAAACTTGAGCTGGAGAGCAGGCTAGTGCATCTAACATATGAAATCTGAATCCCATGGCCCCTTATAGTCACCTTCTCAACTCTAGATCCTGAAACACATGTAGATGAGTATAAAGTGGGGGATACACTAACATTTCCATTTTGAAAAAGTAATAAAGAATTAATTACATTTTTTTTTCAAAGAAAAATAATTGGAGTTGGAAGAGAAAGAAGATATTTCGTTCATGTGATTTTCAGCTCCCAAATCAATAATTTATCATGTAGTTGATAATGGAGGAATTGAAGCACTAACATTGATACGACATGTTGCATTACTCATTTATTCTGAGCATAAGTTGACCACCAACTTGAGAGCCGGATTCCGCGAGAGGTTGCATAAGCGTTTATTCGAACCTATTGTTATTGGCCTTTCTCCTTCAAAGAAAGCCCATCCGGCGCTTGGACCTGATTCTCCATTTAAGCCAACACTGCTGACTCCTATTGTAGTTGTCGCCTTGGGTTTGGATGATAAACCTTCCTCTGTTGGCGACATTCTTTATCATGAGATGAGGAAGCCCTTTGTCGTATCAGGGAACATCAGTGAGGAATCATTCAAGTGTCTGAACCCTTCTCCTTACTGCCTAAAGCTTGCCTACATTCCCAGTTGGGAAGAAGTGTTCGAGCTTCTGAGGTGTATTCCCTCCTTTACAGAAAGGGAGCCTCCAATGCAAGACATAGGGGTGCTCTTTTAGGCTATGCAGTGAATTCCGATTGAGGTGGATGAAGACCCTAACCAGTCTTTCATGGCACAGTTTCCTTACGATACTCCGAACACTACTATTGCACACATCATTCATATGAATGATTACACTACTTTTGAGATAGCAGAAGTGGTAAGTCGTCCTCCTCTTTTTCACTTGTGATTTTTCTTGTTTTTCCTTTAGTTTCTTGTTTCATAATGATCTTTGCTACCCTCAAGTGATAGCCGCAGTTTGTAACCTCATGCAGCAACAAGCGTACCTCTTCCAATAATTGGAAGCAACCGAAACCATGAGGGCATACATTGTTCATAATATGGACAAAAACGAGGAGCTCCTAGCCGACTTGGAGACGGCAAAGAGCAAGGCTATTGCTGTTCAGAAGCTAACGGAGGAGGGTGCCTGTCGGTTGAGGAAGACCGAGAAGGAAAAGGAAATGTCCTAGGTCGAGGCTCGCTGCCTGGCTGAGGAAAAGGTGACTATAGCGGCCGAAGAAGAGAAGATTGAAAAAAAGACTACTTGGCTAAAACAAGAGCTATAAGACCTCTGAGCAAGGTTTGTTGCTCAACAGAAGGATTTGGAAGCGGACTACTAAAAACAGGTTGATAACATGTCCTTCCATGGGTACCAGTGTTGTATGAAGAAGCATGACATTGCTAACGATACTCTTAACTTCTCTTTTGATGATGAGGATAATGAGTTTTTGGGCAGCCTTGCCCAAGGAGACGAGCTTGCACTAGGAGACGGACCTGCGCCAGGAGACGAACATGCACCAAAAAGTGGGCCTTCTGCTGAAAATGGCTCCCACGATGAGTGAACTTGACTTCTTTTTCCTTTCTTTTCTTTGGATAGCTGTGGCTTGGATTTTTATGTCTGCATAAGCAATGTATGCTCTTTTGAGTCATTTTCTTCAATATGAATGCACTTATTAATTTTTCTTCAAGTGTGCTCTTTCTAGCAGTTTGTTTTTGTTACATTGTTTCCAAAAGCAAGTGTTATTGATAATAGTAGGGGCACATCGTCTAGTGTCTAGAGATGGTATGCCCTTGAGTCTCCTGCCTTAATTATAACATAAGGTCCTTCCCAATTAGGTTGTAACTTTTTGGCTCCCATTTCAACTGTGTTTTCGAAGACTCTTTTGAGGACCAAAGATCTTGACCTAAAAAACTATGGTTGTGCCTTTTTGTTGTATTGAGTGATTGCCCTCTTATGGTAAGAAGCTATCTAGATAGCTACAACTTCTCACTTTTCGTCATCCCAATCTAGTTGCCTTTTGAGTTCTTCATCATTGTCCATTTGATCTTCTACGACTGTTTTGGTAGTAGGCATGCCAATTTTGGTTGATATGATGACTACTATCCCATAAGCAAAGGCCAAGGGAGTGACTCTTATTAGCCGTCTAGATGTTGTCTGGTAGGCCCATAAGACTCTGGGCAATTCATCTACCCGTTTTCCTTTTGCTCATTCCAACATTTTCTTCAATGCATTCAATAGGGTTTTGTTTGTTGCCTTTACTTGTCTGTTGCTTTGTAGATAGCAGGGTGTTGAGTACAAATTCTTGATGTTTAGCTTTGAGCAAAATGTTCGAAATATGGCGCTATCAAACTAGGGCCCATTATCCGTAATGATTACTCGTGGAATTTCAAATTGGCATACAATGTTTTTCCAAACGAACTTGGAGACATCTTTGTCTTTGATACTGGCATAAGCTTCTGTCTCTAGCCACTTGCTAAAGTAGTTGATTGGTATGAGAAAAAACTTATTTTGTGCTA
The DNA here is from genome assembly GCA_030254885.1 of Vitis rotundifolia. NCBI lineage: Eukaryota > Viridiplantae > Streptophyta > Magnoliopsida > Vitales > Vitaceae > Vitis > Vitis rotundifolia. The sequence goes on from CM058159.1 coordinate 9,552,758, forward strand.
CTCCAGTGGGCAAGGGGCCAACTATGTCCATCCCTCATTGCGCAAACGACCAAGGACTTGTGACCGGGTTGAGGGCTTTCGAAGGTACACGGGGAATGGGAGCATGTCGTTGACACCTATCACATCTTTTGACATAGCTTTTAGCAACTCGCTTAATAGTGGGCCAATAGTATCCTTGCGTATAGGTGCAGTACGCCAAAGTTCATCCACCAGGGTGATTGCTGCATATGCCCTCATTGAGTTCAACTAGGAAATACTTAGCCTTTGTCTCGCTTAAACACTTTAGGTATGGGTCTCCAAATGATCATTTATAAAGTTGATCATTAATTAAAGTAAAACGTGCTATTTTTATGCGGAGTTTGTGTGTTTGCTTCCTGTCTTCTAGTACATCCCCTATCTGGAGATATTTTATGATGTTGAGCATCCATCCTAAATCTATTTGACCGATATTGCATATTGGCTTGGGAGTGATGGAACACGTGGCTTTGAGGTAGATGGGTAGTATTACCATTTAATTTACGGGAAGAGTGGCAGCTACCCTGGCTAGTGTGTTAGCCTTTCCGTTGTCCTTTTGCGACACCTGTTTGATGATCCATTCGTTGAGCTTTTTAAGGCGTTCTTCCACCAGGGCAAGGCATCATGCCATACATTCATCATTTGCTTTGTACTCTCGTTGAATTTGCCTAACAATTAACTGAGAGTCACTCTTAATTTCCAACTTGGTTGTGGCTAACATTAGGGCAAATTCTAGCTTGGCTAACACAACTTCATATTCAGCATCATTATTGGATGCTAAGAAGCTGAGCGGATAGTTTGTTCCACTAGTTCCCCAATGGGAGTAGGACCAAACCCACTCCAGATCCAGACACCATGGACGCTCCGTCTACATGAAGTATCCACCATTGCTTTCTAAGGCGGTTGACCAAATGTGTTTGTTTTTTAGGGAGTTCAACTATAAAGTCGGCTATAACATGCCCTTTGAAGGATAACCACGGCTGGTACTTGATCTCATACTCACTCAGTTTGATTACCCATTTCAACATCCACTCGAATAAGTCCGACTTGTACAAGGTGACTTGGAGTGGTTGGTTTGTAAATATGATCAATTGATAAGCTTGGAAGTATAAAAAGAGTTTTTGAGCGACACTCCTCAATGTTAGAGCAGTCTGCTTTACTTGAAAATACTGTGTCTCAGCATCCACCATTGATTTTCTCACATAATAGATGAGTCTTTACTCCTTGTCTCGTATATGTCAAAACAAGACAACGCTAACAACGCAGTCAAATACGGCCAGATACATGTAGAGTTCTTCGCCGAACTTGGGGCTACTTAGAATAAGTGGTTCAATGAGATAGTGCTTGATTGCCTCAAATGCTTGCTTACACTTGTCTGTCTAGCCGAATGTGCTTGCCTCCTTAAATGTGACGAAGAAAGGTCGCAACTTATCTATTAAACAAGTTATGAAATGACCTAAAACCGCGAGACGACCCATGAGGCGCTGCAATTCCTTTTTGCTACTTGGAGCGGGTGTTTCGAGGACGACTTTCACTTGAGCCGGATTAACTTCAATTCCCCTTTGAGTTACCATAAACCCTAGAAATTTCCTTACATTGACGCTGAAGACACATTTAGCTATATTGAGCTTCATGTTGTATGCCTGCATCAGATGGAATGCTTTTTCCATGTGCTAAACGTGCTCAGCTCGGGTCTCACTCTTTACAACAATGTCATCAATGTAGACTTCCACAGTTCGACCTATCAGGGGCTTAAAGATTTTTGTTATTGGTTTCTAGTAGGTAGTGCCAACATTCTTGAGTTTAAACGACATGACTCTATAACAATACAGTCCTTGTGGCATGACAAAGGTTGTTTTCTCCTCGTTCGGTTGGAACATAGGGATTTGGTGGTATTCAGAAAAGACGTCTAGAAAGGAAAACATCCCATGCCCAGCGGTAGAGTCGACTACCTAATCTATTTGGGGCAAATAAAAGTTATCCTTTGGGTAGATGTCATTCAAGTTGGTTTAGTCAACATAGATTCATCACCTTTCATCTTTCTTTGGGACTACCACCACGTTCGCCAACCAATCTGGATAGTTGACTTATTTGATGAATCCAACCGTCAATAGTTTGTCATTTCGTCTGGATGATTTTTTGTCTATCCGAATGAAAATGTCGGATCTTTTGCCGGATAGGCCGCGAGATGGGTGAGATGTTGAGCTTGTGGAAAGCCACGGCTAGATGGATTTCCGGCATGTTCGAGTAAGTCCAAGCAAAGATGTCCTTATTTTGTTGAAACACATTCCTTAGCAGTTTCATTTCATCTTGCGCAAGTAAAGAACTAGTGTAGTGTAGGTGATTTGATCTGTGTCATGTGAGAAGAATAGTGGTTGGAGCGGATCAACCACGGATGGATCTTTCTCCATCGGTCTCAGTAACTGCTATTGTTTCATTGTGTTTGACGGCTTCGGATGCGCCTCTTTACTGACCGGATGTCCGAACTCTAGCACCACCACCTGATAACATTATCGCATGGCTAACTGGTTGCCAAAGAGATCGACTTGTCTCGCTTCTGTGAGGTAGCTTACCATTTGATGGTATGTAGAAGGGATGACTTTCATTTTGTGAAGCCATGCACATCCCATAATGGCATTGTAAGAAGACAAATCATTAATCATCAAAAATTGCACTCTTAATGTGACCAGACTGGCTTGGATGGGCAACACAACATCACTTAGAGAGGCTATTGTAGCTCCATTGAATCCAGATAACAAATGTCATGGATTCTCTAGGGCAGATGACAAGTAGCCCATTTGCCTATAGGCCAACATTTGTAAGAGATCAACTAAATTGCCCGGATCAACTAAGATTTTCCGCACGTCGAATCCGTCCACTTCCAACGTTAAGATCAAAGCGTCTTCATATGGTTGCAACACCCAATTGACATCTATAGGAGGAAAGATGATTTTGTCGTCAGCTAGACGCACACTTCCTTCTACAAAGGTGCATTAGACGAAGCAATCCTCACCTTTGTCGCTTAGAGTTGTGTTTGTCATCTATTAGACCTTCGTGTATATAGTTAATGATAGCCTTGGGGGCTGCCAAAGATATAGGGGCTTGGGCGACTGCCTTGAGTGCCGCCTCTTTTTGCCAGTTTGTTGTGTGGGTGTATTGCTTAAGGTGCCTAACCCTGATGAGTTTCTCCACCAAGTAATGTAGACTCTTGCATTGTTTAGTGGTGTGACCATGATCCTTATAGTAAGAACATTTCTATTCTAGTCCCATCTATCTAGATTTATCTTGATTGTCTCCACCCATCTGAAGTCCAACAGGTCATGAATCTGCGAGAGGAGTTTCTCGTAGGAGATACTTAGGGGAGTGAGTCTCTCTTGTTGTTGCCAGCTGTCTTACCTTATGCTACCTTGCCTCGTTTAGCTAGAAGGCTTAGAATTCGTTATCTTATCATTCTTGGATAGTTGATTGGTGACCAAGACTTGTTAAGAGGTCGCTTGAACATCATCTTGGAACATAGAATATTTGTCTACCAGCTTGAATAGGGCATCCATTGTTATGGGTAGTTTTTTTTGCTAGGGACTCAAAAAATGGAGTGCTCGGGCTAATGTTTCACTTGAAGATTTGCAGGATGGCATCCATACTGTAAAATTCAACTTGAAACATTTCTTGTTTGAACCGCTTCATGAAATCCCTTAGCGTTTCACTCTCCTGCAATTTGATGTTCTGTAGGGTGCTTATGTTCTGCTTCTAGCGAGCGAAACATAGGTAGTGGCTTACAAAGGCTTTTGAGACGTCCCAAAATGTGTTCACGAAACTCTGTGGGAGGCGATGGAACTAGGAGAGAGCTTGGCCATGTAGTTTGGCTAGAAAGACCTCACACATCAATGCATCATTCCCTATGTCGAGGGTCATGAGTTGTCTGAAGTGTATGATGTGGTCAAACGAGTCGCTCATTTCATCCTACATTGTCAACTTAGGCACTACGAACCCTCTGGGCGACTCATAGCTAATGATATGGGGGTTGAACAACATGAAGAGCTTGTCATCCAATCATCGACTAACAAAGTCGGGTGGGGCTCGCATTGTTGGTACTCCTGCCTATTGCTGCCTTAGTGGTTGAGAGGGTTATCCAAATGTGGTTACTACGGCTGGCTAGCCTAAACATGCCCTCGGGATCTCTGAAATGCGCGGTTGCCCCTCCACGCCTAGTGCTTAGGGTCCCAATCGGGCTTGCATCACGTCAGATAAATGTAACCCTTTACTGCACCTTTTTTTCCTTGATGCTCGAGTAGAGCTAGTGTCTTCATCCGACTGTGTTTGAAGAGTTGGTGAAGCTCCTCCTCGAATCATCTCGAGTAGCTATGATTACTACTCAAAAAGTGCTATTTTGTAGCTTGTAATTAACTCTTTTAAACACTCTTGAGTAGTAATTATTACCTTTTAACTCAATTGGCATGTTAAGGACCATTGCAATCGTTTCTAATCAAATTGTGTTAAGTTTTGGTGTTTTTGATAACTTTTAGCTACACCAAAGCAATCCAAGAATGAGGGAGATTTTTGTATAGTTCATGGCAAAGCATTTGGAAGCTCAAATTCATGAAGGAACCAATCTTTGGAGCCTTGTGATCCTTTGCCATAGTCTTTCAAAGTATGCAAGGAGGAAAAACAGAAAGAAGAAAATCATGAAGAAAAATAGAGGAGAGTAGTTGCAGTCTTCTTTCACACATTTGGAGCACTTCCCGAAGTCCATTTTCTACATGCTCTATCCATTTCAAAACTCAGGAAGTCAAGAGTCCAATGCTTCAAACGATGTATGAATTGGAGCTGAAATGAGGAAGATATGGCCTTTGTAAGAAAACTACATCAAATTGAAGGACAATTTCGCACCTTGTGAAATTGGAACTCCAACGTGCGAAATTAAAGCCTACCTTGCGAAATGGAAATGGAATACAGCTGCACAATCACAGAGAAGCCCAACTTGCGAAAGTGATTTTGCAACTTGCGAACTTGGAGCTCAACGTGCGAAAATGGAATCCAAGTTGCAAAATCAACTTGCGAAATTTTCGCAAGTCACCATGCATCGTGCGAAATCTACATGCGAACTGGGATATTTGTGCACCGACTCTTTTAGATTTTTTCTTTAGATATTTTTGTATAAATTTCCATTCTTCTCCTTGTAATCCACCAATCATAAGATTTCTTAGCTAGGAAGGTTGGAAAAACTTCTCTATATATATTGCCTTGCATCCATTGTAAAAGAGATATATATAGATATATAGATATAGAATCGATCAATATATAGAATATACAAAGCCTTGCTCTGTTTTTCACTTCTCATTTTCTCTTTTATTTTCTTTCTAACCAAACATCATCTGAGATGTTTTCTTAGAGGATGAGTGGCTAGGCTTTTTGTTTCTTGGGTGAAGGAAGCCAGGTAAGGTTCTGGCTACTTAAGTGTGAGTTTTTGTTGATTCCGTTTTTAATGAAGAGAAAGTATGACCCTTTTTGGGTTTCTATGTTTTTAGTTAATTTAAAACGCCTTAAAATCGCCTGGGCCAACACTTGATAAGGCAAGTGGACTCCGTCTATTGAGTTACACTAGTTTATCTCTTGCGAGCCTTTGGGAGGTGGTTCAAAGGTAGGATTTTCTAGAATGGCCAACACTTGGTAAGCTTTTGGACTCTAAGGAGATATCCATTAGTTATCTCTTGCGAGCTTTTGAAGGGTAATTCAAGGTTAAAGATCACCTTGAATGGCAAATGCTAGGTAAGAGGCACGAGTCATTGCAAGATGTATCAATGAGAGGGATTTAGCATTGAAATCATTAATGGTAAGCATCTGTACCACACTGGTTCGGGAAATAACTATAGGTTAAATTTCGAATGCGAGGAAAAGATTCAAGTGACCGGAATCTCCTCTTTTGTATACGATACCTAATCCTAGTGACCTGAAATCCCAAGAAACACTTTTCTTTCTAATTATTTTCAGTATCTTTAGTTTGGTTAGCTTAAAATCAACCATTTCCATTACAAGTTTATGTTTTCTTTTAAAGCTAACTTAGAAAAGGAAAAATACCATTTCAGCTTTTGAAATAATATCAATTGCGAAGTGAAAACCCATCTCTGTGGACGATCCTAGAGCCACTATACTATGCTAGCTAATGCTACCTTGGTATATGGTGAATTAGGTATATAAATTTTGTTGATTACTCCCGTCTGAGGATTGAAATCAAAGCACATCAGTTGATTGAGCTTAATCAAGTAGAACACCAATCGGGGACGAATCAAGCTATCGGAGAGAAACTCTGTGCCTTCGAGGAAAGATGCCTCAACTGTTCATCGTAAGGTTGTTTGCCGACTTTGAGGGTGCTAACTTTAAAAATAGCCCACTGTTGACATTTGAGCCTGTAGCTCTTCGTTTTCTTATCTTAGTTGTTCTGTTTGGCGAAACAAAGTTTGTATCCGCTGCTTATTTTCTCGTTGGCGTCTCTCCATCCTTTCATGCCAGACAAAATGATCTTCGTCACCCATAGTTGATGATTAGTTTCTAGAAGGTGTTGACATCCTTAGTCGGTTCCCACAGACAGTGCCAATGTTGGTGTTGTGCCAATTAGATGTAGGTCCGTCTAGCTTCACTGGAGTCAGACGGACTTCTTCCCTACATAAAAAGATGTTCGGACAGGTGATCCGGGCACGCCCATCCAAAGCTCAAGTTAGAATCTAGTAAGAGTGAATCCAACATTTTGAATGATTATGTGTGCGTACATTTTTCATGCATCTGGAAGGGTTTTTATAGAACGTATAGCACCATCATCATAGCGTTGATTGTGCATTCATACCTTTCATGCACTGATGAATGCCGTTGGGGCAAATACTATACCTTAATAAGGTAGTCAACGTCATTATCTTAGCGCGGATTGGGCAACCATACCAAATAAGAGCTACTAATTGGCGTCATTTGTTGTCTGTCATGCAAGAATCCTGGACCACGTCATTAACTGTGCATTTATGTTTGTCAATATCACTAATTGCGTGTAATGACTGAGGGACATTGATTTTTGGGTGTAAATGTTGTTTTGATTGTTGCTTAGGCATTGGTGGCGGTTAATCATCCGCTCAATGCCTAGAATTTCCGACTTGCTTGGTTGTCCGTCTAAAAGTCCCTAGTTAGCTTGGTTTGTCCATTCCATCTGGCATTGGGAAATAAGGAAATCTATCTTTCCTCTTGCGCCAAATGAAGCTTGTCTTGGTCCAAACGGATTGCTCCTAGACGGATTATTTGCCTACCTTGGACAACCAAAGGGTCTTGAGCCTATGAAGGACAGGTAGAGGGAAGCTTCTCACAGTAGCTACACTCTTGTTTTGATACTATTTTTGCCATTCAATTTCCCAAATCTATTATTCTTATCGAGGAAAGGGTGGTTGTCTTATTAGGCTATCCACACATATAAGAAATGAAAAAGAGGAGAAATTACAAATATATTATTCATGGATTGATGGACCATACTTGGCAACAAAAGCACATATTGTACATTTTTGAATTGTGTATGAAGGAATAAGGTCAACATGGTCAAAATGTCAACTCAGGTTTCCATATTTGGATTAAAAATTGTTGTGAAATCCATCCGAGCTATGTTTTGAGCAATCCATATTAGAATAGCTGATGTAGGACAACACAAGGATGGTTGTCTATAATCAAATAGATGGGTTATAGTTTTTATTTTTTTAGGGTTTACAGAGAGGAATAATGGATAAAGTTTATGTCATCAAAATAAAATAAGAGTAAAGAAGATAAGAAGAAGAAAACATAGAAGCCCTAGAGTCTCATTAAGGCTTTGTAGGAGTCTCATCTAAAAGAAAATTAAGGGAGTTTCACCATTGAGAATTGCAATGCTTGCAAAAAAAAAAAAAAACTAAATAATATAGGGAAAGAAGATAAAAAGAAGAAGAGATAAAAAAAAACCTTAGAGTATTACTAAGGCCTTCTAGGAATCTCACTATTGAGAATTGCAATACTTGCAAAAAAAACTAATATTATTTAATCACCTATCAATTACTTTAGTTTATATCAATTAGCCTTCTTTATAGGTTTTTTTAAGAAATTCAAAGTCTACTAGGATTCAAATAATCTATTATAACTTTAATTCTAGTTCTCTTATAGCTTAATTAGCTACTCCTAATTTAATTCCAATAAATACTAATCGTAATTTAATTCTAAGTAATGCTAATCCTATTTTAATTGCAACTTCTACTAATTCCCTTTTTTGATGTATATTTTGGATATTCATCCTCATCAATAGTTCTTATATCCTGACTTGTAGGGGCATGCTACATGAACCTATACTTTGTTTAATTTGTTCGGAAAGGAAAGACTTCTAATCTCATAGGATCGGAGCTTGAATCTTACAGAATCATCAAGTAAATCTCTATAAATAAAAAATAAAAAAAACAAAGTTAAAGGAACATGGAAATAAATAAAAACAACAGTAGAGTTGAAATGAAGAAAATAATGTTCGAGTTTTATTCCTTTTTCACATTTTGGCTAGTTATCTATCACCTTGCGTTTAAGTTATATGACACTATTATTATTAGCATTATTTTCCTTTTTTTTTTTTTTTTTTTGGCTATGTTTGGTTCCCAAAAAATTTGAGGGAAAATGTGAAGGAAAGAAAAAGTTAAGGAAAATAAAAAATAAGTTTAAATTTAATAATTTATTTTTATATGTTTCTTCAAATTTAATTTACTTATTTCGCTCTAATATAGCAAGATTAAATAATTTAAAAATATATAAATTTTAAATTAATTTGATTTTTTTTATATTTTTTTATAGTGAAACCAAACCTGAGAAAACTATTTTCCATAACACTTTTTTTCCCTAGTATTTTCCGAGAACCAAACATAGCCTAAAATTGCAATTAAATTGAGAAAGATTTACATTTTGTTGCTTTGTCCAATGGTGTCTTTAGTTAACTATGAATGACAACAATAACAACAACAACAATAATAATAATAATAATGATTATGGTCACATTATTGTTGATTAGTAGTAGTTGTAGTAATGGTATTATTTAAAAATAGTACAGTTATATGGATATTCTATTTTCTGATACCTATTTAAAGATTAATCATAAGCATTACCATTGGTGGGAAGTTACTCGGCTACAGAATGGGATTACTTTGACCCAAACCATAAATCCCCTTGCCCAAATGATTGTGGAAATAGACATGGTTTTGAGATAAGTCATCCAAGATTCCGTCTATACTAAAATCTGTTGGTCTATGTATCTAGATTAGACTAAATTAATACCATATCCATAATCGCCTGTTACTTCGAATCAAACTGATCTTCTGAATCTTCGGAACTTCTGATTTTCATTGTAAGTTTTTGGGATTGTGACTGAAGTTTTTGTTTTTGTGGATGTAGAGCTTTGGTTAAGCTTCTAGAGTGAAGTACACTATAATTCATTGTATGCAAGTGGAGGTAATGAATCCAACATATATCATGTGCACTGGTTTCTGTAGTTCTTTTGATTCTTTCAATGACATCGGATTTTAATTTTTTTGTAGGATATGTTTGCAGATGTTCCTTCTAAAGCTCCGAGAAAAAGGCATTGGCTCTTTTAGAGTTATCACCTACTCAAGATCATTTATTTTTGTTTAACATGACTTCCAGATTCTCTCCCATTTCAATACTTTAGTTGAAATTTGCTTGTCAGAAATTTGTACATGAATGACGTGTGATAATTACATGCACCCTTTGCTTATCGTTTTATACCCATTAATCCTAGAAGCATGTTGGAGTCAAATTTTTCATGGGCTTTATTCAACTTCAATGCTATTTGGTACAAATGTCTAGCGTCATTCCAAAAGATCTCGAGACCTTTTGGCCATGTTTGGCATACGAGGAATGAGAACGAATATTTTGTTTTCATTTTTATCTCTTTGAATAGGAAATAATTTGGAATGATTATTTGTTTTTATTTCAATATTAGATATTAATGGGAATGAAAAAAGAAATAAATTAATAATAATATTTATAGATATAATCTAAAATTATTTTTTATTTTCATTTTAAAAAAAATTTCAAGCTACACATAGTTTATTTTTTATTTTTTATTTACAACAAATATCTTTGAGATGTTTTTTATTTTCAGAAGTCTCCTTGGTTGTGTGTTTTAAAACCAATGCTCCATTTTTTAAACTAAAAAATTGTTTTTGAAAATTTATGATACTGTTTAATTGTTATTATTTGGAAATAATTTTTTTTTTTTTTTTAAAGAGAAATAAAGAACCGTTTTTTAAAAACAAATAAAAGTTTTTTTACTAGTTTTAAAAAATAAAAGGAAAATATAAGAATAATAATAATAATAATAATAAAAATCACACAAAGCAAATAAAATAAAATATGATAATATCTTTCTTTCTTCATTCTCTTTTTACCTCCTAATATCAATACAAAAGATCTTCAAATATGATATTTGAATTATATGTATTTTTCTATCTTTTTAACTTCTCTATTTTTTATTTTGAAACAAATAGATTCCAAATCAAGCAATTTTTAATAAAAATATTTATTAATTTTTAAAAATAATTTGAAACTCAAGATTTGATTCAATTAGTACTAGAAAATTAAGAATGAATTTGATCAAATTAATATTAGAAGGTCACCAACCTAAATTCATTTTCAAGGGTTTTGCGAGTTTTTTTCCTTATATATAATCATATTTTTTATAAAAAAAAATTATCACTAGGTAAAAAACTCTAAATTAAGAAAAAATTAATGGGTTGGATTTGCTAATGAATAGTGATTTTTAAAAATAGTTTAAAATTCAAATTGTGGGCCAAATAAATATTAGAAATTTATGGGTAAAAATTGATCTAGAATGATCATATTGTTTTATTTTTTATATTTTTATATTTTTGTATAGAATCATATTTTTTTCCAATTTTTTTTAATAGAGAAATGAATTTCAAATCAACATAAACTTTTTAGTAAATTAATAAATTTAATAATAATTTTAAAAAAAATTAAAACTCAAAAATGCATAATAATTATAAAAATTAATAAACCAAAACTTACACATTATGAGTCGTGACATTATTATTTCTACCATACAAAACTATATTTTTTTTTTTTATTTTCTCGCTAGGTAGATAAATTTAAATGAAACATAATTAATATTTTAAATTCTTTAAAGAATCTTTTAATTTTTAAGAATAATTTGAAATTTTAAATCCAATTAATTAATTATGGATTACATAAAAATATTAGAATACTATAGTAGACCCCCCTCAAATGGAGGGGTTTTCATTTTTATTTTTTATTATTTTTCTGACCACCCTAAGAAGGAGCCATTCTTGGGCAGCCAAAGGAGACTGAAAAGGAAGGGAGGAGACTGAACTGAACAGAAAAGGGGGCTACATGACAATTTGTGGTTGGGTTATAGAGGTGACAGAGAGATATTTTTCGTTGGCTTGGGTAGCAAGCTAGTGGGAAGTCTGGGGTTACAAAAAGAGTGTGGCTGGTGACAGGAGCCTGAGTGGGGGTCTTGACAGAAAAGGGAGCTGAGAAAGGAGAGTGGGAAGCCAACCCACTCTTTGCTTGAAAGGGGCTTTCCAGGTATGATATTTCGTGAGCTCCTTATTTCTTATTTCCCTCTTGACTAACTCTCATTTTCAGTATTTCTTCTAAGTTCTTGGTTTATTGATTGGAGGGAATGTTACAGGCCACTTACTTGTTTTGTGGGTCTTTGGGTGTGCATGCTCTGTTTTTAGATTTATTTTAGGTGTTTTGTTTTGACTTCTCTTGAAAACATTTCATGCTCTGTTCCTCCCTATAACCTGATGTATCAAGACCATGCTTTTATTTCTTCCAAATTCCACTCGCTCATAGCTCTTTGATGGTCCATGACATAGAGTTAAGGGCATGCTTTGTTTTTTTACGTTTTTTTATTTTCCTGTGTTTATTGCATTGTCTCTTGTTGAGGGTGGGGTGGTATCATCAATGGCCAAGTTGCTGGGATTGAAGGATTGGGGTTATGGGGAGAAATGAACCTAAGGGAGTATTTCCGTGACTGAACCTGTGCCCCAGTTGATTGGTTCAAAAATGATGGCCATGGAACTGCATTAGAGTCTTGGTAGTTGGGATCATTTTGCCATCTCAGTCCCATATGTTAAGATATGGACTCATACATATTTAATAATGATACGTGATTTTGCTATTCGCCTCTTCTGTGTCTATTTTGTATCGGTTTTAAAAGAGTATGGGCCACCTATGTGTAGAGCCCAACGCAATCACGGGCCTTAGATGATGGGCCTAAGACTCATGAGGCCCAATAGCTAAAGGGTATGGTCCTTAAGGCAAGAGGGTATAAAATCAAAAGAACAGTGTCTTCTCTAGATGATGACATATCTTTTGAATAAGAATAGAACCCCTATTCTCTCCCGCTCCCATCGAAAGAGAGATTGCAGAAAGGTGGATAACCCTCCACAGCCTTAGAAGATCCGTACCCCTTCAACAAAAGCAAAATGGACTCGGGTTCTTTTCATTTTCCATTATGATGTCTGGCATAAGTTCTCATATGATTTAAACATGCGATTCCTGTTTAATAATTGGATTTACAATGGAGAACCTTCACTTAGTATCACAGCCAACATGTTTAATCATAATGAAATTGTCATATTTAATTCCTAATGCGATGCAACTCAATCCTTCAAAGCCTTTGATATCTCCGAACGCTGGATCCCTACGACGCTGCGGCAGGCGATCTAGATAGTTGGTGTCCTCTGTTCAAGGCGCCATTACAGGCGTTTGAAGACGCCATTACAGGCCTTCAAAGGGGACGTTGTTCAAGCGTCGTATAAGTGTCATTCTAGATAGCGTTGCAGGTGTCGTTCAAGCGTCGTTAAGGCGCCGTTTTTAGCTGCTCCAACGATGCCGTTACAGGCGCCATTCCAGCGCTATTTCAAGCGTGGTTTCGCACCGGCAAGAGCTGTCGTTTAGGCGTCGTTCCAGACACCATTCAAGTGCAATTAGAGGCGTTGCAGCGGCATCATTCAGGCGGCATCTCCATTTTGGCCTATGACGCCGCTCTCAGCATCATGTGTCGATCGCAACACCGCTGCCAACGTCATCTGGAAGTCACAGCGTCGCACCGTTTTGGGCTGTAGTAGTGCACCGCTATTGCAGGCATTCCAGACGCCATCCAAGAGTCGTTCCGGTGATAACAACGTCATTTGGTGGCTTCACACATCGGCCGGTGTCGCTTGAAGATTACTTTGGCACTGTTTTGGTGCTGGTTTGTTGATCGGATAGGTGCCGTTGCACGTGACGGCGGTGAAGTTGCAGGTGTTGCCTGCGACGCCGCCTATAGGAGGGTTGGCAGCGCCACTACCAGCCATGCCGACGCCGCTGTAGCGCCATTCTAACGCCGTTTCAAGCGATCGGAACGCTGTTGAGGCACTGCTGGATGCCTGGACAGCGTCACCAATTGGATGGCGTCGGCGATTGGTGGAAACTACGTCGGCAGTGCCTCCTCCATCCATCTAAATGTCTGCCATGGCGCTATTCTGATTCCCAGACGACCCCAACTTCAGGCGGCGTTTCGCCGGCGGCGGCGTTCAAGGATGTCTCCGGCGCCACTGATGACGCCGATGCCGGCGTCCCTTAGGAGATGAAAATGCCTACTGTGGGTACGAATTCTTTTGTGTTTTTTATTAGGCTTTTGTTTGGGCCTAAGAAAAAAAAAAAGCCACAAAGGTCAATTCTTATTCTTATAAGACTAAATGTACAGATGGCTTAATATAAGGGACCAAAGGAATTATCTCCTGCATGCCATGCATTCTGTATAGAAAATTTAAGGAATGCCATCACTCCCTAAAAATGAGTTGACCAAAGCACAAAGATGAAACTTTGTGTTCAACTCTTTGGCAATTTATCCTATGCCTAGTGCTAATTATGAAGGTAAGCATATATAAAAGATTATTGGTCAGATAACAGTTTGTCAACATGAGGCCCCAAGAACATAATGTTTTAGCGAAAGTTTAAAAAGATAAACCAAACAAAGAAAATATATAATAAAAATAAAATAAATTAAATTATTTCTTGTTACATATGTGTTTAAACATTTCAAAATAAATAGGTTATGTATATATTTGTTGCCAAAGTGACTTATATTATATAATTTTATTTATTTTGAAACATGTAAGCATGTTATTATTATATAAAATAATCGGCCCAAAGGAAGATTATTTTTAATATGATAATAAATAAAGTAGTCATAAGTATTTGACATATAAAGTTATCTTGCATTCTATATGTCAGTCCAAAGACAGGCATATTGTTTCAATTTTATTGTCGATATTTATGAATTAATTTTAAAAAGGATACCAATTACAAGTTAACATTTATTGTCCAAAGACAGAATATTAATGTTTGTGCTAGGTATCTTGTATGATGTTTATTTTTCCATGAATGTATGATGTTTATGTGACTGATTGTGAGCTTTATTATTATGAATTCAGCATCTTCTATATCTGCAAATGTCAATAACATTCCTGTGCTTAATAGCACAAACTTCAAGAAATGAAAGGAACACGTTATAATTGTGCTCGGGTGCATGGATTTAGACTATGCATTAAGGGAGGATCGCCCTCCAGACCTCACTAGTGCCAGCATTGCTGAGCAAAGGTCTACTATGGAAAAATGGGAGCGATCCAATCGCATGAGTCTAATGATAATGAAGCACTCAATTCCAGAAGCTATAAGGGGTGCAATACCTGAGGAAACCCGAGCCAAGACATTTTTGGACCAGATAGCAAACCGATTCGCTGCAAACGAAAAGGTTGAGACAAGCACTATCCTTAGTAAGCTTGTCTCTATGCAGTATAAAGAAAAAGAGAATATAAGGGAGTACATTATGGAAATGTCTAATCTTGTGACTAGACTCAAGGCACTAAAGTTAGAGTTGTCGGAAGACATACTCGTGCACTTGGTCTTGATCTCTCTGCCTACACAATTCAATCCATTCAAAATCAGTTATAACACACAAAAGGAAAAATGGACTTTGAATGAGCTTATTGCTCAGTGTGTACAAGAGGAAGAGATATTGAAACAAGAGAAGATAGAAAGTGCTCACTTGGCTTCAACATCTCAAGGATTTGGTACCAGCAAGAAAAGAAAGAGAGACAATAAAGGAAAACAAACTGCAGTTCCAATGACTGATTACTACTCAAAAAGTGCTATTTCATAACTTGTAATTAACTCTTTTAAACACTTTTGAGTAGTGGTTATTACCTTTTAACCCAATTAACATATTAAGGACCTTTGCAATCATTTCTAATCAAAGTGTGTAAGTTTTGGTGTTTTTGATAGCTTTTTGCTCACCAAAGCAATTTAAGAATGAGGGAGATTTTTGTATAGTTCATGGCAAAGCAATTTGAAGCTCAAATTCATGAAGAAACCAAGCTTTGGAGCCTCGTGATCCTTTGCCATGGTCTTTCAAAGTATGCAAGGAAAGAACAACGGAGAGAGGACAAACAGAGTGAAGAAAACAGAAGACAGCAGCTGCAGTCTTCTTTCGCACTTTTGGAGCACTTCCCGAAGTTCATTTTCTACATGCTATATATCATTTCAAAGCTCAGGAAGTCAAGAATCCAACGCTTCAAACAGTGTACGAATTGGAGCTGAAATGAGGAAGAAATGGCCTTCGGAATACAACTGCATCAAGCTGAAGGACAATTTCGCACCTTGCGAAATTGGAACTCCAACATGCGAAATTAAAGCCTGCCTTGCGAAATGGAAATTGATAACAGCTACACAGTCACAGAGAAGCCCAACATGCAAAAGTGATTTTGCAACTTGCGAACTTGGAGCTCAAAGTGCGAAAATGGAATCCAAGTTGCGAAATCAACTTGCGAAATTTTCGCAAGTCACCATGCAACGTGCGAAACCAACATGCGAACTAGGATATTTGTGCACCGACTCTTTTTGATATTTTTCTTCAGATATTTTGTGTTTAAATCTCCATTTTCTCCTTGTATTCAGCCACTCATGTAATTCCTTAGCTAGAAAGTATTCAAGGAAGGGTAAATTACCTTCCTATATAACTCTCTTGTAATCACTTAAAAAAGAAATCTCAGGAGCTTGTTCTCAGAGACCAACTTTTGTATAGTTTTGAAGAAAGCAATACACAGAGCTTTTGCTCTGCTTTACCGTCTCATTTTGATTGTATTTTTCTTACTAGCCAAACAAGCTCTGAGGAAGTTTCATCAGAGAATGAGTGGCTAGGCTTTTAGTTCCTTGGAGCTAAGGTTGCCGGGAAAGGTTCCAACTGCAAAAATTGGTAGTTTTGTTGTTTCAGCCATTAATGAAGAGAAAGTATGACCCATTAATGATTTCTATGTTTTTAGTTAACTTAAAACACCCTCAATTCACCTGAGCCAACACTTGCTAAGGCAAGTGATCTCCGTCCATGGAGATGCACTAGTTTACCTCTTGCGAGCTTTTGGGAGGTGACTTGAAGGTAGGATTTTCTAGAATTGCCAACACTTGGTAAGCTTTTGGACTCCAAAGAGACATCCATTAGTTATCTCTTGCGAGCTTGAGAAAGGAAGTCCAAGGTTAATGATCACCTGGAATGGCAAATGCTAGGTGAGAGGCACGAGCCATTGCAAGTTGCATCAGTGAGAGGGAATTAGTGCTGAAATTCATTAAAGGGAAGCATCTGTACAACACCGGTTAGAGAATTGACTATATGTTAATTCTCTAATGCGAGGAAATGAACCAAGTGACCGGAGCTCTGTTTTTGCATAAGGAACCTCCCCTGTGAACCTAAACCTCCAAGGAATGTTTTTCTTCATAAGTAATTTCCATTACTTTCTTTTTGGTTAGCTTAAAACCAATCCTTTTCAAACCAAAGATTATGTTTTCTTTTAAAGCTAACCTTGAAATGAAAAAGCACCAAGTCATCTTTGAATTGATGTTAGTTGTAATTTGAAAACCCTTCCCAGTGAACGATCCTAGAGCCACTATGCTATACTAGTTGAGGCTATCCTAATGCATGGTGATATAGGTTATAAATTTTGTTGATTACTCCCTCACTCAAGGAACACCAGCTGGACGTGAATCAACTGAGACACCAATTGGGCACGAATCAATGACATCAAAGCAAAAGGTGCAAAAAAAACAAGATAAGGAGATCACTTGTTTTTTTTGCAAGAAGGTTGGTCATATGAAGAAGACATGTACCAAATACGCTGCTTGGCGTGAAAAGAAATGTACACTTCTCAACTTTATTTGTTCAGATATTAATTTAGCTATAGTGCCTACTGACACTTGGTGGATAGATATAGGTGCAACTACTCACATAAGTGTCACTATGCAGGGTTGCCTAAGGAGCCGAATGCCAACTGATGGTGAAAGATACATTTATGTGGGAAATGGCAACAAGGCTGCAGTCAAGGCGATTGGTCTTTTTAGATTACAATTAGACTATGGATGTACTTTGGATTTGGAAGAGACTTTTGTTGTACTATCGTTTAGACGGAATTTAATTTATGTTTCATGTTTGGACAAATATGAATATTATTGTTCGTTTAGAAATGGAATGATTAGTCTTTATCTAAATTCAAATGTTATTAGTACAGGTAGTCTAATAGACAAATTATACAAATTGAATTTAAAGGCCTCTAATGGAAATGAAACCTTGCAATCAAGTAATTATGGCATTGAGTAAAAATTAATAAATGAGAATTCATCAATGTTATGGCACAGGCGTTTGGGTCATATTTCAAATCAATGAATTCCAAGGCTTATGTCAGAAGGAATTCTTGATCCACTTGATTTCTTAGACTTTCAAGTCTGTATAGAGTGCATTAAGGGTAAACAAACAAATATGAGGAAAAATGATGTCAAAAGGTGCAGTGACGTCTTGGAATTGATACATACGAACATTTGTGGTCCATTTCCTACCCCTTCTTGGAATAGACAACAATATTTTATCACTTTCATTGACGATTACTCGCATTATGGCTATCTTTATTTGATTCATGAGAAGTCTCAATCATTGGATGTGTTCAAGAATTTCAAAGCTGAAGTTAAGAACCAACTAAGCAAGAAAATAAAGGCTATCAGATCTGACCATTGAGGGGAATACTATGGTAGATATGACAGATCTGGTGAACAACGTCCAAGGTCATTCGCCAAATATTTGATAGAGTGTAGTATCGTTTCTCAGTTCACCATGCCAGGGACTCCAAGCCAAAATGGTGTAGCAGAGAGGCGAAACCGTACTCTTGAGGATATAGTAAGAAGTATGATCAGTCATTTCACCTTACCAGAATCATTTTGGGGCAAAGCCATCAAAACTGCAGTTTACATTTTGAATAGAGTACCAAGCAAAGCAGTAGCCAAAACCCCATATGAATTATGGACTAGTAAGAAACCTAGTATTAAACACTTGCATGTCTGGGATTGTCCAGCTAAAGCTAGGCCTTACAAGCCAAATGAAAAGAAATTGGACTCCAGAACAGTGAGCTACTACTTTGTAGGGTATTTTGAAAGGTCGAAAGGCTTCAAATTTTATGACCCCTCAACTAGATCCTTCTTTGAAACGGGCAATGCTAAGTTCATTAAGGATGTTGAGTTAAGTGAGAGAGAACCATTAAGAAAGATAGTCTTTGAAGAGGAATCTGTTAGTATTCCTATTAATACGACTGGACATGGTAATATTATGTTTGATAACACTATTCAGAATGTACAATCGATAATAGAAATTCAAGACACACTTGAGATTCCTCCTGCTCAAGTTATGGAACCGATTCAAATTCATGAAGAGGTAACTCAGCAACCTCCAGAACCTCAAGTACAAGTGTCATTGAGGAGATCCACTAGAGAAAGGAAAAGTACAATGTCAGATGATTATGTTGTATATCTCCAAGAACATGAGTTTGACATGGGTCTGGAAGACGATCCAATTTTAGTTAGTCAAGTCAAACAAAGTTCTAACTCTGAAAAGTGGATAGAAGTCATAAAGGATGAGATGAAATCAATGAAAGACAATGGTGTTTGGGACCTAGTAGAATTGTCTGAAGGTGTAAAACTGATTGGTTGTAAATGGATTTTTAAGACCAAGGGGGATTCAAAAGGCAATATTGTTAGGTATAAGGCACGCCTAGTCGAAAAGGTTTCACTCAAAAGGAAGGCATTGATTATAAAGAGACCTTTTCACTGGTTTCATCAAAAGACTCCTTTAGAATCATCATGGCACTTATAGCTCATTATGACTTACAACTGCATCAAATGGATGTTAAAAATGCGTTTCTTAATGGTAACATTGATGAAACAATATACATGGTGCAACCGGAGAACTTTGAGTCTAACAATTCAAAGCAACTTGTATGCAGATTAAAAAGGTCCATATATGTTTAAAGCAAGCATCCCGACAATGGTACCGAAAGTTTAATCAGGTGATTACTTCATTTGGTTTTAAGGAGAACACCGTTGATCAATGCATATACCTCAAGTTTAGTGGGAGCAAATTCATTATCTTAGTGCTATATGTTGATGATATTCTACTTGCAAGTAGTGATGTGAGACTTTTGCATGAAACCAAGCGATTTCTATCAAGTAAATCTGACATGAAGGATCTTGGTGATGCATCTTTTGTGCTGGGTATACAAATCTATAGGGATCGTTCAAGAGGTATACTTGGGCTATCACAAAAGGCCTACATCAATAAAATGTTGAGTAGATTTGGCATGAGTAATTGTGCACCAGGAGACATGCCTGTGGCAAAAGGCGATAAATTTAGTTTGCACCAATGTTCGAAAAATGAACTTGAGAATAAGGATATGGAGAGGTTTCCCTATGCCTCGGTAGTAGGAAGTCTCATGTATGCACAAGTTTGTATACGTCCGGATATTGCGTACATTGTTGGAATGTTAGGCAGATATTTAAGTAACCCAGGTATGAATCACTGGAAAAAGGCAAAATGGGTTATGTGGTATTTACAAAGAACTAAATATTATATGCTCACATACCATAGATCCAGTCATTTAGAGATCGTGGGATATTCGAACTCCGATTTCGCAGGATATCTTGACAGTAGGAGATCCACTTCAGGCTACATCTTCATGTTGGCTGGAGGAGCAGTTTCATGGAAAAGTGTTAAACAAACACTTATTGCTTCTTCCACCATGGAAGCAGAATTCATAGCCTGCTACAAGGCATCAAACCATGGGACATGGTTGAGGAATTTTATCACTCGGTTGTGGATTGTTGATGGAATTGAGAAACCATTGAGAATCAATTGTGATAATAAGGCTGCAGAATTATATTCTAAGAACAACTGAAATTCATCAAAGTCCAAACACATTGACATCAAGTTCTTGGTTGTGAAAGAAAGAGTTCAGAGTCTTCAAGTATCGACTGAACACATAAGCACAAACTCCATGATTGCGGATCCGCTCACTAAGGGTTTGTCACACATATGGGTGTTATACACATTGATGATGTGCTAGTATAATGGGAGTTTGTATTTAGATTTTGTGTTTGTTTTCTTGATGTGATATTATGTTGTGTTATCTGTACAGACCTTGATTTTAAAGACTATTGTATTTGAATTCTCTGAATTGAAATGATGACTTTCATAAGCAATTTAGCATCAAGTATTAAAAGTGGAATTTGACTATTTTTTAGTCATAAAGTAGGACCAATTGGAAATAGACATATTAGAGATCACATTCTATGTAATTTCCATGCTACACATCCATACTTGATCCATGTTGCTAATTTTGTTAATATTGTGATCATTAATAGGTCTAGTTATAATTATGATTAACGAAGGCCACTTTGATCCTATGTTAGCATAATCAGTAGACCGGATTGTTTAAGGATATTAAGATAGGATAGCAAGATGAGCTCAATAAAGTACTATCATGAACATTGTTTTGTAATATATGTGGTCCAAGTGGGAGATTGTTAAGATATGGACTCACATATTTAACAATGATACGTGATTTTGCTATTCGCCTCTTTCGTGTCTGTTTTGTATTGGTTTTAAAAGAGTATGGGCCACCTATGTGTAGAGCCCAACGCCATCACAGGCCTTAGATGATGGGCCTAAGACTCGTGAGGCCCAATAGCCAAAGGGTATGGTCCCTAAGGTAGGAGGGTATAAAACCAAAAGAATAGTGTCTTCTCTGGATGATGACATATCTTTTGAATAAGAACAGAACCCCTATTCTCTCCCGCTCCCATCGAAAGAGAGATTGCAGAAAGGTGGATAACCCTCCATAGCCTTAGAAGATCCGTACCCGTTCAACAAAAGCAAAATGGACTCAGGTTTTTTTCATTTTCCATTATGATGTCTGGCATAAGTTCTCATATGATTTAAACATGCGATTCTTGTTTAATAATTGGATTTACAGTGGAGAACTTTCACCATAAGCTAAACAATAGCAATAAACACCTCAGTCTTGAAGTGTCATGTCAGGAGCCAATAAGTTTGGCAAACAACGAGTCATTTTTCTGGTTCTCTTAATATCATTTGAATAATCAGAAAAATTGATGGACTTCTTTTGGAGCAGAGTCGCAAATTGAAAGTGGAGATGGTAAGTTACGTGGAGAGGATGGCATGCAATGGGTAAGGAAATTGGAAGGGCTATAACTATGACTGGTTTTAATGAAAGAATGCATGGGAGAGCAGGTTTGGATAGATTAAAGAAAGTCCCATCTTTGGAGTGATCTCCAATTACTGTAAATTTCAAAATTAGCCAATCTACTTGGCTGCCTCTTGACTAGACCATCAAGCCTCGAGCAAAGTTGTATTGTCTTGAGATTTTGGACGAATGGTGGGGTCCTTGATCGGATTAATCTCAAAAAGCTATGGTGGAGGTCAAGTTGCAGCGTTGTTGATGCCGGATTTGTTTGGAGGAACGATGGGCAAACTTGAAAGCGTGAAAATCGTTTAGGTAGATGGCCCAAAAGGCAAGCTCAATCACATCTTCAAGCATTTGAACCTGGATCTCTAGCTCATCCAAGACGAGTTCGACAAGCACGAGCTCCATAGCGGCGCCTAGTTTAGCTCTCGCAAGACCACTGCCGCACTCCAACTACCCCCCAACAACAGCAGCCACGTGTCATCTTCTTAATTCCACTTTCCATGTTAAAATTTTCATTTTTTTGAAAATTCTGTTATCAAATAATTCTTCTAAAATCCCAAAGTTTCAAATTTATTCATTTATTCATTCATTTTATTTATTTATTTTTATTTATCTATTTATTTATTTATTTATTATTTTATTTATAAATATATATATATATATATATATATATATATATATATATATATATATATATATACACATGTACCCTTTTCAAAATAATCTTATAAGATTTTATTTTTAAATTTAGTTTACGAAACTTCAGCTCTTAAATTCAATTTTCCAAAACTCCAATATGTTAAATTTAATTCTTTAAAATTCAATTTTCGAAATATTTTTCTAAAACTCTAACTTTAAATTTAATTTTCCAAAATTCAAATTCTTAATTTTAATTTTCCAAAAATTTCATAATTTCGAATTTATTTTTTAAAATGCCACCTTCAAATAAATTTTCGAAACTCCATCTCCTTTTAAATCAAGTCTTCAAAAATTCCATTCTCGAATAATTCTTCAAAATTCATTTTCTTAAATTTAATCTTCAAATTTCCATTTTCAAATAATTTTTCAAAATTTCGATTCTCATATTCAATTTTTTTTAAATATTGATTTTTAAGTATTTATTCCAATTTTTCAATTTCCGAATTTAATTTCCAATTCCAAAAATTCCAATATTCATGTTAATTTATTTAATTATTATTTTCGTTATTGTTATTCTATTCGTTTATTTATTTATTTACTTATTTAAAATTTCATTTCTAAATAATTCTTCAAATTTCCAATTTCCAAATTTCTAATTTTTGCAATTATTTATCTAATCATTATTATTTTCGTTATTATTATTATTCCATTCATTTATTTATTCACTTATTCATTTATTTAAAATTTCATCTCTAAATAATTCTTCAAATTCCCAATCTCTAAATTCAATTTTCAAATTCTAAAATTTCAATTTTCGCAATTATTTATCCAGTCATTATTATTTTCGTTATTATTATTATTCCATTCATTTATTTATTCATTTATTCACTTATTTAAAATTTCATCTCTAAATAATTCTTCAAATTTCCAATTTCCAAAATTCTAATTTTCATAATTATTTATCTAATCATTATTATTTTCGTTATTTTTATTATTTTATTCATTTATTTATTCACTTATTCATTTATTTAAAATTTCATCTCTAAATAGTTCTTCAATTTTCCAATCTCTAATTCAATTTTCAATTTCCAAAATTCCAATTTTCGCAATTATTTATCTAGTCATTATTATTTTCATTATTATTATTATGTCATTCATTTATTTATTCACTTATTCATTTATTTAAAATTCCATCTCTAAACAATCCTCCAAAATTCCAATTTTCAAATTTAATTCCCAATTTTCCAATTTTCCAATTTTCACATTTGTTTATTAGTATTATTATTATTATTTTATTTATTTTCAAATTTAACTTCCAAATTTTCAATTCTTAAATTTAATTTTTAAAACTTCAAATTTTCAAATTTAATTTTTCAGACTTTAATCTTCAAGTAATTTTCTAAGTTCCAATTTTCATGACTCCCATATTCAAATTATTTTTTCTAAAATTCCAATTTTCCAATTTAGTTATTAAAACTTCAATTTTCAATTTAGTTTCAAAACTTGATTTTAAAAAATTTGTCTTTCAGACGGTTTTAAATCTTTTAAATTCATTTATTTGATCTGTTTATTTGCATAACTTAATTATTTTTATTTGTTCATCTTTCATATAATTATTTATTTATTCACTTTATTATTTTATTTTATGTTATTCATTTATTTATTTATTTGCCATTATTATTATCATTATTTTCTTCTTTCTTTATTTTTCTTTTCTTCAGTAAAATCCCGATTCACCAAATCCTAATATTTAATAAACGTGTTACCATTTTTCGTTCAGACATGCGTCTATTTTTCTTTGGTTTTTTAATTATTTTCTCATTTTTCACTATTTTAATAAGCACAAAGACAATTTTCGTAATTCCAAAATAATGAAATTTAGGGAATTGATTCATGCAAAAGTAAATTGGGTTTTGGTGAGAGCCCAACATATGTGATTTTATGATTGATTGATCAACTGGTTTGATTGCTATAAATGATTGATTTATTCCGTTCTATGACATGAATGTGATTATTCTGTGTTTGTTCACTAACTTTTGTTTTCCATGAAGTAAATCAGCTTATCACTTAGGTACGCTCTTTGTCTCTCTTCTTCATTTGGTATCCATTGATTTGTTTATCAATTGTCATGCTTGTTTCATCTCATTAGTAGAGACCCGTTTTTAGGGACTTAGAGGGGTGTTACGGTCTTTACCGTACCTTCCCAATAAGTAACCTAACCCCCGGACCCAGACTCAATTTTTCACAGAACCGTTTTTCTTTCAGGAGTCACATTTAGGGTTTTTATTTCTTATTTTGTTTTTCCCTTTAAAAATAAAACAAAAATAAGTGGCAACTCCAAGTCATTTTCTAAAAAAATAAATTGTTTTCAAATAAAAAGCGAGTTCGCCATTGAGTGGAAGCACATGAGTGAAAATACGGGATCCACAATTATATTCCTAATTGAGTACTAAATGTGTGCATGCAATGAAAACTTGATTCATTTATACCTTAAAAAAATGTTAAACTTTACTTGTTTTTAAATTCATTTAAAATGAAATAGTATTAGCAATTATTAATTATATATTTTTGATAAAATAAATCAATTATGTTTTTATGAGGATGTTAATAGCCACATTTTTAGAATATTTATATAAAAAATATAATTCATAATTTAATTAATTATGCTTTTATGAGGATATTAATAGTCATAATGTTACTATTCATATTTTATTTAAAACTATATATTTTATTTATTTATTTTGTAATTATAAAATTACTTTTATTTTTAATAATGGAACCAAATTTATATTATATAAATTGGATTTATATTTTTTTAAAATCAAAATAAAAAAATCATTTTTAAAATCAACTTATATAAATAAGTTTTTGGTGTTTTATTTTTTGAAAAATGTTTTTCAAAACAATTTGTGCAAAGGGAAATCAAAATACCACTTTTTAGAGATAGGTTGAAATCTCACTCATACATAAGATTTCATTTCTATTGAAATTGTTTTTTATTTTATTCTTATTATTATTAAAGTTGCCTAAACATGATAATAAATAAGAAAAGAAATGAGATTCTCATTTATGAGTGAATGAGAATAAAAATGAAATTCTCATTTATAAATGAATGAGAAAAGAAATAAAATATTCATTCTTACTCTTATTCTTACATACCAAACATGGGTTATGAGTGTTTTTAATATACAAGAATATCAATCGGTATACAAATGAAATTGAAGGTGAATCATAATATCATGTGTAAGAGAAGAATAATTTTGATAACAATGGGTTATGGTTTTCATAAGAATGAATTTACTACTTAATTTGTTTTTTATTTTATTAATATTTGACTTACATTGTTTGTTATTATTTAATGTCATAATATTGTTATATATTAAATAAAATGAACTTTAAACTTATAAAAATAATTACTTATTTTTTATTATTTTATATAATTAAGATAATGCAATTGAAAACCCATAATTTAAAAAAAAAAATCATTTTAATATATTTTCAAATATCCCAAAATACCAAAAAATTTTACATTTTTATTTTATATAATTAAGACAAAATATTTTAAACTAATATGTAAAAATATCACACTTTAATATATTTCTAAATATCCCAAAATTCCAAAATAAATTACAATAACAAAAGTTTATAATGATAAATTATGTAATTTATTGGGAAATTGGTAATTAACCAGTAATTATGGTTTCCAAATTGTCTTTGAGTGTTAAGAAAATATAAAAAGAAAAAAGAAAAAAAAGAAATCTATGTTTTTAATTTCATTGATTACCCACTCATTTTTATGTAGTGTATATTTTGATTATGAATTTATTATTGAAATGTGTGTTCAATTATTAAAATTAATTCATTAATTTTTAGATATTGTAAATTTAGAAATTAAGAACATGAAATTCTTACTTTTTACTTATCAAAATTAACCAAATTTTTTAATTTTATTGATACATACGAGTTATATTTCGACGTTATACTTGGAGAAACTTTACCCTACACGCCTAAATTATTCAACACTGGCTCCAATTGTTTAAACTAATGACCCCACACGCCTAAATTATTCAACACCGGCTCTAATAATTTAATGACTCCACACGTCTAAATTGTTCAACACCGGCTCCATTAATTTAAACTAATGACCCCACACGCCTAAATTAGTAAAATTAATAAATTATTTTATATGCTATTTCAGACTCATTTAATTTATTTTTTATTTTCTATATAAAAATTAAATAATTTAAAATTTCTAAAAATTTAAAATTTAATTTTAATTATATTTTATTTTCTTTCATTTTTTTATGTTGAAACAAAATATAAGAAAATCATTTTTTTTAATATGTTTTTTTCTTTCTTAGTACATTTTAGGAATCAAACACAGTCATAATATTTTGTTGAGATGATTTCTCTATTATTTTATATATATATATACTACAAATTAATAAAGAGGTTATTTATTTTGATTTTGAGTTTTTTTTTTTATTTTTCTTTTGACAGTTTATAACCTTTTTTTAATTTTTTTTATTACAAGTTAATGGAAAACGTTTTTTTCTTTTCTTTTGACGGTTTATAGTTATTTAAAACTTTATTAATTCCACTATTTTTAAAAGAAAATTCTAACTTTAATTGATTGAAATTCCTGATTTTTCAAAATTTAGGAAAGAATTGAAAATGAATATTGTAAAATATGACTATCATGATCATTTTTTTTTTTTTTCGTCTTTGACCTTAATTTAATTTATATTTATTTAATACTTAGTTTGTTTTTTATTTTATTAATATTCAAGTTACATTGTTTGTTATTATTTAATGTCATAATATTGTTATATATTAAATAAATGAACTTTAAACTTATAAAAGTAATTACTTATTTTTTATTGTTTTATATAATTAAGATAATGCAATTGAAAACCCATAATTTTAAAAAATCAATTTAATATATTTTCAAATATCCCAAAATACCAAAAATTTTTACATTTTTATTTTATATAATTAAGACAAAATATTTTAAAACTAATATGTAAAAATATCACACTTTAATATATTTCTAAATATCCCAAAATTCCAAAATAAATTACAATAACAAAAGTTTATAATGATAAAGTATATAATTAGTTGGGAAATTGGTAATTAACCAGTAATTATGGTTTCCAAATTGTCTTTGAGTGTTAAGAAAATATAAAAAAATAAAAATAAAAAATTAGGTTTTTAATTTTATTGATTACTTGCTCATTTTTATGTAGTGTATATTTTGGTTATGAATTTATTATTATAATGTGTGTTCAATTATTAAAATTAATTCATTAATTTTTAGATTTTCTAAATTTAGAAATTAAGAACATGAAATTCTCACTGTTTACTTATCAAAATTAACTAAAATTTTTAATTTTATCGATACGTACGAGTTATATTTTGAAGTTATTCTTGGAGAAATCCATTAATTTAAACTAATGATCCCACACGCCTAAATTATTCAACATCGGCTCCATCGCTCAAGTCGACCAGCGCAATAAAGCTGTAGATCCAATCCCCCCATCTCACTGGTCTTCTTCATTCATCAATCCCATTCCCACCTTCTTCAACCCGGCTCCCTAATGGCGGATGCTCTCCTTTCTATTGTCCTAGACCGGCTGGCTTCTCTTATTCAACAGCAAATTCATCAGGAAGTTTCTCTGGTTGTGGGTGTTGAAACAGAAATCCAAAGCCTCACCGACACACTCCAGGTCGTCCGAGCTGTTGTTGCAGATGCAGAGAAGAGACAAGTGAAGGAGGAACTTGTCAAAGTTTGGTTGCAGAGGCTTAAAGACATCGCCTACCAAATGGACGACGTGCTGGATGAGTGGAGCACTTCTCTTCTCAAATCTCAGATTGAGAGACCTGAAAGCCCTTCCATGTCTAAGAAGAAGGTAAGCTCCTGCATTCCCTCCCCTTGCATCTGTTTCAAACGAGTTGCTGGCCGTCGTGACATTGCTCTTAAGATTAAGGATATTAAACAACAAGTTGATGACATTGCAAACCAGAGCAATCGGTTCAATTTTACATCCAGATTTAGCAACGAGGAACCACAGAGGCTTATAACTATCTCTGCAGTTGACATTTCAGAGGTATGTGGTCGGGATAAGGACAGGGACACCATACTAAGGCAGCTGTTGGGTGAGAGTTGTGAACAAAACTTGGGCCCCTACACCATCTCCGTGGTTGGGATGGGAGGCATCGGCAAAACAACTCTTGCTCAACTAGTCTTTCACCACGATGAGGTGAAGGCTCATTTTGATAAAACAATCTGGGTCTGCGTTTCTGATCCTTTTGTCCCAATAAGAATTTTGAGGGCTATTCTTGAAGCCCTCCAAGGCCAGTCTTCTGATCTCCATGATCCTGAAGCTCTACAACAAAAAATTCAAGAATCTATTGATGGGAAAAAGTTTCTCCTTGTGCTGGATGACGTGTGGAATGAAGACTATCAGTTGTGGGAACAATTGAAGAATTGTCTCAAATGTGGAGGTGGTGGGAGTAGAATTTTAGTAACCACACGCAATGAGAGTGTTGCCAGGATGATGATGAGTACATACGTGCACCCCTTGGGGAGCTTATCATTAGACCAATCTCGGGCATTATTCAGCCAAATAGCTTTCTTCAGGAAGGGTGCCGAAAAAGCTGAAGAATTAAAAGAAATTGGCGAAAAAATAGCGGACAAGTGCAAGGGCTTACCTCTTGCCGTTAAAGCTTTAGGGAGTCTGATGCAGTCCAAAAATAATAAACAAGATTGGGAGAATGTGTTGAATAGTGAAATGTGGGAATTGGATGTTTTTGAGAAAAAACTGTCCCGTGCCTTATTGTTGAGTTATTATGATCTGCCCCCGCCACTTAAACTGTGCTTCTCATACTGTGCGGTCTTTCCCAAAGATCACACCGTTCAAATAGACCACTTGATTAAGTTGTGGATGGCACAAAGCTACCTCGACTCTAAGTCAGACAGAGAGATGGAGACAATTGGGAGAGAGTACTTTGAAAACTTAGCAGGTCGGTCTTTCTTCCAAGATTTTGAGAAAGATGTGGAGGGTAACATAATAAGGTGCAAGATGCATGATATAGTGCATGACTTTGCTCAATTTTTGACCAACAATGAATGCTTAATTGTGGAGGATGATTGTGAAAACCTAAAGACAAACTTGTCCCTTCAAAAGGGTCGTCATGCAACTGTAATTGTGCATGGCAGTACCAGATCCTCTCTCTCCATCAATAACGCGAGGAATTTACACACACTTTTAGTTGTAAACAGGTGTAGAATTGACTCATTTCCACTTGATTCATTCCAGCAACTCAAATATCTTAGAGCAATGGATCTGAGTGATAATGACTCAATTGTAGAACTCCCAAGGGAGGTGGGTGAATTCATACATCTGAGGTACCTTAATCTATCATGGTGTCAGAGATTGGAAACATTGCCCGAAACAATCAGTGAGTTATGCAATCTGCAAACCTTAAATGTTCGGTTTTGTTCGGAGCTTAGAAAACTACCTCAAGGGATAGGAAGTCTAATTAATTTGAGACATCTTGAAGCCCAGCATTGTTCGCACAGAGGCCTGCCTAAGGGAGTCGGAAGATTAACATCTCTTCGAACTTTATCCGGTTTTATTGTAGGTGGTGAGAATAGAAGTGATGTGTGCAAAATAGAAGAAATGAGAGGCTTGAAGGAGCTTAGAGAGCTTGAAATAACAGGATTGAGCAAAGTGGAAGATGCAGGGGAGGCTGAAAAGGCAGAATTGAAGAATAAGAAACAGCTCTATGGTCTGACATTAAATTTCGGACCACGGTCGAGTCAACCAGTAGAGATGAAGGAAGTGGCTGAAGCCCTACAACCCCATCCAGACTTAAAATCTCTGCGCATAGCATCGTATCAAGTCGAGGAATGGCCCAGGTGGATGATGGAGCCATCATTACTCCAACTAACACAACTTTTCCTTTCATTTTGTGTAAGATGTCAGTGCTTGCCTCCTCTGGGGGATCTCCCACTTCTCGAGATTTTGAAAATAGAATTCATGATGAAAGTGAAATATGTTGGTGGTGAGTTCTTGGGATCATCATCAAAAATTGCATTTCCAAGGTTGAAGCATCTGTCTTTTGCTGTCATGTCTGAGTGGGAAAATTGGGAAGTAAAAGAAGAAAAAGGGAGGAAAGTAATGCCATGTCTTCTTTCCTTGAAAATAGAACGCAGTCCAAAGCTTGCGGCAGTACCGGACCTCCTGCTCCAGAGGACACCACCAATTAAGCTTTTTTTTTAATTATAAAAAAATAAAGTGGGCTAAAGAGGAAATAGGTGGAAGCTCTTAACATTTGTCCATTGGCTCTGCACTGGTTGCCCTCCGTGCAAGTAATTATTCTCTTTTCTTTTTAATTTTGCTTTTCTATAATTATTTATCTCATCTCTTTTTTTCCTTTTTCTTTTTCCTCTTTTATAAATTTATTTATATATTTTGGCAATTCCCTAATCAATAATAGTAAGTTTAACCATATATTTTAGTTAATTATTAATAATTGTAATAACCATATATTTTAAGAAGTAATAATCCCTTTTATATAAAATATATCAATTTTGATACAAAATTGGTGAACTTATCCTACATATATTATTGAAAACTACTTTAAAAACTTTTAAAATATAAAAATAGTAAAATTAATTTTAAAAACTATTTTTAAAAATCATAAATCTTTGAAGGTAAGTATGTAAAAGTTTCTTTATTTTAGATAATAGTTACTATTATTTAAAAATAAAAATAAAAAGTGCATCCAAATCATAGCAGATTTTCCATTTTAAATCAGTTTGTTTTTCAAAGTAAAACTTTCTTTAATTTTAATTTATTATTATTATTATTTGAAAGAAATTTAATTTAATTTCCCAAATGCTTGAGAAATAACTAGTTGGAAAATTATATTCCTTCCTTGAGTCTTAAGTCAGAATATTCTTTTTTGACTGTGATAATTGATGAAATGCAGGTATGAGACTCCATGGGGCATAATCCATCTAAAACAATTTTTCAAATGAAGAGATGTAATTGAGTTTTTGGTATGAAAGTAAGTCTATCATTGTATTGGATTTCATGATAAATGAATGTAAAGTTGTGATTCATATGTGATGACAACACATTCCATTACATAAAAGTTTATCCTTTTTTTTCTCCTCCCTCATTTGTTGATCCGAAAATACTATATGTAAATTATTCGTTAGTCTTTCTTGTTTTATTATTATTAGTTTTTATTTTTAAAATTTTAAAAATAAAATACAATTTAGTATAGGAAGTACTACAAAAAGGAAAAACAAATCCTAATTTTTTTTGTTTGATACTTTTTGTCAAATAAAAATAATAATAAATTTGAATAAATATATGACAAAATTTTAGTGGGTTTAAATATTTTTTCAAATTTTCTTTACTTTGTCTTTTCTTTCCCTTTTCTTTATATCACATTTAATTCGAGTATATTTTTTGCTCAAACTTTCCAAAATTGAAGTACAATTCTATATTTTGGATAATATGCCACATTACAAATTTAACCAATTTTGTTTATATTTGTACGACGAATTTTATGACAAGTGGAAATGGTTTGATAGTTCATCCGAGAAAAAGTGAAAATAGTTTTTTCAAAACAGTTTTTGAAATAAAAATAATAAATATATTCATTTTTAGTCATTTTAAATTTATTTTAGGCTATAACTACAAGCCACAACTAACTCAAAATTCACATAAATATCAAAGAAAATGAATACATAATATTATTATTAAGAAGATCTCTCCCATCATTGAAGGGAAATAAAACACATAAGTTATGTTTGGTTTTAAAAAAATATAATGAAAAATGTGAAGAACATAAAATAGAGAGGAAATGTAAAAGAAAAGAAAAAACAAAGAAAAATAAAAAATAGATTTAAAATTAATAAATTATTTTATATGTTATTTCAGACTCATTTAACTTATTTTTCATTTTCTATATAAAGATTAAATAATTCAAAAATATCAATTGGATTTATATTTTTTTAAAATCAAAATAAAAAATCATTTTTAAAATCAACTTATATAAATAAGTTTTTGGTGTTTTATTTTTTGAAAAGTGTTTTTGAAAACAATTTGCGCAGATGGAATCAAAATACCCCTTTTTAAAGATTAGTTGAAATCTCATTCATGCATAGGATTTCATTTCGGTTGAAATTATTTTTTTGTTTCATTTTTATTATTATTAAAATTGCCTAAACAGGAGAATGAATAAGAAAAGAAATGAGATGTTCTTTCATGAATGGATGAGAAAAGAAATAAGATGTTCATTCTTACCCCTATTCTTATCTACTAAACATGGACTATGAGTGTGTTTAATACACAAGAATATCTTATAACAATGGATTGTGGTTTCTATAAGAATAAATTTTTTTTTCTTAAATTTCATTCTTTTTTTTTTTTATTAAGTAATCCAAATCTAGAAATTAATAGGAAATCAAATAGATTACATTCTCTATTTCAACGTGCAAATATGTTCCAAGTATATGTTGACATTTGCTATATTAAAATTTTAAAATTTTGTTTAGTTGCATTCAAAATCTTGTAATTCAATGCACTGATATTTAAAATTTTAAATTTATAAATATGCTTGTTAACGGACAACCTCCTCTCCATCGCTCTTTCACCGTCATCCTCGTCATAAAAAAAATACGTTTCCTTGACCACATCAAAAATTTTTTAGGTTAAAAAAAAAAAAAAAAAAAATCAATTCTTACAAAATCAGCTAAGTGATCCGATTTAACTATGGGACCATCAAGTCACATTGCTTGGTCCAAATGATGAACCAAACTGTACTATGCACCGGTCACCCATCCAATGGCTTAAATTGGCTAATTGGATCCGATTTTTAAAATATTAATTTAAAGTTAAAAATAACTCCATTAAATCTATTTAATGCTTTGATATTTAAATCATTAATTGTTAAGTATTAAATTTTACCATACCCTTTCTTAAAAGATGTTTTGTAAATCAATTTATAGACTTAATAATTTAATTTAAATTATTAAATATATTACGGTATTTTTTTTTTTGTCTTAGACCTTAATTTAATTTATATTTATTTACTAGTGAGTTTGTTTTTTATTTTATTAATATTTGAGTTACATTGTTTGTTATTATTTAATGTAATAATATTTTTATATATTAAATAAATGAACTTTAAACTTATAAAAATAATTATTTATTTTTTATTATTTTATATAATTAAGATTATGCAATTGAAAACCCATAATTTTAAAAAATCAATTTAATATATTTTCAAATACCCCAAAATACAAAAAAATTTTACATTTTTATTTTATATAATTAAGACAAAATATTTTAAAACTAATATATAAAAATATCGTACTTTAATATATTTCTAAATACCCCAAAATTCCAAAATAAATTGTAATAACAAAAGTTTATAATGATAAATTATATAATTAGTTGAAAAATTGGTAATTAACCAGTAATTATGGTTTCAAATTGTCTTTGAGTGTTAAGAAAATAAAAAATAAAAAAGAAATCTAGGTTTTTAATTTCATTGATTATTCGCTCATTTTTATGTAGTATATATTTTGGTTATGAATTTATTATTGAAATGTGTGTTCAATTATTAAAATTAATTCATTAATTTTTAAATTTTGTGAATTTAGAAATTAAGAACATGAAATTCTCACTGTTTACTTATCAAAATTAACTAAAATTTTTAATTTTATTGATACGTACGAGTTATATTTTGAAGTTATTCTTGGAGAAACTTTACCCCACATTATCAAAGTGTATATAAAATTTTGTCACAGTTTGGTTTGGACTAGTATATATTTGTCATAAGTTGAATTTTTTTGTTTTCCCAATTAGAAAATGATTGTTGAATATAGGCTAGGCATATGACATTATCCAAGTACAAGCTCATGGGATAATGATAAAGGGAAGCCTTCTTTGGTCTGACTCGATATTTCAACTGATAATACCAAACAACGTTCTCTAACTTTGTCTGGACTTTTTTCATGCTTAGGAATTGAAATGAATCATGATTTATGTCGATTTTAGATGAAGTGTGAATGTCATTGAGATATTTTACCAAAGTTGAGATCCACTGGAATACTCTTCTTACAAGCAACACCCAATCACTGAAAAGGGCAAAGATTGGCTTAGGGTTTTGATTTTTTCAAAAATCTGGGTAAGGATTTGTATTATAACCACAGGGCTTTTTGAATGAAACTTCTCTCTCAAGGTTTGAACAAAATCAGCTAGAGAAAATTAGGATGAAAATATATCTCAAGGATTCAATGTAGGCAGCCAGAGAGAACTAGATTTTCAGCAACCTAAAAACCCTCTTACATGTTATTAAAAGTTTTAGAAGGATTGGAGAACTTGATAAGTGATTATTGTGATCAAATTAGGATAGGTAAAAAAGGGCTGATTTTTTATAGATTGATTGAAAGTGGAGCTTGAAGAACAAATTTATTGTTCAGTTGATCTGTATATAGACCCTGAATAGATTGAACTGAAACAAACAGCCTGCCTATATCAATCTTGGATCTATCCAAGAGCAATTATCCATTCTTGCTTTTTCCAACCCCAGTTTTCTAGAGACCATCTTTAGATGTTGCAAACATTATTTCAATCTTCTATAAATTAGATAATGTTATCTAGGTCACTCACCCATCTTAAAAATTGTCTAACATTTATGAATTTTTCTGATGTGGGGACAAATGCAAAAAGTTCTTAGTATGAATAGATTGGATTTGATGGGTTTGACAAAACTTTGATTTGATTACAAACAGTTTGCGACAGAATTTGCCAACATACATTTTAACACATAAATTTCTAATAGGAAGTTTGAAATTTACAATAGCTCATATTTCTCTGGTCTTCCTGAAAATATCCCATTCTTGAAGTTCCAATTTCTCTTTCGTGAGTACTTTGAAATACTCTGATAAATTAACAATTAAGATAACATGTTCCTTCTGTAGATTTGCAATATAAGTTTTTTTAGCAAACTTTCCAATGGCCCTGCAGTTTTTCTAGACTTGAGGATGAAATTCTCTGAATGTTCAATTGGCAGTGACTATCTCAGAATTTTATCCTTCATTCTATTATGGTTTAACAAGTTGAACAATTATGTTTTTTCCATCTTTCCCAAGATGAATATTGACATAATCAATCTCCCATTTGCTATAGGGAATCTTGAGAAATGTTAGAATCATAAATGATAACTACGCTACGTTTATTTTCAAAATTGTTCACATCACGTGAAAGAGTAAAACAGATTGGCTTTTTATATTTTTATTGGTAACCAAGGAATAAAACCTCCTATTGGATAGATTTAGGCCAAAGTGCGTGTATTTTGTCAGATATGGCTTTGTAAGAGCCCTATAGTATGTATTTGAAGAAATATGCTTGTCTTATTGATGCATATAGAGACAAATAAAAAGAAAGTGGGGCTATGTAGTTTAATTTTCCATTAGTTATTTGAAGGGTGCTTTCAAGAGGATGTGATAAATTTAATATTATGATGGAGGACAATTTTGTCATTTTTTTTCCATAATGATAAAAAAGGTGGTTCACTTGGGAAAATGTTGCTAAAACAACCTATCCTTTTATGTCATCTTTTACTTGAGAATTGTTTTATATGCAACTTCTATCTTATGTTTTATGTATTATTGTGATTTATTTTCATAATTTTCATGTTCTTGATGTTTTGTTGTTTTTCTTTTCTCCCTTTCTATTCTTTTCTTTGGTAAGATCTAGAAGTCTCAGTTTTTGATAATTTGATGTTGCATTTCTTGTAGTTTGGAGCCAAAATCTGTTTAATCACATCTTTTCGAGATACTTGCTTCATTGAGATCAATCCCAGAGACGGAAATCCTACCAGAGGTAAACATGAACTTTTCTTGGTTGAGTTTGTAGTATATCCATTTCAAGTTACGAATTGATTCAAAATGGTTCATTTAAAGGTTTTATGCATTTGTTTCTGAATCCAAATCCCACATGCATTCCTTCCCTTAGCCTTTCCCTTAACTTTCTTGCTAGACAGTCAAAAGCGTGGCCTTGATACTCATAAAGCTAAACACCTAAAGGTTCTTTATTTTCTATACATCTTTTTGTATTCTTTATTATTCTTCTTCAACCTATTACAAGGTTTTGATTTTTCTTGAGAATTATTCTCTGGTTTTGAAAATTTACTCTCATTATCCATTTAAAGGAATTTTCCAAATTTCTTTGCGAAAGAGCTAAGTTTTAGCACAAGGCTAGATTTTTCTTTGTAGTTGTCAGGTCCAACTCTAAAGTTGTTCTAGGAGTTGCAAGACCCTTCCTACTTTTGTACAAAGTTAAAATTTTTGTAAGAACCAACAATTTTCTTTTAGAGAGTAACAATATTTACTCTCTATGGTAGCTACCTTAGATCAGAGTATCAACCAAGCGGGTAATCAGGAGCTGAGAAATGGTGTTTGGTCCTTTGCACCTTGTTTTGGCACCAGTGAACCTCACAATCCTATTGATGAAATAAACCTGAGTTTGAGAGCTGGCTAGTGCATCTAGGACATAAAGTCTGACTCTTGTGGCCCCTTATAGTCACCTTCTCAACTCTAGATCCTGAAACACAGGCGGATGAGTATAAAGTGGGAGATATATAAACATTTCTATTTCAAAAAAGTAATAAAGAATTAATTACATCTTTTTTTTTTTAAAAAAAAAGAAAAATAATTGGCTTTCCCTTCCTTTCATGTGATTTTTAGCTTCCAAATCAATAATTTATTATGCAATTAATAATGGAGGAATTGAAGCACTAACATTGATACAACATGTTGCATCACTTGTTTATTTTGAGCATAAGTTGTCATGATGTCCTTACCACCTTTATTACCATTTGTCTCCCACTTTGGGATATAGATATAGACTAACTGTAATCAAGAAGTGCCCCGTAACATAATGACACAAATTTTCAATGACTTTAAGCAACCAGGATGTAAGAACAAGTTCGTTGAAGCAAAAAAGGAGGTTCCCTTCTTAGGATTTGAGTCCTAGTTAGCTCATGTTCAGGGATCAAACAATGCTCAAAATTATGCTTTTGTTCAAGCTTCTTGCCTTAATTTGTTGGATACATTGGACAAATTGGAGAATTGAGGTAGGTATTCTTGAAGATGATTGAACTATACCTACAATAGCTTAGAAATTCTAGATCGATGCATATGGTAGCCACGCTCTTGCTTTGATACTATTTTTTCCATTCAATTTCCCAAATCAATTATTCGTATACAAGTGTCTGAAAAAAAAAAAGGAAGACGAGAAGAGGAAGGGGTGGTTTTCTTGTTAGGCTCTCCATACCTACAAGGAATGAAAAAGAGGAGAAATTACAAATATACCATCCATGGACTGATGAACCACACTTGGCAACAAAAGCACATATTGTACATTTCTAAATTGTGTATGAAGGAATAAAGTCAGCACAGTCAAAATGTCAACTCAGGTTTTCCATATTTGGATTAAAAATTGTTGTGAAATCCATCAGAGCTATTTTTGAGCAATCCATATTAGAATAGTTGATGTAGGACAACCTAAGGATGGGTTGCCCATAATCAAATAGGTGGACTGGGGTACTTATCTTTTTAGTATTTAAAGAGAGGAATAAGGGATAAAGTTTATGCCAACAAAATAAAATATAATAAAATAAGGGGAAAGAAGATAAGAAGAAGAAGAGATAGAAACCTTAGAATCTTACTAAAAGAAACCAAGGGAGTCTCACCATTGAGGATTACAATACTTGCAAAAAAAACTAAATAATATAGGAAAAGAAGATGAAAGAAGATAAAAAGAAGAGATAGAAACCCCATCTAGGAGTCTCACTATTGAGAATTGCAATATTTGCAAAAAAAAAAAAAAAAAAAAAAAAAAAAGTAATATTAATTAATCACCAATCAATTGCTTTGGTTTACATCTATTAGCCTTATTTATAGGTTTTTTTTTTTTAATAAATTCAAAGTCTACTATGATTCAAATAATTTATTATGACTCTAATTCTAGTTCTCTTATAACTTAATTAGCTACTCCTAATTTAATTCCAATAAATACTAATCCTAATTTAATTCCAAGTAATACTAATCCTATTTTAATTGCAACTTATACTAATTCCCTTTTTTGATGTATATTTTGGATATTTATCATCATCAATAGTTCTTATATCCTGACTTGTAGGGGCATGCTACATGAACCCATATTTTGATTTTTCAAAATAGATGTGTATTGATTGGAAAATAGAGATGTATTAATCAGCACCTAGCAAAGAAGGGGGTGCATCCTATGTACACTAGAAGTGTATAATGAGAAGCAAGAAGCCTATCGAAAAAGAAAATAATGTGAATGACAAAGAGAAAGAACTACAAAGAGAAAGATGAAGCAATACTAAAAATAGGTTACAAAAGTTAAAAAAGAAAAAGAAAATCCAAAATGGATTAAGTGTGCCCTTTATGTTGATCAAATAAGTAAAATGCGTTGCTACGACATATAATATGATTAAATTTTAGTTCTAATCTAAAGTTGTCTACAACTCATTGAAAGTACTAATCATCATATTTCTGTTTTCAATCAAATACACTGTTCATTAAACCAACTTAAGTAAAGACTTCGCTAGAATTCTTTAGATGTATCCAGATATATCAATAATCTGTTTAGAAAGGAAAGACGTCCAGTCTCACAGGATGGGGTTAAACTTAAATCCTTATCGAATCATCAAGTAATTCTGTAGGAAAAACAAAGTTAAAGGAACATGGAAATAAATAAATAAATAAAAACTGAAGTAGAGTTGAAATGAAGAAAAGAAAGTTCTAGTTCTATTCATTTTTCACATTTTGGCTAGTTATCTATCACCTTGTGTCTAAGTTATATGTGAGTGATAACAATGAGACTATTAGCATTATTTTCCTTTTTTTTTTTTGTTTAAAAAATTGCAATTAAATTGAGAAAGATTTACATTTTATTGCTTTGTCCAATGGTGTCTTTAGTTAATTGTGAATGACAACAAAAATAACAACAATAATAATGATAATGCTTATGGCCACATTATTGTTGTTTAGTAGTAGTAATAGTAGTAATAGTAGTGGCAATGGTATCATGTAAAAGTAGTATAGTTAAATGGAGAAAAGATGATCTAAGTTTGGATGTTCTGTTTTCTGTTACCTACTTAAAGATTAATCATAAGCATTACCGTTGGTGGGAAGTTGCTCAGCTACATAATGGGATTAATCATTTTTTTTTTTTTTCTCTTTGAATAGGAAAGAATTTGGAATGATTATTTTTTGTATTTTAATATTAGATAATAATGGGAATGAGAATGAAAAAAGAAATAAATTAACAATAATATTTATAGATATAATCTAAAATTATTTTTTATTTTCATTTAAAAAAAATTCAAACTACACATAGTTTATAATAATTTTTATGTTTTATTTACAAAAAATATCTTTGAGAGTAGATTTTAATTTTTTTTTTTTTTTTCATTCAGAAGTCTACTGGGTTGTGTTTTAAAACCAGTGCTCCATTTTTTAAAATAAAAAATTGTTTTTGAAAATTTATGATACTGTTTAATTGTTATTATTTGGAAATATTTTTTTTTTTAATAAAAGTTATTTTTTCACTAATTTTTAAAAATAAAAGGAAAATACAAAAAAAAGAAAAAAATAAAATAAAATTCACACAAAGCAAATAAAATAGAATATGATAATATCTTTCTTTCTTCATTCTCTTTTTACCTCCTAATATCAATACAAAAGATCTTCAAATATGTGTTTTTCTATCTTTTTAACTTCTCTTTTTTTTTTTTTTTTTTTTTTTTTTTTTTTTTTTTATAGAAATAAATAGATTCCAAATCAAGCAATTTTTAATAAAAAATATTTATTAATTTTTAAAAATAATTTGGAAATTAGGATTCGATTCAATTAGTATTAGAAAATTAATAATGCAAATTGATCAAATTAATATTAAAAGGTCACCAACCTAAATTCATTTTCAAGGGTTTTGCGAGTTTTTTTCTTATATATAATCATATTTTTCTTAAAAAATTTATCACTAGGTAAATAAACTCTAAATTAAGAAAAACTTAATGGTTGGATTTGCTAATGAGTCTAGTGATTTTAAAAAATAGTTTAAAATTTAAATAGTGGGCCAAATAAATATTGGAAATTTATGGATAAAAATTGATCCAGAATGATCATATTGTTTTATTTTATTTATTTATTTATTTTTTGTATAGAATCATATTTTTTTTCCATTTTTTTAATAGAGAAATGAATTTCAAATCAACAGAAACTTTTTAGTAAATTAATAATTTAATAATTTAAAAAAAAAATTAAAACTCAAAAATGTATAATAATTATAAAAATTAATAAACCAAAACTTACACATTATGAGTCGTGACTTTATTATTTCTACCATATAAAACTTTTTATTTATTTATTTTCTCACTAGGTAGATAAATTTAAATGAAACATAATTAATATTTTAAATTCTTTAAAGAATCTTTTAATTTTTACAAATAATTTAGAATTTTAAATCCAATTAATTAATTACGGATAACATAAAAATGTTAGAATACTAAATATGTGCATGAAATGAAAACTTGGTTCATTTATACCTTAAAAAAAAAGGTTAAACTTTACTTGTTTTTAAATTTATTTAAAATGAAATATTATTAGCAATTATTAATTATATATTTTTGATAAAATAAATCAATTATGTTTTTATGAGGATGTTAATAGCCACATTTTTAGAATATTTATATAAAAAATAGAATTTATGATTTAATTAATTATGCTTTTATGAGGATGTTAATAGCCATAATGTTACTATTCATATTTTATTTAAAACTATATATTTTATTTATTTATTTTGTAATTATAAAATTACTTTTATTTTTAATAATTGAAATAAATTTATATTATATAGATTAGATTTATATTTTTTTTAAAAAAATCAAAATAAAAAATCATTTTTAAAATCAACTTATGTAAATAAGTTTTTGGTGTTTTATTTTTTGAAAAGTGTTTTTGAAAACAATTTATGTAGAGGGAATCAAAATACCTCTTTTTAGAGATCCGTTGAAATCTCACTCATACATAGGATTTCACTTCCGTTGAAATTGTTTTTTATTTCATTCTTATTATTATTAAAGTTGCCTAAACATGAGAATGAATAAGAAAAGAAATGAGATTCTCATTTATGAATAAATGAGAAAATATATGAAATTCTAATTTATAAATGGATGAGAAAAGAAAGAAAATATTCAATCTTATTCCTATTCTTACGTACCAAACATGGGCTATGAGTGTTTTTAATATACAAGAATATTAATCGGTATACAAATGAAATTGAAGGTGAATCATAATATCATGTGCAAGAGAAGAATAATTTAGATAACAATGGGTTGTGGTTTTCATAAGAATGAATTTACTACTTAGTTTGTTTTTTATTTTATTAATATTTGAGTTACATTGTTTGTTATTATTTAATGTCATAATATTGTTATATATTAAATAAATGAACTTTAAACTTATAAAAATATTTATTTATTTTTTATTATTTTATATAATTAAGATAATGCAATTGAAAACCCATGATTTAAAAAAAATCAATTTAATATATTTTCAAATATCCCAAAATACCAATTTTTTTTACATTTTTATTTTATATAATTAAAATAAAATATTTTAAAACTAATATGTACAAATACCACACTTTAATATATTTCTAAACATCCCAAAATTCCAAAATAAATTACAATAACAAAAGTTTATAATGATAAATTATGTAATTAGTTGGGAAATTGGTAATTAACCAGTAATTATGGTTTCCAAATTGTTTTTGAGTGTTAAAAAATAAAAAATAAAAAAATCTAGGTTTTTAATTTCATTGATTACTCTCTCATTTTTATGTAGTATATATTTTGGTTATGAATTTATTATTGAAATGTGTGTTCAATTATTAACATTAATTCATTAGTTTTTAGATTTTGTAAATTTAGAAATTAAGAACATGAAATTCTCACGGTTTACTTATCAAAATTAACTAAATTTTTTAATTTTATTGATACGTACTAGTTATATTTTGAAGTTATTCTTGGAGAAATCCATTAATTTAAACTAATGACCCCACACGCCTAAATTATTCAACATCGGCTCCATCGCTCAAGTCAACCAGCGTAATAAAGCTGTAGATCCAATCCCCCCCATCTCACTGGTCTTCTTCATTCATCAATCCCATTCCCACCTTCTTCAACCCGGCTCCCTAATGGCGGATGCTCTCCTTTCTATTGTCCTAGACCGGCTGGCTTCTCTTATTCAACAGCAAATTCATCAGGAAGTTTCTTTGGTTGTGGGTGTTGAAACAGAAATCCAAAGCCTCACCAACACACTCCAGGTCGTCCGAGCTGTTGTTGCAGATGCAGAGAAGAGACAAGTGAAGGAGGAACTTGTCAAAGTTTGGCTGCAGAGGCTTAAAGACATCGCCTACCAAATGGACGACGTGCTGGATGAGTGGAGCACTTCTCTTCTCAAATCTCAGATTGAGAGACCTGAAAGCCCGTCCATGTCTAAGAAGAAGGTAAGCTCCTGCATTCCCTCCACTAGCATCTGTTTCAAACGAGTTGCTGGCCGTCGTGACATTGCTCTTAAGATTAAGGATGTCAAACAACAAGTTGATGACACTGCAAACCAGAGCAATCGGTTCAATTTTACATCCAGATTTAGCAACGAGGAACCACAGAGGCTTATAAGTATCTCTGCAGTTGACATTTCAGAGGTATGTGGTCGGGATAAGGACAGGGACACCATACTCAGGCAGCTGTTGGGTGAGAGTTGTGAACAAAACTTGGGCCCCTACATCATCTCCCTAGTTGGGCTGGGAGGTGTCGGCAAAACAACTCTTGCTCAACTAGCCTTTAACCACCATGAGGTGGAGGCCCATTTTGATATAAGAATCTGGGTCTGCGTGTCTGATCCTTTTATCCCAGTAAGAATTTTTAGGGATATTTTTGAAGCCCTCCATGAAAAGTCTTCCGATGTCCATAATCCTGAAGTTCTACAGAAAAAAATTCAAGCATGTATTGATGGGAAGAAGTTTCTCCTTGTGCTGGATGACGTGTGGAATGAAGACTATCAGTTGTGGGAACAATTGAAGAATTGTCTCAAGTGTGGAGGTGGTGGGAGTAGAATTTTAGTGACCACTCGCAATGAGAGCGTTGCTAGGATGATGAGAAGCACATACATGCACTCCTTAGGAAGCTTACCATTCGAGCAATGTCGGGCATTATTTTCCCAAATAGCTTTTTGGGGGAAGAGTACCGACAAAATTGAAGAACTAGAAGAAATTGGCAAAAAAATAGCAGACAAGTGCAAGGGCTTACCTCTTGCCGTTAAAGCTTTAGGGAGTCTGATGCAGTCCAAAAATAATAAAGAGGATTGGGAGAATGTTTTGAATAGTGAAATATGGGAATTGGATGTTTTTGAGAAAGAACTGTCCTCTGCCTTGTTGTTGAGTTATTATGATCTGCCCCCGCCAATTAAACAGTGCTTCTCATATTGTGCTGTCTTTCCCAAAGATCACTCAATTGAAAGAGATGGCTTGATTAAGTTATGGATGGCACAAAGCTACCTCAACTCTAAGGCAGGCAGAGAGATGGAGGCAATTGGGAGAGAGTACTTTGAAAACTTAGCAGCTCGGTCTTTCTTCCAAGATTTTGAGAAAGATATGGAGGGTAACATAATAAGGTGCAAGATGCA
The DNA here is from genome assembly GCA_030254885.1 of Vitis rotundifolia. Taxonomy (NCBI): domain Eukaryota; kingdom Viridiplantae; phylum Streptophyta; class Magnoliopsida; order Vitales; family Vitaceae; genus Vitis; species Vitis rotundifolia. Next base: position 9,596,882 of record CM058159.1, read on the forward strand.
AGATATAGTGCATGACTTTGCTCAATTTTTGACCAACAATGAATGCTTAATTGTGGAGGATGATTGTGAACACCTAAAGACAAACTTGTCCCGTCAAAAGGGTCGTCATGCAACTGTAATTGTGCATGGAAGTACCAGATCGTCTTTCTCCGTCAATAACGTGAGGAATTTACACACACTTTTAGTTGTGTCTAACGGGTATAGAATTGGCTCATTTCCACTTGATTCATTCCAGCAATTCAAATATCTCAGAGCAATGGATTTGAGCAAGGATGCCTCAATTATAGAACTCCCAAGGGAGGTGGGTGAATTCATACATCTGAGGTACCTTAATCTATCATATTGCAAGAGATTGGAAACATTGCCCGAAACAATCAGTGAGTTATGCAATCTGCAAACCTTAAATGTTCGCTATTGTCTGAAGCTTACAAAACTACCTCAAGGGATAAGAAGTCTAATTAATTTGAGACATCTTCAAATTACAGCCCATTATTGTATGCTCAGAGGCCTGCCTAAGGGAGTCGGAAGATTAACATCTCTTCGAACCTTATCCCTTTCTATTGTTGGTGATGAGAATGGAAGTGATGTGTGCAAAATAGAAGAAATGAGAAGCTTGAAGGAGCTTAGAGAGCTTGAAATAACAGGATTGAGCAAAGTGGAAGACGCAGGGGAGGCTGAAAAGGCAGAATTGAAGAATAAGAAACAGCTCTATGGTCTGACATTAAATTTCCAACCACGGACGAGTCAACCAGTAGGGATGAAGGAAGTGGCTGAAGCCCTACAACCCCATCCAAACTTAAAATCTCTGCGCATAACATGGTATCAAGTCAAGGAATGGCCCAGGTGGATGATGGAGCCATCATTACTCCAACTAACACAACTTTTCCTTTCATTTTATATAAAATGTCAGTGCTTGCCTCCTCTGGGGGATCTCCCACTTCTCGAGAGCTTGAAAATATATTACATGGAGCAAGTGAAATATGTTGCTGGTGAGTTCTTGGGATCATCATCAAAAATTGCATTTCCAAGGTTGAAGCATCTGTCTTTTGAAGACATGTTAGAGTGGGAAAATTGGGAAGTAAAAGAAGAAAAAGGGAGGAAAGTAATGCCATGTCTTCTTTCCTTGAAAATGGAATGCTCTCCAAAGCTTACGGCTGTACCGGACCTCCTGCTCCAGAGGACACCACCAATTAAGCTTTCTCGTACCTAACCTTAGTCTTTTCTCTCTTTTTCCTCTGTCCTCACCTTTTTCTTTTCTCTTGTTATTTTTATTTGAAAAAAAAAAAAAAAAGTGGGGTAAAGAGGAAAATAGGTGGAAGCTCTTAACATTTGTCCATTGGCTCTGCACTGGTTGGCCTCCATGCAAGTAATCATTCTCTTTTCTTTTTAATTTTGCTTTTCTATAATTATTTTGTTATATCTCCATTGTAAATCCAATTATTAAATAGGAATCGCATCTTTAAATCATATGAGAACTTATGCCAGACATCATTATGGAAACGAAAAGAATTTGAGTCCATTTTGCTTTTGTTGAAGAGGTACGAATCTTTTAAGGCTGTAGAGGGCTATCCACCTTTCCGTAAACTCTCTTTCGATGGGAGCGGGAGAGAATAGGGGTTCTATTCTTATTCAAAAGATGTAAATTAAAATGAACAAACAATATTTATTATATATATACCATTCTGCCTTAGGGACCATACCCATTGGGCTATTGAGCCTTCACGTGTCTTAGGCCCAACATCTAAGGCCCGTGATGACATTGAGCTCTACACATAAGGTCGCCCATACTATAGAAAATCGATACAAAACAGATACGAAAGAGGTGAATAGCATAATCACGTATCATTGTTAAATATGTGTGAGTCCATATCTTAACATGTTTATCTCATCTCTTTTTTTCCTTTTTCTTTTTCCTCTTTTATAAATATATTTATATATTTTGGCAATTCCCTAATTACTAATAGTAAGTTTAACCATCTATTTTAGTTAATTATTTATAAATGTAAATTCATATGTTTGTCGTCCCTTATTTTTTAAAATAAGAAGTAATAATAACTTTTATATAAAATATATCATTTTCAATACAAAATTATGAACTTATCCTACATATATTCTTGAAAACTACTTTCAATATAAAAATGGTAAAATAAATTTTTAAAACTATTTTTAAAAATCATAAATCTTTGAAGGTAGGTATGTAAAAGTTTCTTTATTTTAGATATTAGTTTCTAATATGTTAAAAAAAAAAAAAAGTGCATCCAAACCATAGCAGTTTTCCATTTTAAATCAATTTGTTTTTCAAAGTAAAAATTTCTTTAATTTTAATTTTTTATTATTATTTGAAAGAAATTTAATTTAATTTCCCAAAGGCTTGAGAAATAACTAGTTGGAAAACTCAATTCCTTTTTTAAGTCTTAAGTCAGAATATTCTCTTTTGACAGTGACAATTGATGAAATGCAGGTATGAGACTCCATGGGGCATATTCTATCTAAAACAACCTTTCAAATGAAGAGATATAATTGAGTTTTTGGTATGAAAGTAAGTCTATCATTGTATTGGATTTCATGATAAATGAATGTAAAGTTGTGATTCATATGTGATGAGAACACATTCCATCACATATAAGTTTATCTTTTTTTTTTCTCCTCCCTCATTTGTTGGTTTGAAAATACTATATGTAAATTATTCTTTAGTCTTTCTTGTTTGATAATTTTTGTCAAATAAAAATAATAATAAATTTGAATAAATATATGAGAAAATTTTAGTGGGTTTAAACATTTTTTCAATTTTTCTTTAATTTGTCTTTTCTTTCCCTTTTCTTTATATCACATTTAATTGGATCATTATTTTTTTCTCAAACTTTCCAAAATCTAAGTACAATTCTAGAATTTGGATAATATGCCACATTACAAATTTAACAAATTTTGTTTATAATTGTATGACGGATTTTATGACAAGTGAAAATGGTTTGATAGCTTATTGAGAGAAAAAGTAAAAATAGTTTTTTCAAAACAATTTTTAAAATAAAAATAATAAATATATTCATTTTTAGTCATTTTAAATTTCTTTTAGACTATAACTACAAGCCACAACTAACTCAAAATCCACATAAATATAAAAAAAATGAACACATAATATTATTATTAAGAGGATCTCTCCCTTCATTGAAGGGAAAGAAAACACATAAGTTATGTTTGGTTCTCGAAAAATATGAGGAAAAATGTGAAAAAAATAAAATAGAGAGGAAATATAAAAGGAAAGGAAAAACAAAGAAAAATAAAAAATAAATTTAAAATTAATAAATTATTTTATATGTTATTTTAGATTCATTTAACTTATTTTTCATTTTCTATATAAATATTAAATAATTTAAAAGTGTAAAAAATTTAAAATCTAATTTTAATTATATTTTATTTTCTTTCATATTTTCCATGTTGAAACCAAACATAAGAAAATCATTTTTCTTAATATTTTTTTTCTTTCTTAGTACTTTTTAGGAACCAAACATATTGTTGAGATGATTTTTCTATTATTAATTTATATATACTACAAGTTAATGGAAAGCATTTTTTCTAACGGTTTGTAATTATTTAAAACCTTATTAATTCCACCATTTTTAAAAGAAAATTCTAACTTTAATTGATTGAAATTCTTGATTTTTCATAATTTAGGAAAGAATTGAAAATGAATATTATAAAATATGACTATCATGAAAATCATGAAAGGCTCAAAATTAATAAAAGTTTTAGTATTGTAATTTTTTTATCATATGAGGATAAATAATAGCCATAGCAAAACAGTATTCATCCTTCTTATAGTGTATATAGGCATAGATATAAAATGAATTACTAAGCTAAACAACTCCTTTAGCTTTTATTTGGATCTTGAAAACACCGAGGAAATATACAAAAAAGGAAAAAAAAGAAAAAGAAAAAAAAATAGAGAAATATAGTTGGAGAGAAATTACAAGAAAAGAAAAGAGATAGAAATAAGAAATCCAAATGGAAAGTTTGAAGCTTCATACAGATGTTGGAAAGCTTCATCAAGAGACCTGAGTGGTGTTAAAATTGTTTTACTTGAACCACTCTATTTTCTTACCTATTGATTTGGAATTTTTGTACTAATCTATCAAAGTCCAAATAAGGTGAAATTTATAGCCTCGATTCCTTAGAGTCTAATATTATATAAAAATACTTTGGAGTGTAATTTTCTTCAAAACTAATCCCAAAATTTTTGAGAAATATAATTAGTCCAAGCCATTTCTGTGAACCTCTCCCCTATAATTTCCAAATCTTACTGGAATTTTCTCATGGGGTAAACACGGTCCAGATGTTATACTTCTGGTTAGACTTATTATAGAGTCTATTATTTGGTAAAATAATAAGGGATTTTAGTACTTTACCAAAAATTCACGAAAATTCAAAAACTACCAACTGGTTAGAGTTAAAAAAAAAAAAGAAAAAAAAAAAGGATATTCCTCATTCTTAGGAAATTCCTTTTTCTCATGAAGTTACCTCCGTGAACCCAATTCAATGTATTATATTAGATTGTTTGAGCTTAATTTGGGTCCTTCCAATATTGAAAAAAATCCGGATTCATTCATTATGGGTTGAAAGATACTACCAAATTCCCTTTGAGTATCAATGTCATAGGATGTCATTCTCATCGACTTCTAATAATTTATATGTGAATCAAACTTAAAATACAATATTTTTCTTCACTTTCTTGTCAACCAAACAGTCCAAGAAGTAAAAAAAAAATGGTTTAAAAATATAAAAAAAATTACACATATAAAAATCTAATTTCTAATAACAATTGCAACAAAGAAGAGGTAAAGAAGAGAAAAAAAAATAGAAAAAGGAAAAATATATGATGAGATTATTTACATTTAATGTCTCCTCTAAGTAGAGATAAAAATCTCTACTCCTTGATGTTTTAATCCAACTTTTACACCATTTTCTCTCAACAAATTTTTGAAGAAGAAGAAACCTCTAAGGAAAGGGAAAATGAAGAGAATTGACCTAATTATATTTCCTTTTGAAATATGAATAAACCTAATTATCTACATTAGGATGTTATCAAACTGCCCTTGGTTACCACCAAAATTTCAAGCATACCCCTTTGTCTTGTAGTGTCCATGTCTTTACGTGTAACATTTGGCAACTCTTTAGTGTGACATGTGGCGCTTCTATTATATTCTTAATAATTTTTCATCTGTGTAAAAGTTGGCAACTTTTAAATGTGACATGTGCCGCTTTTTGGCAACCTTTAAATGTGACATGTGCCGCTTCTAGTACATTCTCAAATTAATCACTCATACTAATTGTCTAGTTAATACAATTCTTTTATAACTTATGTGTGTAGTTTTGATATTATTTAACTTTCTTAGGTCTCTTAAATTATTTCACAAAGATTTTACTTACTCGAAAATTTAAGATACAAACATATGAAAAAAAAAATAAAAATTTTATTTCATTTGAACTTCAGTTGTTATAACAAACTTTCTATGTCAAAACTAACCCTATCTCTTTCTTATTTTATTTCTCTCTTATAATGTCACTACTTAATATTAAGTAGAGTAAGCATATTAATTTAATAGTTAAGATATATTATTTGTCAAAATTAATTGAGAATGAATTTCAATTATTACTCCTTGGTTGTTTACCAAAATGTCTGTTTGATTATTAAAATTTACTTAATAGTTTCAAATTTTGAAAGTAACATTTTAGTTGTAAAAATTAATTGAAATAATTAATTCTTATGGATACTTACATAAGTACCAACTCTCATTTCTAATTTTATACTTGAGTTGGTGAACATCGTATTAAGTTGTCAAGTCATTGAATTGTTCAAGATGTTACCTTTTTTAGTCATTTAATTATAGAAGATGATATCTTTTAAGGTTGTATTTGGTTGATGGGATATAACATGAAATAGGATAAGAGAAAAAAATAATATATCATATAACATGTTCAATCAAATATGAAATAAAATAAGTGGTAAGTTATATCATTCAACCTATGGGCGACATGAGATCCCCCAAGCTTAGATCCCTATCATATGTGAAAGATTTTGTGCCATTCCATATAACCGGAAGCCTTGTTATATTCTTTCAATATGGAATATAATAATTTTAAGTTGATAAATGAATATTCTTATCTCATGAACTATAAATTTATTATTGTTATCTATTTTCTTTATTTTTTCAATTTTTATATTTCTTCTTTTTAAAACAAAAAATTAATTAAAAAATTAAAATTATAGTTTGAAAAAGATAAGAATTAAAAAATATGTATAAATTATAATAAAAATAATGTTAATACATGTAGTATTTAAAATAATATTCAATATATAAAAATATTTTTATATTTATAACACTTAAATCTTTTAATCATGAACAGTATTAACAAAGATATTTTAAGTTAGTTACTAACACATGAATCACAAAAAAAAATTCTAAACAATATTAAATGAGAGAGAGATTTTTAAAAGCAAATATTGGATTGTAATTTTTATTTTAAACAAATATCTAATACTGTAATGTAATATATTTTGTCTCTTACTTGAACCCCAAATTTGTCCCATTTTATTTTTTTTAATCTAATATTTTAAACTCATTTTAATTTTAATTGTATTATTTATTATTATTATTATTTTATATTTCCTTTTGCCCTTTCTCTTCCTCTTTTTGCTTTTTCTACTCTCTTTTTCTTTTCTTATTACCCATTCACAGCCCACTGTCACCATTTTTTTCTCTTCTTTCCCATCCTCTCTCTTTCATCCCCACGGCAACCCCCACTCACCCTCATTTTCTTCCCCTTTCTTTCCCATTTTCTTTTTTCTTTTTCTTTCCATTTTTCTCTCCTCTCTCTTTCATCCCCACGGCAACCCCCACTCACCCTCATTTTCTTCCCCTTTCTTTCCCATTTTCTTTTTTCTTTTTCTTTCCATTTTTCTCCAAACCCACGGGCCACCTCTCTCTTCCCCCAATCTATTTCTCTTCTCTCTCCACCATGGTTTTAAAAACCGGACCGGACCGGACGGTCCGACCGGTTAGACCGTCGACCGGTCACCATTCCGGTTCGATCCGGCCATTGGACCGCAAAGAGGTTGAGCCGGAATCGAACCGGCTGAACCGGCAGTTGGACCGCCAAACCGGACGAACCGGCCGGTTCCTTCCGAACCGTCCGACTCAATCTTTTTTTTTTTCTTTTTTTTCCTCCCAGCATCCGCGCGGCTGTTCCTATTGTCGCCGGTCACTGGAGCGTCGTCCTGCTGGCGGCAGCCCCCGCGCGTTGGAAAGCCCTCCCCCAAAACGCTGCAAAGCCCCGTCGCCGGCCACTCAACCCCCCCTCCCCCGCGGCTATTCCCATTGTCGCCTACAGTGTTTGAAATATCGAAAATTTTTGGGCGATATTTCTCAAAAATCGTGGAGTTAGGGTTCGTGAAATTTAAATCCATTGGCAGAAAAGCAAAGAGACCCCTAGAACAGATCCAGAAAACACAGGGAGCAAAAAAACATGGCAATTTTTTTGGTTTTCCTTGGGGGTTTTGCATGGATTTTCTCGGAAATCAAACGAGGATGAATTTTCCCGGAAATCAAATGGGGGATGGATTTTCTTGGGAATCAAACAGGGGTTGCAAAGAAAAAATACAAAAACATGATTAGATTAGTAACTGTAAGGATTGAGAGTGGCAGTGGAAAATAGGGCTTTTTTTAGGGATTCTCTCGTCTGGAGGGCAACTTCAGAAAAGGGCTTCTTGATGCCCGAGTGAGAGAAGTGGATGCCCCTTTTGATTTTTAGATTTAGTAGAGATAAAAAAATAAAAAGGAAACAAATCATGAGAACAATTTTCCTCTCTCTATATAAATAATTATTAATCCATCTTTATTTTGATTAAATCGCTACCATTGAAATTTTGGTTTTTGATATTTTATAAATTAAAATTAATTTAATAAGATAAATTATTAATAATTTTAATTATTTAAATAAATTAATGTTAATAGAAAAAATTATTATCACATATTTTTAATAAAATTTTAGAAATTAAATCTCAAATAAAATATTTTATATAAATATTTTAGAAAAGGGCTTCTTGGTCCCTCTTGAGAGAATTCCTCCATATAAATAATTATTAATTATTAATAATTCATCTTAATTTTTATTAAATAAAAAATGTGGCTTGAGTTCAATGCATGCTACCATTGGCCTATGATGTTGTCAAAATTTACATAAATTTATTAATTTATTAATTTTTATAATATATAAAATAATAAAATATATATTTATGACGTCACCGATTCGATAGCGGTTCGATACCGATTCGACCGCCGATCGGACCAATGAACCGGTAACTTTTCCGGTTCAATGACCGGTCCGATTTTTAAAATATTGCTCTCCACACCATCATACCCATGATGGGCAGTCGATGCCACTGTTGGGCTTATATCGTTGGATTTTCTTATTAGGCTTAATTAAATTTGCTTGGCTTTGGTTTTGGGCTTGAGATTTGTTATTTGGGTTTGTTATTAGATTTGCTGATTTGGGCTTTATTTACTTTGTTTTTTTTGGTTTTTCTTATTTGGATGGGTGTTTTGGCACTATGCTAAGAATTGAAGAAACATGGAAGCAGTTGGAGCAGTTGAACACAGGGTATGGGTTGGGCTAATTGAGGACGGAGATTTTTGGATTAAAAAGGAAGATGGAAGTAGAAAACAAAGCGGGAAGATGTCTCTGAATTCTCTAGGCCTCTTTGTATTTTTTGAGATTATGTGCAATGAGGTTGAGAGATTTTGGTTTGTATTTTTTGAGCTTTGTTTGGGAAGCTATGGAGGCCTAATGCTAATGGGATTGCACTATAAAGTTGTATGTTTATCCCTGTTTATTTATTTTTATATATATTGGCTTATTTGGTAAGTATAGATTTTATTATTACTGTGTACGTTATTGTATTTGTTTAATTTTATTTTTACATTGTTATAAAAATCTGTTAACAAAAAAATGTAATATTTTTATTTGTATAATATTTTTTATGAATTTTTTTTTGTAATAATAAATTCAAAGCCATTTTTTCTAATGAACCGATGCCTTCCTTTGCTTTAAAAAAATGTTGTTTTTTTTAAAGTAAATATGTAATATTTTCCTAAAATATAAAACTTTTCTAGATTACATAAAATAAAACTAAGATCTTTTTCGTTAATATGTTGTAAATCTTTTTTTTTTTATTTGAAATTATTATTACTTTTTTTTTTTTTGTATTTTATAATAAAGTTGGAGATTTGGTTAAAATATGATATCATTTTCCTAATAAATAAATAAATAAATATTTAATTTTTATTTTTTATTTTTTATAAAATTGAAACAATTCTTATCAAGTAAACTAAATCTTTTTTTGTCTTTGTAAATTTGAAATTGTATTCAAGTGGACCTTTTACTTTCAAAAAATATCTTCTTTTATCATTCTTTAAATAATAATAATAATAATCATAATAATGAATCAATTGGATACTTTTTTTTGTAAAATTAAAATTTATTCCTTTAATAAAATTGAAATCTTGTATTTCGGGAAATTGAAATCACTCTTTTTTATATACAAATTTCATTTATTCTTTTAATAATAAAATTCAAATCCTTTTTTCATACAATGATACAAAGAATTGAAATCATTCCTTTTAAATGCTTTATTTTATTTATTTATTTATTTATTTATTTTACAAAATTATAAAGATCTTTATGTATTTATTTATTTTAAAAAAAATGATCAGGATATCTTATATGAGTAAACATAATTGGAATAATTTTTTTTTTTTTAAATAAATTTGTAAAAAGGTCTTTGTTTTGAAGTAAAAGATAAATTAAATTTTATATTTAGATAAACTTATAAAAAAAAATCTTTTATTTATTTATTATTATTTTTATATCAAAGGTAAATTTCCTTGGGAAAAGTGGGATTTGATTCACTAATATGAAAATATATGGTAAAAAGAACTGGGATATTTTAAATTAATATTATCTTCGCCTATGTAAAAATAATTTGAAATACATGCATTTTTTAATGAGCCATCCAATTATTCCTAAAAATGTTTTTTTACTTCCCATGTCATTCAAATCAATTGGTAATTAGACTCCTCCATATAAATGTTTCTATTCTTTTTAGATATTTTATAATTTGAGATTTTTTTTTTCTCTAAAAACAAACACCAACATTTTTTTTTTTATTTCCCAGAATTATAAGAAGAAATATTGTTAAACAAATCCTATTTAATCATAATTACAAATTTAAAAAGTATAAGGTTGTTTATTAAATAATAAATAATAAATTTAATAATATATCATTATTTTAATTTATTTAATATAAATTATTTATTTATTTATTTATTTATTTATTTATTTTTATATATCAAAGTACAATCGTATTGTAAAACATTTTATATATGAAAAACTCTTTCAATAAATTTTATTCGCTATTATATTAAACAATTATTAATATTATATAATAAATACAAATTTATTATTGGTTTATTTATTATCAAGAATATGAGTTTATTTTTAACTTATTAATACTATAATAAACTTTTTTTTTTTTTTTTTCAAATTCTTACTTTATAATGTTTATAAAGAAAAAAAAAAGGATAACCGATTAAAAGGGATAAAATTCCCTAAATATTGCAAAACTAACCCCCCACTTATTTAAGTCTCAAAAATGACCCAACTCGGACAAAAATACCCCTCAGCTATCTCTTCAGCCCATTTTCCCTCCAACTTTAATTTTTCCCTGTGCTGCGTCCCTTCCTTACCCTACAAACCTATTTGTTCCATTTGTTAACCTGCAAGAAAGAAATCATGAAGGACTTTTCCATTCATTGTAAGAGAACAAAAAGGCAACACAACACAAGGAAAAAACAAAAAGTAAGTTTCACTATTTCTTTCTTTGATTTCAATTTTTCGAATGATACATATGAACCTTCATCCATGAAATGAGAAGAAACCCTAAGTGTCTTATTTTGGTTCCTTTTATTTATTTTCAAATCAAACCCTATTTTTAATCTTTTTGATATTGTGTGTTGATTTAGTTTATGAAAATGGCGGAAGAAGAAAATTCGTTGATGAAAAATATAAAATGGAAGAGGTATAAAATTTTGGAACAAAAGGGAAGTGAAACAAAGCAAGGTTTAGAAACCTCATCATTGTCATTAGAAAATGAGAAGAAATCAACTGATTCAGTAAGCATTAATTTTCTACTTGAAATTTTGGTTTTTAATTTTTTTTAAATTTTTTTTTATCCCTTTTAATCGATTATTTTTTTTTTATGAATTTATTTTTCATGAATTGATAATCTAATTGAATAAAACTTTTATGGAATTGAAGTTGAAAATTTTCTTGGTGAGGTTATAGTCCAAGGTTTAAAGCAATATTTGAATTATTAGAAAAAACTAAACTTAACTACTATCAAGTTCAGCATCAAAAGGTTTTGAAATTTTGTGTAATGAAGTTATTTGTTATGAATTTATAACATATTTGAATATAATTTTTATGAAATTATTTTATCCAAATATTTAGAATTTTGATTTAAATATATATGTTAAGAAAAAATTGAACTTAACTGCTATCAAGTTCATTGTCAATAGGTTCCAATTTCAAAATGGTTTGGTTTTGTTTCAAATTTTAATAAACATTAGAATAATGTCTGTCAAATAGCTCTAACATTGATTATCTGTGTACCATGCAGTGGTGACTGTGGCATGTTTGTTATCAAATATGTTGAATACTTAATGCACAACCATCCATTGAAGTCATTAACAAGTGCTCGAATGGATTGGTTTCGGGAAAAGATGGCAATAGAGTTATTTTATATGAAATACTTGCCTATGTAATGAATTCATGTTGATATTTCACATTTTGATAATGTAGTTGGATGGTTTGTTATATGTAATTGGATAGCTTGATATATGTAGTTAGACATTTTGATAAATGTAGTTGGACAACTTGATATATATACTTGGATATTTTGATGAATGTAGTTCGATAGTTATGTATACAATTGACCTTTTAAACTAAACTTAACTGTTGTCAAGTTGTTTTGTGTACAAACTTGAAGGTAGTTAAGTCCACAATCTTAATAGAACACTTGAATTTAACTACTATCAAGTTAACTGTGAACAAACTTGAAAGATATTAAGTCGAGGTTTATTCTAGAATAACATATTTAATTTGGACTTAGCAGGTATCAAGTTGATCTTGTATAGACTCATAAGAAGTTGTGTCTACAGTTGCCATTTTAACCTGAACTTAACTATTGTCAAGTTGTTTTATAAACAAACTTGAAGGTAATTAAGTCCACAGTTTTCAGACAAAACCTGAACTTAACTATTGTGAAGTTGTTTTATATACAAACTTGAAGGTAGTTAAGTCTACAGTTTTCAAACAAAACTTGAACTTAACTATTGTCAAGTTATTTTATGTACAAACTTGAAGGTAGTTAAGTCCACAGTTTTCAGACAAAACCTGAACTTAACCAAGGTCAAGTTGTTTTATGTACAAACTTGAAGGTAATTAAGTCCACAGTCTTCAGACAAAACCTGAACTTAACTATTGTTAAGTTCCTTATAAATAAACGTGAGGAAAATTGAGTCCATAGTTTGAGAATAAACATGCAATTTTCATTCATACTTTATACATAACTCATCATAATATATATGTACAAAAATAACAAATATCTCCATTTTTGTGGGTATGCAAAAAAAGGGGATCATTATTACAATATTCATCTATGTGCTTATCCTATCACTTTATACAAAAAAGTAACTTACATTTCCATTCACATCGATACCAAAAAAATAAAAAAGCTCACTATCACAATTTTCATTCCATGTAAGTTCATAGAGTGCCAAAGCTATCATGATATCAAGGGATTGGTTGTTTGCATGTTTTCCAATTATGCCCATATTGACCACATCGGCTACAACGAGATGTGCACTTACCTTCTCCACCAGAAGGAATTCTTACTTTCTTGGGTCTTCTTGTTGGGCGTCTCGTTTTAGGTGGTAACATAACTTTGTTACGAATGTGATCAGGTATTACCCAATCTATTTCATTTCTAGTTGGATAAATACACTCTGAATATGAAGATAACAATGCTTTAGTAGTAAAATACTGGGAGCACAAAGTGTAACATGAAATGTTGTAAAATCTACAAGCAGCAATAGCATGTGCACATGGAATATGATCAAGATCAAATTGTCGACATGTGCATGAACGAGTGTCTAAATTCACTTGAACACTAATGCCAGCATATTTAACATTACACTCCTTGGAGTTGATAGGTTTCACTAGAGATGTTGTTGAAATATTATACCTTGAATGAAGTTCTCCATCAACCCACATGGTAAGTTCAGTTGACATTGACGTTGCTTGTTGTTAACGAGTCACAAATCATTTTTGAAGTAAGTTTCTTAATTCTTCAACCAATTGCAAAACCGGAAGATCTCTAGCATTTTTCAACACAGCATTAAGGCTTTCAACGATCCCTGTCGTCATGATATTATATCTTTTTTCGATAGAATATGAATGTGCCCATCGATCAACTCCTATATCCATCAAATATCTTGCTACTTTTGGGTCAATCATCTCGAGTTACCCAAATATAAATTTAAACTCTGAAACACCATAAGCATGGGCAACATCATGGAACAACTTATGAATTATAGGATTCTTGAACTTTGTCTTCAAATTTTGTCCAATGTGATAAGTGTAGACACCATGCCTCACATGGGGAAATACTTTATGTACTGCTTTCTCAATGCTACCATGTCGATATGATATCACAAAAAAATCATCAATGTGTCCAATTGCATCATGCAATTTTTGTAAAAACCACTCCCATGAGGCATCATTTTCTGAATCACCAATCCCAAAGGCTAAAGAGTATATCTGATTGTTGCCATCTTTACACGCTGTAATAAATAAAGTCCATAAGTACTCTGCTTTCAAAAATGTCCCATCAACTGCAACCACAGGCCTTATTGATGTGTGAAACCCAACAAAAGATGCACCAATCGACATAAAAAAGTATTTTAATTGATTATCACAATCAGTAACTATATCAGTAATGGTACTAGGATTTTTTTGCTCTAAAACATAGCAATAAGATGGTAAAGTGTTATAAGACTCCTCAGGTGATCCCCTAATAGAACTTAGAGCAAGTTCTTTGGCTCTCCACGCCATATCATAACTGATTTGAATGCCATATTGCTTTCGAATGTCTGCTACAATGTCTTTTGGTTGAAATTCAAAACCAACCCCTTAATATGTTTCTCTTATACTCTCACCAATCAACCAACTACTTGGATGTCGATTGTCACGAGACATCATATCTAACTGACAAGTGTGTGTTGAATAGTATTTCATTATTTGAAACATACTGGAAATCCCCAACTTCGTAGCACGAACTCACCACTTGCATTCTTTATCAAAACATTCAACAAGCAATAACTCAGTAGAAGATTTAGTTGTTTTGAACTCAAACTTCCTTTTGAGAGCCATCATATACAACTTCTTCTGTAATTCTTTCTTACTTGAGTATATTTGGTGCTATTCTAGATGGTCATCACTAATTCCACTAACTATAGGTTGTTGCATCATGTTTTGTCCTTCATTTGCTACACCTTTGATTATAGTTGGATTGTCATGTATGAAACCATCATTTGTATCAATCATGGTCAAGATTTCTGCACTCTAAGCTGAACCAATTCTGAATGAGCCAATTTAGGTCACTTGCTTATGATTAGTAGGGTTAGTATCCATCCTATAATCCTCCCCATTAATTACAGTCTCATTCATGTTTCAATCATGAACTTTATACCCTTTAAGTGACTCATTTTGAAATCTTGGTCCATTTTCACCATTAACAGTAAGAGTTTCAACTGAATCACAATGAATGTGTAAACTTTTATGCATCAACATTGAGTCCCCGTTCAATTCTTTATCAATCTCAGAAAAACTATGATATTCGGAATGAGAATTGCAAATTGCTTTTTGACTGTGATTATCAATTCTTTTTTCAACTCTGATGCATAATGGAACAGACAACTTACCATTTGTACAATTTAAACCAATAAAGAATTTCACATCCCCATCATCAGTTAGTTGTATAGGACTTGTGGGTATGTTGGCATTGAATACATACTTCATTGAAAGAAAACAATTCGTTGGATCTAACTTAAGAATATGATGGACAACCCCTAATAACTCTTTATATGATATAGTTTTCGGGACCTCAATGCCTTTACCTATACTTCCTTCAAAATAAAAAGCATTTACATCTCGTACCCATTCTCTTTCATATAAAAGCATTATTCCTACTTCATCAACCACTGAAATAACAAAATAATTCAATTATTGGCATCAACATACAAATTAGAATATTTTTTAGTTACATCATAGCATTACCATCAATAAGTAGGCATTAATTTTAAAAAACTCATTCATTATTAAATACATATTATTTCATTACACATATTTATTTTTTTAATAAACAACAAATAAATAATATTATTAATCATCTTTACTACCTCAAATAATACCAATAATGCTATAGAAATACAATGTATATAGTTATTAAATAAATTCAGATATTGTAACTCTCAACTATTTTAAATAATAAAAATATATTTATTTACTAAAAGATTGGTTATGTTGTAATTCATTTGATGTCAATGGTAATTTGCAAATGATTCAACTCAAATTGATTATAATTAAATAAAATAACAATAATATAATATTACTATAAAATAACTATATGTAATCTTAACTTACATCAAGTTCAACTTAACATACATCAAGTTCAACTTAATATCCGTAAGGTGTGTATAACTAAAAAAGATAACTTTATATATTATATGAAAACCCTATTAACACATATATTTACATCTATATAAAGAACAAATATGCAAACAATACCAAAACCATCATAAAATTTCATAAATTTTATTACTTACCATCATTTGATTTTTCCATATGAACAATGTTTCTCCACACTACACTTTTTAAGTTGATTGTTTCCTTCTTTTAACCCCTTTTTTCATGGCTGTAAATGATATTAAAAAAATAATAACAATTTCAAACTTATTTAAATATTTACTACATCTCATTAAATGTTTGAAAATATTCAATAAATAAAACATGAAAAAAAATATGAAAAAAAATATGAAAAAAAAAATAAACGTATACTGTTTATCCAGTCATAACTTTAAGCACTGTTTATCCAGCCACAACTTTAAGCGCTTTAAATTTAAGAAATTTGAAGAGAAACTATGTGTGAAACTTAAAGAAATGTACTGAAAAGAGAGAAACAAGAATAACTGGAGAAAATGAAAAAAAAAAAGGAGAAAGTTGAAGAAAGAATAAAAAAGAGGTGAAGAAAGGGAAATAAAATTAGAATGGGAGGGAAAAAGAAGTTGATGTAATTGAGGGGTATTTTTGTCCAGATTGGGTCATTTTTGAGGCTATTAAAAGTGGGGGGTTAGTTTTACAATATTGAGGGATTTTTGTCCCTTTTAATCAGTTATTCAAAAAAGAAAATTTTCAAATAAAATATCTAAAAAGAAGGGAAATATCTACATGAAGGAGTCTAGTTGTCAATTAATTTGGATGTCATGGTAAGTAAATGGGCATTTTTGGGAATAATTGAATGACTTATTAGAAAGTGTATGTATTTCAAATTATTTTTAAATAGATGAAGATAATACTAATTTAAAATATTTGAGGTTCTTTTTTCTATATATTTTCATATTAGTGAATCAAATCCCACTTTTCCCAATTTCTTTTCTTAATAAAGGTTAAAAAAAATTGTAACATTTTTTTTTTATAAATAAAATTGTAAATGGATTTTCTTTTTTAATAAAATTGAACTGGCATCTTTTTACATAAAATCTTGAAAATCATTTTTTTTTTTATGATAAATGTCAAGTAAAATTCCTTCCTCTTGAAAACGTGAAAATGTAAAATTCTCTCTTTAAACCAAATATAAAATTTTGAAGTTTTTTTTTTTTTTAAATAAAAAATCAAATTGGAATGCTTTTGTGAATAAAATTTGAAAAATTATTTTTTGAAAGTAAATTTGGATAAACTTTTTTTTAATAAATTCAAAACTTTTAAAGGCAAACAATAAAATTGAAATTTCTTTCTATGAAACCAAAGATATTTTTTTTCCTAATAAATTATGAATCTTTTTTCTTAAATCAAACAAAGACTTTTTTTTTTTCTCTTCTTTTTCAATAAAATTTTTAATGAAATCAAATAATACATTTATAGACCCCAAAATTTATCTCAATTTTTTTTTACATTAATTTCGAGCCCAATTTTATGCTTAAATTTCAAATCCCAATTACGTGTGATGTTTTTGATCCACTCCCTATTTAATTATTAGTTTTTATTATTTTACATTTTATTATTATTATTATTATTATTATTATATTTTTATTTATTTTTCATTTTCTCTTTCTTTTTTCTCTCTCCTCTCTTCCTTTTTCTCCTCCACCTACCTACCCCACCCACTTTCTCTCTCTCCTCCCATACCCCCACGTCACCATATGCCCCCTCACCTTTCTTCTATCATTATTTTATTTTATTTTATTTCTCTTCTTCCTACCCATTTTTCCTCTTCCCTCTGCCCATTTTTCTTCCTCGCCGCCGCCCCCATTTTCTTTGGGAGAATTGGGCTTAAACCCATTTGGTTTTAATAATTAATAAAGAGTTCCTTCAAACATTCATAATTAACCATAAAGATATCAAATAGAAATAGACAAAAATATTCACTTAACTCATTTTTATCTTTATTCTACCGCCCTTCACATGCCACTATTCTTTCTTATTTAACCATTTTTAAATTTTTCATTATTTTTTAAAACTCTTTTATAAATAATTAAAAAATCAACATTATTTTTTATTTTTAAATTATAAATAAAAAAAATTATATTAATGATTCAAAGACTATTTTGGAAAATACTTTCTAAAAAAATATTAATTTAAATAAATAAATATTATCTTTTATATTTATTTTTATCTTTTACATTTTAGAAGTAAACAATTTAATGATTAAAATACTATTTAAAATAAATATATTCACTATTTTATTTTATATTAAAAAGTATGTTAAAGTTTTTTTTTTTTACTATTATAAAATAAAAAGTTTAATTTTTTTTTAATCTCCTTTCTTCTTTATTTTAATAACTTTTTAAACATGACTTTTAGTAATAAGTTATATAAAATGTTACAAAATTGTTTATTAAGGATTTTTTTTTTAATGATTTGAATTAATTGAAAATTTATTAAAATAAGAAAAAGAAAAAGAAAGAAAAAGGATAGATGGAAAGTTTTTATTTTAAGTACTCAATTAAAATGTTTTCATATGACCTAACTTTAGAAGTGGATTATATCAATACATAGTAGAGATTAAATTTTTCTAATATAAAAGGGTTGAAAGGTATATTTACTTATTTTAGATGAAAACAAATAGTTAAAAATTATATAGATTATATTTGAGTTTGGTTTTAAAATATTTTTCTAGTTTTTATTTTCTATATTGTCTCTTTTTGAAAATATTTTTAATTAAAAAATGAAAATTGAAAACCTTGTTTAGTACTATTTTTTTTATATGAAAATAAAAAATAATAAATTTTATTTATTCATTTATTGCGCCACTGTACAATTGTATTACACTAACTGTACAAGGGAAATGTACTAAGTGTACAAAAGTGTACAAGGCTACCCTTTGTGAAATATTAGAATCGATTATGAGTCATTCATTCATTTATTTTATTACTCATGAATTGTACACATATGTCATGCACTTTATTTAATTCCTACATGAAAATTCCAATATTTTTCCCAATAATAATATTTGGAGAATTTTTTTTTTTACCTTAAATCATCTACCATCTTCTCAACTAAATCATTGAAAATATGGTTAAACACTCCTACGTGGACACATAACTTAGGAGGGATATAAAATTTGTGTCATTGTGTAAGGGTATTGCACTAATTATACAAGGGAAATGTACTAATTGTACAAAGGTGTACAAGATTACCCTTTGTGAATGATTTTAATTGATTTTAAACTACTTTTTTATTTTCCTTGTCACCTAATGATTGTACACCTATATCATGCACTTTATTTAACTCTCACATGAAAATTCCAATATTTTTCCCAATAATGATATTTGGGGAAAAAAATTGACCCTAAGTCATCCACTATTTTCTCAACCAAACCATTGAAAATATGATTAATACACCTACATGGATATATAAATTTGGAGATATATGAAATTTGTGTCAATGTACAAGGGTATTACACTAACTGTACAAGGGTGTACAAGGCTTCTAATAGGTTTTGTACGATTTTTAAACAACTTGAATTTGACATTAAGACGATTATTGATAGTTTTTTTTTTCCTTTTTTACCAAACTATGCCATTAAGATATTCCCTACAAAAATTAACACAGGAAATAAAATTAAAATCAATCATGTTTGAATTGTTCATTATAAGTAAACTAAATGAAATATATATTTTTACTATTTTGCCTTTATAAATATAATTTCATTGTTATTAATAGAGATTAAAAAAATCATATTTAAATGGAATTAAAAATAAACAAAAATTATTTTGTATAACATTTTTATTTTTTTAAATCATTAATTTAAATTATGAAATTAGTTTTAAAGTTAAAAATATTTGTTGTAATTATAGTTTTGAAGATTTCATGATTTTTATCTTATTACTTTGAAAAAATTGCTTTAATAAGAAAGTATTTATTTTAATGGTTTTAAATATTTAAATCTTTATTGAAAAATATTTAGAATTAGTGTGGAGAGCAATTAGGTAATTTTGGAATTGAGAAATTTTGAATATTTTGAAAACCTTAATTCCGCCAATTACCCTATTTACACTTTCAAAATTATTGGAAGGTTGGTAAATTAGTATTAGAAATATTGTCTTCTTGATTAATATTATATATATATATATGCATGTGAGTGTTTACATTATTTACGAAAAAATAATAAACATCATGTGTTTAATTTGCAAGTTAGAAAAAAAAAAAAAATTTATATGGTATTTAAGAAGTATTTATTACATGTTCTATAAATTTGAAAAAATATAATATTTAATGATATCTAATTTACAAGTTAGAACAAAAAAATAATATTAATATTTTATGAGGTGTTTAAAAATTATTTAATATATATGAGAAATAATGTAAGTTTGAAATAAAGAATAATATTTATTATATATTATGTAAGTTTTTAATATATTTAAAAAATATTTATTATATATTATGTAAGTTTGAAAAAAAGAATAATATTTGATGAGGTATTTAAAAGTTATTCACTTCAAAAATACATTTGGTAATAATAATTTTTAACCATATTTCATATTTGATGAAGAAAACTGATTCAAGTTGGTTCCACTATTAAATAGGTGAGAGAAGGGTAAAAGAGTCAAAGAGAGAATGAGAAATGTGAGGTGATTTGTTAGTTTTTTATTTAATGGTTAAGGGTATTTTAGGAATTTTTTAAAGACAATATCCTTACTCTCCATTTCTACTCTTTCATTGGGTGTTGGGCTTAAATATGGAACTTATATGGACCATACCTTAATTTTTGGGCCCAGCTGGGCCCAAAACACAATTCTCCCTTTTCTTTTCCCCCTATTTTTTCCCTCCCATTCTTTCCATTTCTCAAGAACGGCGGCCCCTATTCCCCCCCCCCCCCCCATTTTTTCCCTCCGATTCTCTCCATTTTTTCCTCTTCTCCCCTTACTCCCACGACCGGCCCCCATTTTCTTTTCCATTTTTTTTTCTCCCTGTAACTCTCCCTAAAGACCAAGGATGAAAATATCGATAATCATGGATATATCAGTACTTCAATTTTACGGATTATTGAATATATCGAAGATCTATCAACAGATATTTTTTTTAAAAAATATCGATAAATGATCAAAATTCATAAAAATGTTAAAAAAACCTCATAAAAATATAATTAAAAGTATAACAAATATTTTAAAGTTACTTTATTAAAAAATTTAATATACGTATAATATAATTTATTATATTTGATAATAATATTATATGTATCAATAAAAAATATGTATTTTATAAATGTACGTTTATTATTAAATTATATCAAATATTATTTCATAATAATATTATAATATTTAATTATAATATATCTAATTTTAAAATATATTTAATATTAAATTTATCATCCATTTAATTTAATTATATTAAATGATATAAAATAAATGATAATATACGTATAATTTTTTAATATTTAATTAATTTATTAATGATATTAAAAATACTATGAAAAAAATTATGATGATAATTTTTATTTTTTTGTAATGATTATAAAATAATTATAATTAATTTATTTTAAAAAATATTCTTTTGTGCTGACTTTTAATATATATACACGTTTAGTTCAAATTAATAAAGGGCATAATTGCCCTAGTGGAGATAGGCTGTAAGAGGTCCTATATATGGGCAAAGTGGGGAATGGAGCATGGGTAGAGACTGGGTAAGGGGGAGCCTGGGTAGAGGGGCAGGTGAGTAGAGTAGCTGGGCAAGCAGTCTGGGGCAATAGAGGGAGGGGTTTTTTTTTTTTTTTTTTTTTTTTGCAAAAATATCGCCCATTTGCAGAAATATCGCTGAAAAATCGGCGATAAATTGGAGAAATATCGGCGATTTTTTTCCCGTGACATCCGATTAATGAAAAAAATCGGTGATTTATTGCCTCCAACCAATATATCGCTGATATATCTGCGATTTTTGCCGATTTTCAGCGATTTTTATCCTCTTCAATTTTTCTCCACAAAATATCGTGTCGACGTCTCTCAATACACGATATATTGGCGATATATCGCTGATATATCCCTATATTTTCCTCCTTGCCCAAGATGGCCCAACTCCCCTACACGGCAGTAGCTGCCCCCTGATTCATCTCTTCCATTTTTTTTATTTTTCTTCTTCCCCTTCCCCAGAACACCCACACAGTCGGCTCCCCCCATCTCCTCTCTTCCATTTTTCTCTTTTTTTTCTTTCCCCTAACTCTCACACACACCGACCCCTAGATTTTTTTCTTCTCCATTTTTTTCTCCATCTTCTTTCTCCCCAACTCACACACACGGCCGACCCCCCATTCCTTTTCCATTTTCTTTTCTCCCATTTTCTTCTTCCTATATATATATATATATATTTTTATTTATCTTCTTTTTATTTTATTTTATTTTATTTTTGTTTCCCAAAAACCCATCAACCCTCACTATTGCCGATAGGATCACCGGCCAGTCGCCGCTAGTGAGTCATTGCCGACTGGTGACCCTCTTCTCTTTTCTCTCATTCCCTCACTTCCCCATCACACCCGTTTTCATTATTATTATTATTGTTGTTATTATTATTATTATTATTATTATTATTATTATTATTTCTTTATTTTTCTTGATTTGATTTTAATAGTAATTGTTGTTGAAATTGGGTTTGTGTATTTATGTTTGTTTGTGGCCTTATGTTTGGGCTTTGTTAATTAATATGAAATTTGAGTTAATTTATTATTGAACAATTAATTTTAAAATTGTTAATTTGGGTTTCTTGTTATATTACATTTAGTGATTAATTTGGGATATTTGGACTATATCAATTGCATATTGTTTATTTGGACTTAGGCCTATTGTTAATTTGTTATTTGTTTGGGCTTATTGGATTGAGCTTGAGATATTATTTCCCTTGACCATGTATATTATTGATGTGGGCTTGTTAATCGATGTGAATTTTGGGGCCCATAATGTGGGTGAAATTTGTTGGATTATTTGAATATTTGATATGAGCTCAATTTGAATTATTTAATTTGGACATGAGACAATTGTGGTGTATATTAAATTAGACTCAGATTATGGAATATTAAATTTAGGTCTTTATCCAATTTTAGGTTTGGTTGATTGTGTTTGTATTTTTGGTTATTAATTTAGATATTTTATGCTAAGACCTATAGTAATTTGGGCTCATTTTAATTGACGAAATTTAGAAGACTAATTTGAAATTGGAATTTGGGTTTGAATATTTGTTTGGGATTTTGTACATCTTTGAATATTTACATTTGTGTTATTTTTATTTTTTGTATAGGCCCATTCTGCAATCTTGTTAACTGAGTACGGATTTATGACACGTGGAACACGAAATTTCATGGAAGAAAGTGAAACTCGAAAAGCTGTGGGAAGACATTGAGCTTGTGTAAGTTTATTTTGGTACATATTTTATTTCCCACTTTTATTTGGTTTTATTTTTATTAGTTCTTGTAAATATTCGTTCATATATATTTATTTGGTGTGTGCAGCATTGAACATCGAACAAATTAGAAACTTTGTTTAAATGAGAGGAAGAATTCAATAAATATGTTTTAATAAAATAATAATTTTAAAATATTATTTTTAATAAAAGAAAGTTTTTTTTTCTATTTATAAAAATTCAGAAAAATGCATTTAAAAAAATCCAAAAGAATTGTTTTTAATAGAATTTAAAAATTTGTTTTTAATAAAATTGTCCAAAAATTTCTTCCTTTAATAAAAATTGTCTGAAAATTGTTTTATAAATAAAGTTGTCCCAAAAATTAATTTTTAATAAAATTGTCCAAAAAATGTTTTTCTTTTAAATGAATTCTTTTTCCTTAATTAAAATGGGATTAAAAGTATTTTTTAGAAATAGAGGATTTAAATCTTTTTTTTTTCTTTTTAATCAAAATTTATTTTTCAGATAAAGTTATGTCTTTTTAAATAATTTGTATAAATCATTTTTTTTTTTGAATGAAAATGAATCAAAATATTTTTTTAAATAAAATTGTAAAAATTCATTATTTTCTAGTAAAAGCAAGTAAAAATAATCTTTGTGCCCAAATTGAAATTTTGTAATAAATTCTTTTGATATAATAAGTGTAAATAACTTTTTTGAAAATTGAATACAAATGAAATTGAGAAAATAAATTGATTCTTTTTTTTTTTTTTGTAAATAAATATATTGAAATCATTAATTTAAAATCATTTTTAATAAAATTCTTGGAAATTTCTTGAAAACTACTTTTTTTAATATCATTTTTTTTAGTTCAATAAATCATTTTGCATAATTCTCATATTATTTATTGTGTGTATTATTGTAATTAGATTTCATCATTATTTTTGTGTATATTGATTTTCACTATGACTTGTACATATTTATTTGCTTGATTATTTTTCTTCGTATCCATAATTAATTAATTAATTACCACAATTCCCTTAATTTATTTAGTAGAGACCTGTTTTTAGGGGCTTAGAGGGGTGCCTTCGATCTTTTCACCATACCTTCCTAATAAGTAACCTAACCCCCGGACCCGGTTTTTCACAGACCCGCTTTTCCACATAAGGAGTCACACTTAGGATTTTTCTTTCTTATTTTGTTTTCCCTTTAAAAATAAAACAAAAATAAGTGGCGACTCCAAGTCATTTTCTAAAATAAAAATCTTTTTCAAATGAAAGCGAGTTCGCTATCGAGTGGGAATGCATCGAACCAAAATGCGGGATCCACAACATCATTTGTGATAAATAAACAAGGGGATTGAAACATTTTTTGTAAAATTTTGTTTTTCTATTAATAATTTTTTTTTGTATTAATAAAATTGGATTGAATTTTGATATTTTTGTAAATAAAATTGTAAAAGTCTTGTTTACTATAAAAATTAATTTGCTTACAAATAGAATTGAATTGAAACATCCTTTGTAGATAAATTTGTAAAAAAAAATTACATAATTTGTAAAAAAAAAAAATTCCCTTAAATAACAGTTAAAGTGAAGTACTTTGGTAAATAAAATTGTAAAAATTTATTATTTTTTTGACAAAACTAAATAAAAATCATTTTCTTGTAAATAAAATTGCTTGTAATAAATTCTTTTAACAACAATAAATGAAAATAACTTTCTTAAAAATAGAAATTACATATAAATTAAACCAAATCAAATTATTTGTTATTCATAAGTTGAAGCATTTTTCGGCAAATTGAAAACTTTTTTAAATGCAAATAAATTCTTTCAAATTTTCTTAAAATTACGTCATGACATTTGAAATAATAAAATCTTTTTTTTAATTAACTTAATAAATTGATTCATATCTTTCTCTATTTATTTATTTTGTCTATTCTTATAATTTGATTTTTACCATAATTTGTACATATTCATTTATGTGATTTTTATTATTGGTATCTATAATTAATTAATTAATTGTCATAACTTCCTCCATTCGTTCAATAGAGACTGTATGTATAGGAGGTGTTACGACTCACCATCATATCTTCCCAATAAATAAATTAGCCCTTGGATTCAAACTCGGTTTTTATAGACATAATTTTTCCAAAGAAGAAGTCACAAATTTTTCTTTCTTATTTTATTTTCTCTTTTAAAGAAAAACTAAAATAAGTGGCGACTCTAAGTTTTTTTCAAAAAAATCAAAATTTCACCAAATTAAAAGCGAGTCGCACCATCAAATGGGAACGTACGTGAAAAACACGGGTCCACACTTACTTTTTATTCCTTATACAAATATAACATGAACATGTATAATATATTCATTATATATAATATTCAAGCATATCATATGTTACTCAAAATGAAATTTTAGGATATGCAATTTCAGTTGAAAATTATCCTACCACACCAACGTATCCTAAATACATATAATTTTTGTTACCAATGCTTACTAATTTTTAAATCTTGTGTTGAAGAAGTTTTCAAAATCACTACTAAAATTTTAAAATATTATTAAATTCAATTTTGGATTATTACTTGTGACTTGTGACATATTTATCTTAAAAGTTATGTTTTTTCTATTGTTTTATATATCTTAGGATTAAAAATATGTTTAAAGTATTTTATATATATATATATATATATCTAAATAATAATTAATTATTCATAAAAGTGTTTTGAGAAGCATTATATGTAATTAGAACATATTTTACATTAATCACTCTCAAATAGTCCTAATTTTATACAAAAATAATAAATAAATATTACTTTTAAAATCTAAAATATCAAAGTTCTTATTAACCAACATTTTACGTTCCGCTTGGTAGTATTTTTTTTATAAAAAGTAAAACACTTAGATAAATTATTATTTTTAGAAACATTTGCATTAAAAACACTTTAAAAAGAAAATACTTTCAAATACATTCTTAGGTGGTGTTCATTTTTTGAATGAATAGGAAAAAAAAAAAAATTTAAATTTTTCTATTATATATATTAAAAATCACTTAATATCAACCAACATAATTAAATTCAACTTACTAAGAAAATCACTTTACTTATATTGGACCCTCGTGCTAGCCGCATACAGCTTTTTGGGGGTGGGGGGGGGGGGGGGGGGGGGGGGGGTGCGGGGTGGGGTGTGGTGGGGGCGCACTGTGGGGGGTGGAGAAAAAAAAAATCTGGTGGGAAAGGAGCTGAACGGGAGAAACCAGACGAGAGCGTCTTCATTTTTTTGGGGTGAGCTAGCCGTCGGGTTGGCTGTAGAAAAACGGGCAGAGCAAGCTTTTCGGATAGAGAGAGAGGGAGAGAAATATAGAGAGCAAGAGAGACCAGAAAGGAAGAAGCAACGAAAGTGATGCAGAGGAGTCACCAACTGTTGGTAGAATCCAAGCTGGTGATTGAGGTAAGTGGGTTATCTTTTTTTTTTAGAGTGATTTCGATCGAGTTTATGGGAGTTTAGAACACTGCATGTGATTGAACGTGAGACCAAACCAAGATGCCCAAATCGTCTTTGTAGAGATGGTGACTCGACGAAGCAGAGTTGTGGCATTTGGTCTTTTGTTGGTGGTGCTGTTATTGGTTTGTTGAGATTTAATAGGGAAATTAACATATAATAATCCAGATCATTGAATTCAAACTCATCTCTGATAATAAAATAATAAAAAACATTAATTAATAAATAGATTACGTACCGTTTGAAGAACACGCAGCCATGAGAGATTTCCCTTCAGTTTATAGATCTTAAATCCTTGATCTCTTCTTCTCCTTATCAAACCTTAATACACAGAATTGTTTTCTGTAATTGATGGAAGAGAGCACTCACCGCACATGAAGGATTTCTGTATATATATCTTATTGATAGGAGAAGAGGGCCAAGAATACACGTTCAAAAACCGTTCTAAAAGTGTTATTCGAATAACTGTTTTTATTTTAAATAATAATATTATAATTATTATAATTTACCCACTCCATCAAGGGTAAATATCTTTATAACAGTTTAAAGATATTGGGTATTCTTTTAATTGGCTAAATACTAGGTTAGTGGGCCACCCACTTAATTTTTAATGTGGAAATAACATGGTTGAGTCCACATTCGAACATACTCAACCGCGACTGAGTTCACCCGCTGAGTTTACAGCTTTGTTGGAGCTCAGATCGTCGCTGGGGTTGAGGAGCAAGGAATGGCCGATTAAGTCTGACCCTTGCTGGTTCTGGCGCAATGTCTAGTGCCGAAATGGGCGCGTCGTTGGGATCGACCTTTCGGGGTTCAGGCGGACCCGACTTGGTAGTCGAAACCCAGAATTCGCTGTTGATGCGCTCGCCAATCTGACCATTTTGGAGTAGTTTAATGACTCAATATTTTGCTTCCAGGCTCGAGCCCGGACTGGTTTGGTGAGCGGTTTTCATCGCTCAAAGTGCTTGATCTCTGGTCTTGTTCTATCATTGGTCCTATTCCTCCTAGTTTAGGAAATTTAAGCCATCTCAATGCTTCATTTTTATCCTATAATAATCTCACCGGGATTATTCCGTCAAGTTTGGGTCAATTATCCCGTCTTTCGGTTCTTGATCTTTCTCAGAATATGTTTTATGGAGGTCTTCCATCTTTGCCCAGGAGGTCCAGTATTATTGATATGTCTGCAAATTATTTTGAGGGAAAGGTTCGAGATTATGCACCTAGTAATGCATCTTTTTGAATAAATTGTCTCCAAAACGTGTCCAGTCAGAGGACTTTGGAGGTCTGTGCATCATTCTATGCTGAAAAGGGCTTGACTTTTGTTAATTTTGGACAACCCAATAGCACTCAACCAACTACAAATGATACCTAAGGAAAGAGCAACAAAAAAAAAGCGGATTATATTGGCAGGAGTTTTTAGGGAACCTTGGGTTTGTTTTTATATGAACGGTGTCGGGTCAACTGACCATCAACAAGGCAGCCACCTTGCACCCCGGGCCCACTTCCGCATGGCCACCCTCGTGCCACTCGAAGGCCACATCTCATCCTTTTTTCATCTTTTGATATTAAAGTTTAGTTTTTAAAATTTCAATTTTTAAATTTAATTTAAAAAAAAAAATTTATCTTCAAATGATTTTTTTCAAAATTCCAATTTTCAAAACTCTATTTTTAAATTTAATTTTTCAAAATTTCAAAACTTTCATTTTTAAATTTAATTTTTAAAACTCTAATTCTTAAATTTAATTTTCAAAACTCTAATTTTCAAAATTCTAATTTCTTTTAAATTTAATTTCCAAAATTATAATTTTCATATTTATTTATTTAATCATTATTCTTTTCGTTATTATTATTTTCTTTATTTATTTATATTTAAAATTCCATCTTTAAATAATTTTTCAAATTTCCAATTTCCAAATTTAATTTCCAATTTCTAAAATTCCAATTTTAACATTTATTTATTTTATTATTATTATTTTTGTTATTATTATTATTTTATTTATTCATTTATCTATTTATTTTTAAAATTCCATCTTTAAATAATTCTGCCAAATTCCGATTTTCAAATTTAATTTCCAATTTTCAAAATTCCAATTTTCACATTTATTTATTTAATCATTATTATTTTCGTTATTATTTTATTTATTTATTTATTTATTTTTTAAAATTCCATCTTTAAATAATTCTTCAAAATTCCGATTTCAAAATTTAATTTCCAATTTCCAAAATTCCAATTTTCACATTTATTTATTTAATTATTATTATTATTTTATTTATTCATTAAGTGTTAAAAAGATTAGAAGTTTTTCCTAAAATCACTACCAAATGGAACCTAAGAGTGCATTTGGCAATGATTATAGGAAACGTTTTTAGTCTTTTTAATACTAAAAATTTTCAAGTATTAAAAAAATTAGAAGTGCTTACAAAAATCACTATTAAACGAGTTCTAAGTCAATCTTTCTTAGTGCACATACTTACTAATTAGATTGACAAATTTGACCTTGTGACTCTGTGTTGATCTTATAACTTGCTTATTTTTTTTTTGTTTTTTGTATATTACGAACAAAATATTAAGATGATGTTTGCTTCTTGATAAATTTAAGAGAAAATGTGAGTGAAAGAAAATAAAGAGTATAAGAGAAGAAAAAAATAAAGGAAAATAAAAAATAGATTTAAAGTCAATAAATTTTTTTTTTTTTTTATATTTCTTCAAACTCATTTTACTTTCTTTCTTTCATTATATAAAGATTAAATAATTTTAAAATGTATAAAATTTTAATTAATTTTAATTATATTTTATTTTATTTTTTTTTCATATTTTTCATAGTGAAACCAAATATGAAAAACCATTTTTCTTAATATTTTTTTTTCTTTCCATAATACGACCCGTGAGCCAAACATAGTCTCAAGAAAATGTAAGAGAAGGAAAATAAGGAATAAAAAGTAGAAGAAAAAAAATGAAGAAAAAAAATTAAAGCCAATAAATTATTTTTATATATTACTTTAAACTCATTCCACTTATTTTAATTATTGCATATAAAAAATAAATAATTTGAAATATATAAATTTTAATTAATCTTAATTATATTTATTTTATTTCGAATTTTTCATAGAACAATAAAAAAAAAAATTATTTTTCTTAATATTTTTTAAAAATGTTTTACGAGGGTAAAATTAATCTTGAGCTTCGATATTGTCATATGTCTCTGGACATGCCTTAACTTATTGCAAACCTTCTCCCAAGATTCAATCTTTCTCTCTACCAGAAGCTTTGACGTCGACCCTTCAATCCTCATCAACTGCAAATAGTCATTGCTGGCCTCCTTGAACTTAACCAAACTGAGAATGACCGCCGTCTTCACGGAGCAAGAGAATCAAAACTTAAAACACACTTAGTTTTGGGTGGGGCTGTTAATATATGTGATTTTAAATACAATATATCTATATATTGAACCATTAATAAATATAATAATTTTTAAAATTAAAAAAAATCCAAGTATTATTAGGTTTATATTAAAATTCGTCTAAAATAATTAGATTAATTTTTCTAGCGTGCCCAATTATATTTTTTTCAATATTTTTCACTAGTTTAAGAAGCCCTAAATAAGAGACATTTATGCTTTCAATTTATTAATCATTTTAAAGAAAAATAATTTAGATTGCAAAATTTAAGCCTGTTAATACCAAAATTTTTATGAATAAAACTAGCTCGGGATGATTATGAAAGTTTCTCCAATACATACCCATATAACTTTTTTAGTTAATTTTAATTTAGGTTAATAGACTCCAAATCAAACAAAAATTGATGAATTCAATTTAGTAAAGAATTTATTAATTTGTAGAAATTGATCTAGATTACCCTATAAGTAATTGGTTAGTAAATGAGTACATGTGATGAAGGAAAAATGGTTATGTACATATTTAATTAGAAAAAATAAATAAATTGTCCTTATAATAAGTAAATGAGTATATGTTTTATTTCATAATGGGGAACTCACCATAGAATGGAATCTAAGGCCAACATTGCTTATAACTTTTTTTTTCATTATATTTTATATAGGTAATATTATTTATGTATATTACAATTCCATTCAACAATTATATTTTATTAGGCTATATTTGGTCTAAATTAAGGGAAAGAAAAGAAAAAATAAAAGAAAATAAAAAATAAGTTTAAATTTAATAAATTATTTTTATATATTTCTTCAAACTCATTTTACTTATTTCTCTCCATTATCTAAAAATTAAAGAATTCAAAAATATATAAATTTTTTTGTACTTGATTTTTTTTGTAGTTTATACTGTGAAATCAAATATGAGAAAATCATTTTCTTAATTTTTTTTCTTTATTACTTTTTGGCAACTAAACATAGCCTTAAAATACTCTTTGAATCGATTGAAAAAGTTAAAAGTTATTCTTTCTAATTTGAGTCTTTTTACAAGTAATGTCTTAATTAACTTTGTTAATGTCCTTGATGATAAAATAAGAGAACAGAAGAATATCATATTCTATTTTTTATTTGTGCTGGCATGGCTTATTGTTAGAATGATTTTTTTTTTTTTTTTTTCGTTAAAAGCCTACAACGCCTCAATACCTTCATGCTTCTTTGCCTCCGTCATCCTAAAGCTCTACATCCCATATTTCCATCTCACTAGTTGTTGGGCTCCCTTGTATGTGAGGGTGTGGGCCCCATATGTTTGGGGCCCAAGTAAGTTACCTTAGTTAAAATAAATAAATAAATAGAGGAGATCGGGAAAAGAAAAACAGAGAGAAGAGAAGAGAGAAAGGAAAAACACATCTCACTACCCATATTTCATCAAAGAGCCGATCTTGCTTTATCTATGGTCTGATCGAGTTGAAATTTGGAGAAGAGATTTGAAACTCGAGTAGCTACAAATTGAACGGTGGAGATCAGATTTTGAGCTCGGGAATTGGTGTTACTACCCGTGAATAGTAACGGTGTTTTTGGGGTATACTTTCTCCAATTTTTCTTTGTTTCTTTTGCCAAGAGAGATTGTATAATCCAAGGCTATATGTACTCTTGATGTATTTGGTAGCCTCTAGAAAAGATAGGTGTAACCCATTATTGTTGATAGCGGAAGTTTGACCTGGACTAGGTCTCGTGGTTTTTCCTTTCGCATTAGGGGGTTTTCCACGTAAAAATTATGGTGTCTGATTTATTTTTCCGTTGCATGAGTTTATTTATTTATTACTGCTAGTTGCTATTACCTATTTAGTTTTGTACAAAGAAAGGGTAGAAAATTTTTGGGGTTTGTTGGAATATTGTGAATTCACCCTAACAAATGGTATCAAAGCCAAGTTTATTAGTAGTGGGATCTCTTGTGTGAATTAAATGGAGGAGGCTAGCAGTGGAATGATTAAACTCACAGCTTCCAATTATTCAATTTGGAAGACTAGGATGAAGGATATTCTATATTGCAAAGAGTTGTTTGAGCCCATTGAATGCAGGGGTTATAAGCCAGTTACTACTATTGAGGATGAGTGGAAGAAATTAAATAGAAAAACCATTGGACAGATTAGGCAGTGGTTGATCAAAGTGTCTTCCATCATGTAGCCAAGGAAGTTGATGCATATAGCCTTTGGCAGAAATTAAAGAGTCTTTATGAGAGAAAGAATGCACAGAACGAAGCCTTTATGATAAGAAAACTTGTGAATAAAGTACAAGGATGGTAATAGTGTTGCACAACATCTCAGTAATTTTTAGGGACTGTTGAATGAGCTGTCTACCATGAAGCTTGAGCTAGATGATGAGGTACATGCTTTACTTTTGTTGAGTTCCTTACTAGACAGTTGGGAAACTTTTGTGGTATCCTTGGGTAATTCAACCCCAAATGGTGTGATAACTGTTAACATGGTAAAAGACAGCATGTTTAATGAAGAGGCAAGAAGAAAAGAGTTAGGTATTTCCTCTAATACAGAAGCACTTGTTATAGAGAGGCAGGGGAGAAGTAAAAGCAGAAAACCTACCAATGATTATAACCGTGACAAGTTAAGAAGAAAGTCAAAGTCCTGAAAAGAGATAAAGTGTTTTTACTAAAAAAGGAGTTGAGCAAGTCCTTTCAAATAAAGGACTTGGGGCCTGCAAGTCAGATTCTTGGTATAAAGATTTCTCGAGATAGGATGAATGGAAAATTATGGCTATCTCAAAAAAGCTATATTGAGAAGGTTTTAGACAAGTTCAACATGGGCAAGGCAAAACCAGTGAGTTCTTTACTTGGAAGTCATCTAAAGCTAAGTTCTAAACAAAGTCCTTCAAGTGAGAAAGAAAAAAAAGAAATGCGAAAGGTGCCCTATGCATCAGCTGTGGGTAGCTTGATGTATGCCATGGTGTGCATGAGGCTTGATATTGCTCATGTTGTTGGAGTTGTCAGCAGGTTCCTTTATAATCTTTCTAAGAACACTGGGTTGTAGTGAAATGGATTCTCAGGTATCTGAGGGGTACTTCTAAGACAAACCTGTTTTAGGATTGACAAACCTGTGCTTGTAGGATGCATAGATGCAGATATGGTTGGGGATGTTGATTCCAAAAAGTGTACTTCTGGTTATTTGATCCCTTTTTCAGGGGGAGTAGTGTCATGCCAATCAAAGTTTGCAGAAATGTGTTGCTTTGTCGACCATAGAGGTTGAGTATATTGCTATCACTGAAGCTAGCAAGGAGTTACTATGGATGAAGAAGTTCCTACAAGAATTGGGTCTACAACAAGAAAGGTATCTACTCTACTGTGATAGTTAGAGTGCTATTCATCTCATTAAGAATCCAACTTTTCACTTTAGATCCAAGCATATTGATGTGAGATATCATTGGATTTATGATGCACTAGAGATGCAATTGTTTTTCCTTGAGAAAATCCATATTGATGAGAATGGGTCAAATATGATGACAAAACCAATACCTACAGAGAAGCTACAATTCTGTAGAAAACAAGCGGGCTTGGTAGAGCCCCTCACATAGTCGGGAAGGGGAGATTTGTTGGGCTTCCTTATATGTGAGGGAGTGGGCCCCATATGCTTGGGGCCCAAGTCAATTACATTAATTAAAAAAAAAAAATAGAGGAGATTGGGAAAAGAAAAACAGAGAGAAGAGAAGAGAGAAAGGAAAAACACATCTCACTACCCAGATTCATCAAAGAGTCGATCTCACTTCATTTGTGGTCTGATCGAGTTGAAATTTGGAGGAGAGGTTTGAAATTCAAGTAGTTACAATCTGAACGGTGGAGATCAGATTTTGAGCTCGAGAACTAGTGTTACTGCTCGTAAATAGTAACAACATTTTTGGGATATACTTTCTCCAATTTTTCTTTGTTTCTTTTGCCAAGAGAGATTGTATAATCCAAGGCTATATGTGCTCTTGATGTATTTGGTAGCCTTTAGAGATTATTCTAGAGAAGACAGGTATAACCCATTATTGTTGATAGTGGAAGTTTGAACTGCACTAGGTCCCGTGGTTTTCCCTTCGCATTGGGGGTAAGGGTTTTCCACGTAAAAATTATAGTGTTTGATTTGTTTTAACATTGCATGAGTTTATTTATTTATTGCTGCTAGTTGCTATTACCTATTTAATTTTTCACAAAGAAATGGTAGAAAAATTCTGGGGTTTGTTGGAATATTGTGAATTCACCCTAACACTAGTCTTTATCCATATTCTTCACTCCTCCTCCTCCTCTTCCATCAATCCCACCTTCTTCAACTCCTAATGGCGGATGCTCTCCTTTCTATTGTCCTAGACCGGTTGGCTTCTCTTATCCAACAACAAATTCATTGGGAAGTTTCTCTGGTTGTGGGTGTTGAAACAGAAAACCAAAGCCTCACCGACACACTCCAGATCGTCTGAGCTGTTGTTGCAGATGCAGAGAAGAGACAAGTGAAGGAGGAACTTGTCAAAGTTTGGTTGCAGAGGCTTAAAGAGATCGCCTACCAAATGGACCACGTGCTGGATGAGTGGAGCACTACTGCTCTCAAATCTTAGATTGAGAGACCGCCCTTCCATGTCCAAGAAGAAGGTAAGCTCCTGCATTCCCTCCCCTTGCATCTGTTTCAAACGAGTTGCTGGCCGTCCTGACATTGCTCTTAAGATTAAGGATATTAAACAGCAAGTTGATGACATTGCAAACTAGAGCAATCGGTTCAATTTTACATCCAGATTTAGCAACGAGGAACCACAGAGGCTTATAACTATCTCTGCAGTTGACATTTCAGAGGTATGTGGTCGGGATAAAGACAGGGACACCATACTAAGTCTGTTGTTGGGTGAGAGTTGTGCACAAAACTTGGGCCCCTACATCATCTCCCTAGTTGGGCTGGGAGGTGTCGACAAAACAACTCTTGCTCAACTAGCCTTTAACCACCATGAGGTGAAGGCTCATTTTGATAAAAGAATCCGGGTCAGGGCTATTCTTGAAGCCCTTCAAGGCCAGTCTTCTGATCTCCATGATCCTGAAGCTCTACAACAAAAAAAATTCAAGAATCTATTGATGGGAAAAAGTTTCTCCTTGCGCTGTATGACGTGTGGAATGAAGACTATCAGTTGTGGGAACAATTGAAGAATTGTCTCATGTGTGGAGGCGGTGGGAATAGAATTTTAGTGACCACACGCAATGAGAGTGTTGCTGGGATAATGATGAGTGCATACGTGCACCCCTTGGGGAGCTTATCATTAGACTAATCTCGGGCATTATTCAGCCAAATAGCCTTTTTGAGGAAGGGTACTGAAAAAGCTAAATAATTAAAAGAAATTGGCGAAAAAAATAGCAGACAAGTAAGCTTTTGGTATGAAAGTAGGTCTGCATCATATTGGATTTCATGATAAATAGATGTAAAGTTGTGACTTATATGTGATGCGAAAACATTCCATTACATACAAGTTTATCCTTTCTTTTTCTCCCTCATTTGTTTGTCAGATAAACACTATATGTAAATTATTTTTTAGTCTTTCTTGTTTTATTTTTTATTTTTTATTTTTAAGATTTAAAAAATAAAATAAAATTAGTATATGAAGTACTGCAAAAAGGAAAAAAAAAAAAAAATCCTAACCTTTTTGCTTGATGATATTTTCCCAGAAAAAGAAAAGAAAATAAATAAATTTGAAAAAACATATGAGAAAATTTTAGTGGGTTTAAACCATTTTTTCTTTTTTCTTTTTTTACTTTGTCTTTTCTTTGGCTTTTCCTTGTCTCATGTTTGTTTAATTCTTTGATTTTTTTCCTCAAACACTTCCAAGTCTAAATGCAATTATATAATTTGGATAATCTATCTCATCACAAATTTAAGAAATTTTGTTTATAAATACGATGGCTTTTATTACAAGTGAAAATGTTTTGATAGCTTATTTGAAAGAAAAAGTGAAAATACTTATTTTAAAACAGTTTTTAAAACAAAAATAATAAATGTATTCATTTTTAGCCATTTAAAAATTTCTCTTACACTATAAGTACAAATCATAACTAACTCAAAATCCACACAAATATCTGAAAGAATGGATACATAATATTATTATTGAGAGGATCTCTCACTTCATTAAAGGGAAAGAAAACATATAAGTTATGTTTGATTCCTGAAAAATATGAAAAAAAATGTGAGGAAAATAAAATAAAGAGGTAAAGTAAAAGGAGAGAAAAAGTGAAGGAAAATAAAAAATAGATTTAAAATCAATAAATTATTTTATATGCTACTTCAAACTTATTTCACTTATTTTTTTCTCTTTTATATAAAAAATAAAAAATTTAAAAATATATAAATTTCTATCTAATTTTAATTATATTTGATTTTCTTTCTTATTTTCCATGTTGAAACCTAATATGAGAAAATCATTTTTCTCGACATTTATTTTTCTTTCCTTAATACTTTCCAGGAACCAAACATAACAATAATGTTTTGTTGAGAGGATATTTCTATTATTATTTTTTGTATATATACTACATGTTGATAGAGAGGGTATTTATTTTGATTTTGAGTTTTTGTTTTTATTTTTCTTTTGACAGTTTATAATTATTTAAAACCTTATTAATTCCACTATTTGTAAAAGAAAATATTAACTTTAGTTGATTGAAATTATTGATTTTTCAAAATTTAGGAAAGAATTGAAAATTAATATTGTAAAATATGACTATCATGAAAAACATGAAAGATTCAAAATTAATAAAAAATTTAATATTGTAATTTTTTTTTTCAAATGAGGATAAATAATAGCCATAACAAAACACTATTCATCCTTATTTTCATGTATATAGACATAGATATAAAGTGAATTAAAAAGCTAAACAACTCCTTTGGCTTTCATTTGGATCTTGAAAACATTGAGGAAAAATTAAAAAAAAAAAAAAAAGAAAAAGAAAAAGAAAAAGAAGAAGAAGAAAAAATAGAAAAACATAGTTTGAGAGAAATTACAAGACAAGAAAAAAAAATAGAAAAAAGAAAAAAATATAATTTATGATTTAATTAATTATGCTTTTATGAGGATGTTAATAGACATATTTTTATAATATTTATAAAAAAAATATAATTTATGATTTTACTATAATATTACTATTCATATTTTATTAAAAACTATACATTTTTTAATTTATTTGCAATTAAAATTACTTTTATTTTTAATAATTGAGATAAATTTAGTTTATATTATATAACTTGAATTTATATTTTTTAAAAAATCAAAATTGAAAAAATCATTTTTAATCAACTTATATAAATAAGTTTTTGGTGTTTATTTTTTGAAAAGTGTTTTTGAAAACAATTTGCATAGAGGGAATCAAAATACCTTGTTTTTCATTTCCATTAAAATTATTTTTTATTTCATTCTTATTATTATTTGAATTATCCAAACATGAGAATGGATAAAAAAAGAAGAAATAAAATATCATTCTTAAATGGATGAGAAAAGAAACAAGATATTTATTCTTACCCCTCATTCTTGTGTAGCAAAT
The DNA here is from genome assembly GCA_030254885.1 of Vitis rotundifolia. Classification (NCBI taxonomy): domain Eukaryota; kingdom Viridiplantae; phylum Streptophyta; class Magnoliopsida; order Vitales; family Vitaceae; genus Vitis; species Vitis rotundifolia. Next base: position 9,634,592 of record CM058159.1, read on the forward strand.
CTAGCCTATGGGCGCGTTTAGGACATAAGAATATCAATCGGTATATGAAATAAATTGAAGGTGAATCATAATATTTCATATGCAAGAGAAGAATAATTTTGATAACAATGGGTTGTGATTTCCATAAGAATGAAATTTTTTATTTATTTTGTAAATTTCATTCTTATTTTTATTAAGTAATCCAAATCTAGAAATTAATAGGAAATCAAATAGATTATCATTTACAATATTCCAACGTGCAAACTTGTGCTGAGTACAAGCTGCCATTTGCTATCCTATGTAGATAATCTTGCCAAGATGGATTCCAAATCCTGTAATTAAATGTACTAACATTTGGATCCATAAGCGTTTATGATATGTTTTAATAGGGATAACAAGTGTCATGTAGGGTTCATTTTGTGAAAAAAATAAAAATAAATTATTTAATCCGCATTTTATCTTTTTAATAATTGTGTTAGAATGACCTAATATAAATATAATTTATTTATTACATAGGTAAATAAATTAAGTTGAATTGTATATGAATATGGACATGAATAACTCATTAACATAATTTTAATCCATTAAACCTGTTAATACAATTTTAATCTATAAAATATGTTAATATGATTATAATCCTCTTAATCTATTGAAAATTTAAAATTTATAAATATAACATTTTGAAATCTTTTTTATATAATTTAAATTTTCATTTTGATTTTTTTTTTATAAATCTTTTATATGAGTAGCATGATATGACTCATTTAATAAATATGCTAAGTTGAATTGTGCATGAATTGACGTGAGTAACTCATTAACACAATTCTAGGCCGTTACTTGTTAACACAATTGTAATCCATTAAACATGTTTATTAAAACATGATTATAACCCGGTTAACCTGTTTAAAATTTTAAATTTATAAATGTAATTTCTCAACCTATGCTCAATATGAATTCAAAGCTTTGCTAAATACTTTCATTTTTCAATTATTAAATCATTTCATTTTACCAATTTCAATATTAGGCCAAAGGAGTTACATGTGGTTTTGTTGAAAACATATGATATTTATAATTAAAATTTTATGTAGACAATATTTAATTTTTTTTAACTATATGATATTTCCAATTAAAAAGTATTTTTAGGTTGGGTCATAAATCGGTCATTTTCAGATGATTTGGTAAACATTATCATTTTGATACAATTAAATAAATGAGTTAGATGAATTGAATGGTCAAATTCGAACACAATCTGTTTATCAAATGAATTTTATGAATTGACATGAGTACGATATGAACACGATTATACTTTACTTACTAAAATTCATGTCATTTTTTAAATTGTGTTATCGTGTTCTATCAAAATTGTCAATCGTATATGTTTACTAAACTTTTTAGTTATAAAATCAATTTGTTAGACCTAATCACCCTAAAGTAATCTAAGAGGAGGAATGAATTGGATATTCGTCCCTTTTTGCGAATTTAGTTATTATGAATGCAAGAGACAATTTAAGTAATAATATCACATAAAACAATAAAAGAATATTTGCTTAAAATAAATAGAGAATGGAAGAGAAAAAGGCAAACTGCAAGATTTTATAATGATTTAGTTCAATCTTGACCCACATCCATTCTCCTCAAGTTCTGAGTAAGGATCCACTATTAACAAGGCTTTTCAAGCCAAAGCTTGCAAACTCTTAATACTTAGATTGTGGTTCCAAGAAACCCCCACAATTTCCTTTTAAAAATGCCTCATTTTTAAAATTCCCTCAAATGATACCCATACTTGAGGATCCCTATGTAATACCACACACTGAGATTTTTCTTTGTAAGGATATAAACATTTTGTTCAAACAACTTCCTAATTTTACAATTTGATTCAAGGAACTAGGGTTAAGGTGCACTAATTGGAAATGCAATATTTTGAACAATGGTGCACTAAAAAACACTTTCTCAATGAATGGTAATCAATATTAGGTTCTTAGAAGAATAATAATGAGAGCTGAAGGGTCTTTATACATGCATTAGAAGCAAACTCATTGCTAAAAACATTTTCCAAAAGCTTCAATCAATCACTTGATTAACCACCTAACTAGTCGTTATTAAGGATGAAAATATTGGTTTTGATGGATATATCGATAACTTGATTTTACAAATATATTGCAAGATATTTTGACACAAAATATCGATGAAATAAAAATTGATCAAAATTCATGAAAATATTGGAAACCTTATAAAATGGAATATAAGAAGTAATAATACATATATTATAATTGAGATATGAAGAAATTGATAAATGAATAATATAAATTATGACATTTTATAATAATAGGTGATATTTGAAAATGCATTTAATATTAGAATGATAATTTGTTGATCTTGAAACCAACTTTAATACTAACATGATAATTTATCTACTTTATATTTGTTTAATTTGAGTTTATTGTTATTGTTATGAGAATAAATCCTACTACTTTTGGTACAAGGGTTTCCACACTTGAAAAGAAAACCTAGGGCTTTAAATGAAATTTGAAAATAAATAACTAAAATTATTGTATTTATTAAAACTTTATTTTAATATTTTATTTTTCAAAATATATAAAAAATTTAGGTCTGAAAGAAAATATATAAAATGTAGGTCTAATTGTTAAGTAAAGGCATGTTAGCCTAGTGGCGCAAGGTTGGGTTACCTCATAATTCAAACCTATCATAAATTCAATGCAAAATTAGATTTTTTTTTTTTTTTTAGTTTTATCATTCTTCTTCACTTTATTTTGATGATATCTTAAGTGATATATTTTTTTATCCTTATGATTTTCATTTATGATCATACGTTCCATGAGATAATTCATTGTCTTCATCAACTTTATAGCATAATGAGGCGACATTGAAATTTTATAAGAATCACATCTCCCAATACCTCCATTAGATCCAAATTTGGCCCAAAATGATGGTTTACATTTCAGAATGGGTGTGGGATGGGCCTACGTGGCCCAGGGTTCATTAGAGCTAGGCCTGACGTTAAATTCATTTACGATGCGTTGGTCAAATTGAATTGCTTATTAATTGGGTTAATTGTAGGTTGTTCCAATTTGAGTGGGAGGGTTAGGTGTAGGTCAAATTTAGAGAGTTGTACAAGTGGTCTCATATGGGCTAATGGACATGAATAGCTAGGTTAATAGATAAGGCTAGAGATTTGGACATCGGTGGTGTTAAAAGCTAAGGCCTTGCGGGTGGCCTGCATTATTAAGGTAGCATTAAATATATTTTTGGATCATGGGTAGACTTAGGCCTTGTTGGTGTTGTGCCAACTAGATAAAGTCCGTTTAGCTTCACTAGAGTCAGATAGACTTCTTCCCTACATAAAAATGAGGTCCGGACAGGTGATCTGGGAATGCTCCTCCAAAGCTTAAGTCAAGAATCAGTAAGGATGAATCCAACTATTTTGAATGGCTAAGTATGCACATACATTTTTCATGCTTCTTGAGGGGTTTTTAGAGAGCAAATGGCACCATCGTCACAGCGCCGGTTGTGCATTCATGCTTTTCTTGCGATGATGATTGCCATTAGCATGGGTTGCAAACCTTAATAAGGTAGTCAACGTCTTCACTTCAACATGGATTAGGCAATCATACCAAGCAAGAGCTATTGACTAATGCCATTTGCTAGTTGTCGTGCAAAAATCTCGGACCATGTAGTTGACTGTGCATTTACGTTTGTCAATATCGCTAATTGCATGTAACAACTAATTGACATTGATTTTTGAATGTAAATGTTGTCTAGTCCATCGTTCAGGCATCCAGTGTGATTAACCATTCGTTCAATGCCTGGAGACTTCGGCTCGGTTGGTTTGTCCGTTTGGAAGTTCCTATCGGCTTGGTTTGTCCATTTTGTCTTGCATTGAGGAAGAAGGAAATCTCTCACCTCTTGCGCCAGACGAAGCTTATCTTGGTTCGGACAGAACGATCCTAGACATATTATCTGCTTACCTTGGACGACCAAAGGGTTTTGAGTTTGGGAAGGACACGTTGAGGGAAGCCTCCCACAATGCCCCCTAATCCATCTGCCTTTATTCGGTAGAGTAGCTGACAAGTTGAGGCAGAACAAATTATCTATTTTTTCAAGTTTTTGGGCTCCAAGGATTGCGTGTTATTTGGGGCTTCAATGATGGGTCACATCGACTGAGGTAGACTGCCAAACAACGCATCCCTTCATTGGCTTTGGTAAGTGTTGCCAGACGGCGTGTCTCTTGGGCTGCCTAGGTTTTTGATTCCTATAAATAGTAAGGTTCCACACATTTGGGTCATCTTTTGGCTTTCTCCTGCTTAGAGTCCTTTTGCTCGTCTCGCTCTTTCGCTACCATTGTGCTTATCATTGGTTGCTCCCCTTTGCTTTCATCGCCGTCGTCGACTGGTTTGCTACCGGAGGATCTCTTCTCCGCTATAGAGCGTTTTCAGTCTTGATTGCGGTAAGTTTTCTACTGCCCATTCGTTCATTTGCTATGTTTTCGATTATTCATTGGATTGTATTGATTTTGCTTGTCTAGAGAGAAAATGGACATATCGTTGTCCAAATTTAGGGTTTCTCAGTTTCTCTACTCGCTCTTATGGTTTGTTTAGGGAGGAGATGGACGTGTTGATGTCTAGATTTGGGGCTTTTCAGTCTCCCCTCTTGTTTTGGTGTTGTCATTATACTCATGTCATTGACTCACTGTGGACCCGCATTTTTCATGTGCGCCCCCACTCAATCGGCGAGACTCGCTTTTATTTGTGAAAAAGTCGGAGTCGCCACTTATTTTATTTTATTTTAAAGGAAAAATAAAACAAGAAAGAAAAACCCTAAAAAAAAGGACTCCATAATTTTTGGAAAAAACGTGTCTTTGAAAAAACCCGAGTTTAGGTCCGAGGATCAGATTACCTATTGGGAAGGTACCTTTAAAATGTAACACCCCTCTAAGCCCTATAAAGGTCTCTACTGACTAAGTTAAGGGAAATATGACAATTAATTGATTAATTGAAGATACCTAGGTATACTAAGGTGATTTTAAAAAATAACATGCCAAATAAAATCAAATCCTAATAAAGCAGAGTTAGGGTGTGTACCTAAACCACTTCTTCAGTGCTATCATAAAACATCAATGGTTAGTTTAGATAATATATCACCCAACATGCGTTTATCATAAATGAATGAACAATAAAACAATATATCAAGATACCCAAGCATTATTAAACATAGGTGCGATTCATAGATATTCACAAAATTTAGAAAGCGGGTGTTAGGGGGGTGTACTTGGATAGCCTGAGTAATTTGTAATGTGCTTTCACAAGACATGAGGGGTTAGATAATAAATAATAAAATAAAGAAAGTTTGGCATACTTGTTATTTAACAAGCATAACAAAAATGAACAAAGCTTATGAAACCATCACTTATCATTTATGTCAGGTGTATAATTTCTGAAAAATAGATTAACATGATTTCACTAAGTAGCAAAGGTGGTAACAAAAATAAGTTTTAAAAATATTTTCTTACGTAGGGGTTTCACTAATTCCCCAATTAATATACACAAATCTAGCCTGTAATGATCTCATTTATTTGGCATCACAAGCTTTGATTCGTGTTTTGTTCAAAACAAAAAATTTCATTGAAAATTGAGAAGGATGTAATCCGATCAAAAAATGATTCCACATTATTTTAAGAAAATGAGATTTCAATTCTAAGGACTCTAAATGAATTTTTGAAATGCACTTTAATGAGGAACATTTTGAGAAAAGGTTTCTTCTTAAAAGGAAAGAAATTACTCGCAAACGACAATACGGAAAGACTAAACATAGGCAACCCAGAAGAAGACGAAATCACAAAGTAAAATTTTTTTTAGTAATCAACAAACTAATAAAGGTGAAGGTAGAGGCCAATCTTCATGATTTTCCAATGGCCTTTGAAAATCAAATTAAAGATAAAATTGTTATAGCAATCAATCAGAGATGTTTAGATCAAGTAGACTAACATTTTAACAAATCCAACTTTCAATTTGCGGCCAAAAAGAAAAATTATATGCTAACGCTTTAAAAAATCTAACTTTCATTCTATGACTAAGGACTATGGAAAACAAGTGTCTAAAAAAACCCTATCTCTTAAATGATCACCAAGAATAAATAAAAAATAAAGACTTCAAGAAAATCTTATACTAGCATAGATAATCAAGGATTAATTGTTGGAATTTTGAATGCATCTAAACTTAAGATAAATTAATCAAGCGCTTTGAAATGAGTTTTAAAATGAAACTAATAATATGGGATATTCACAATTATCAACTTACTTTCAAAGAAATAATAAACGTCATCGGAATTACCAAAACAACATCTAATAATCTAAAGAACAACATATAATGGCATAAATCATCAAAATGTAGTAACATATTGCTTAGAATCAAATATAAATTAACATGGGTTTTTAACTACCAAGGATTCAGGGAATAAACAAAACATCATGGATCAATATAGAAAAGAATTCATAAGTATGCACTAAGGGGACCGAAAGATTTCGTGAGTGTTGATTAAAAAAACACAATGGATTCTTGATTCAATAGTTCTAATGCATTTTATTTATAAAAAGAAGTTTTGATTAATTTAAATAATAAGAAGAAAAATGCTTTAATTTCATTTAAGGAAAATACTTTTAAAAGTTTATTTACAAGAAAATAAATATTATTACTTTTGTAAAATAAAATTTCATGAGTATAAAAAAAAAATTGATTCCATAGTTTTAATGAATTTTATTTATAAAAGGAAGTTTTAACTTAAATAAAAAAAAATTTAATTTCATGCAAAAAATATCATAATTCTATTTTATTCACACAGGAAAAGATTTCATAGGAAAGAAGACAACAAAATAATGATAATAAATTTTATTTGTAATAATGATAATAATAATAATAATAATAATAATAATAATAATAATAATAATAATAATAATAAAACCTCATAAAAAAACTATTCCACCATTTTAAAAATATTTTATAAATATGAGAGGTATCTTCTATAATTTTATTTAAATTCTTCTATAATAAAATATGTGTAATATTTAGAAAGAGATAAGATTGTAAAGAGGTGGAACTAAGATTTAGAGTGAAAAAATATTAGGATTTTTTTTTTTAAAACAGAAAATCAAAATATTTTAAAGCAAGATATATATATATTTTTTCTTTCTTTCTTTCCTTTTTTTGGACCACTATACAGCCACCAGCCATCGACGGGAGACCCACGCACCCACAGTCCTCCATCTTTTTCCGGGGAAGGGCACAACCGCCATGGCCACCATCCTACACAGCTTCGTTCCGACAATTCCGAGCTCCAGTCAACCCGTCAAGCATAGACTCCGCTCCGCCATACCGCTAGAATTTCCGACCCTCAAATCCTTCGATGCTTCTTCCAGATTTTCATGGCTGCCACGAAATACTTCAAACACACCTTGTGCTTACCTTTCCGAGGTGCATGTAATAAGCTTGATGACCAATGCCTCAACCTTCTTAGCACCGTCACCGACCAAGTTTATGCAGATTTCTGTTAGCCCGGTGGGATTTGCGGCGCCTGTTCGAGGATCAGATTCGATTGCATAGGAGTAGTAGCTTGAATCTTCAGTCTTAGCACATATTTTCTCAATCACATTCTTTACAACCCTCACATTTAACCCGATAGATGAGAGATCAACAAGCAAAACAACCTGTGGTCGCACACAGCCACCCACAGTATCTCACACCCACTTCCATTTCCTCATAACCGATCATATAAATCCCAGCATGACCAGCCATGATCTCATTCCATTGATTTAACAAAATAAAATAAAAAATGAAATGAAACGAAAACATGCCAATGACAACATTCACACCATAATGAACCATATATTCACATTCCTTTGCATTTGGAACCCAACAAAACAAAGTTAAAAAAAAGAAACACTAACCTTACTTGAAGAATGGTGCAGCAGGATGAAGATCCTTCCTCCTCTCAATGATGGGGTTCCTCTGGAAGATCTCTTAATGATGTCGCTGCCCCTTTTCAATAGTCTCTCTTCCTTCTTCTATCCATTTCTTTCTCTCTTAATCCTCACCTCCAAACTCCGTCAGACCCCTTTATCTAGAAAACTCCATTTCTCTCTCAATAAAATTTTGAATCTCAAACTCTTTATTTATTTATTTATTTTTTATCCCCTCTAACAACAACTTTCTACTGCTCTGAACTCTCTTTTTGGATCGTCTCAAACAACAACTTCTCACGCTCTGAGAGCGCGGACTGACCTTTGTCCGAACAGCAGCCTCCAATCCCTTCAAAATGTCTACTAATCTCCTCCCAAATAGCAGCCTAGTGATCCCCTCTCACGTTGAAAAACACTCTCTCTCTGATCCCAAAACCACAGCCTAGTGATCCTTCATTCCAATTGTGGTGTTGTTGATCCTCTTCCAGTTTCAGTGCTCTAAATCGTGTCTCCTGATTGAAAGAAAAACCCCACTTTTTTAAGCCCCCAGTCGTGCTTCTCTAATATGGATTTTCCTTTTCTCCTCTGATGCGTCCTCAGAGCCTCAAATGGTGCAGCTGGTCCAACTTAGAGAGCTCTAGATTTCTGCGTGAAGTCTTTCAAATGACAGTAGGCTGAGCGTGATGCTAATGGAAGCAATAGCAATCTTGTTATCCTCACCCAAAAAATCCTTTCTTCCTACATGATATCCAATTCTTTTTTTTTTTTCTCAGAATGGAAGCCCCTCCATCTCCATTTTCTTGCACGCTCCTTTCTTTCCTTGCCCACCTTCCCATAATCGTCCTCTCCATTACACTCAAAATTTCTCTTCATTCCGAACACAGTCCTCATTCCATCCACATACATACTGCATTTCCTTCACGTGCTTTGAATCCTCCACCCTATTTTCCAAAACTAGTCCCCTGATCATCACGCTCCCTTTTCCCTTTTTCATGTGTGTTGACTTTTATTTCCTTCTAAGAATTCCTCATGCTCTATCCCTTTCAAAATATAGCCTATTTATCCAATATGCCACCTCAATTCTTTTTAAAATATAACATCTCTTTTCTTTTTCCGTCTAAAATATGCTTTGACCTAGAACACTACTGGAGCCTCCTTTCATCATTACGTGATTATTTTTCCAAAAGATGACTTACATTCTTTCTTTTCTACTCATCATTTTTTTTTTCCATACATAAGCCGATTGTTCCTCATAATATGGCTTCATTCATTTTTTCCGTATGTCTACTCTTGGAATCAATATGGTAGCTACCCTCTCCGAGCTTCATATCATAGGCACCTTCTTATCTTTCCATTGGTGGATTTCCCTACAAAATTTCAAAGTTAATAGATTAAATAAAGTAATAATAATAATCATGATAAAAATGAGTAAAAGTAATAATAATAATAATAATAATAAAAATATTTAAACAAAATTCTTAAATTAAACTAAATAAGTAAAGATAAGTATTATGGAAAAGTGATAAAATAATAGGAAAATAAAATAAATGAGGAAATAGACAAGATAATAAATAAAATAAAATAAACAAAAATATAAAGGTAAAAAAAAAGTCAAGTCATGTGATTTTACAAGAAAACAAGTCATGCAAGTCATAGAAGCCAGGTGAGATATGCAAGACATGCCAAAAAAGGTGACGTAATTAAAACTAGCAAACCCTAAGTGGGCTAAGTGCACCTAAATGGGCCTAGGGTGGTGCCTAATGGGTGAAGTGTGGTGCCTAATGGGCCAAGTGTGCCTAAGTGGGCTTAAGGTGCCTAATGGGCCTAAGGTGCCTAAATGGGCCTAGGATGCCTAAGTGGGCTTAGAGTGCCTAAGTGGACCTAAGTCTAAGTGGGCCTAGGGTGTTGCCTAATGGGCCTAAGGTGCCTAAGTGAGCCTAAGTCTAAATTATGGCTGCCAAGAGTCACAATGAGGTTAAATGAATCCCTCAACCAAAGTCCCTGAGGTGGCTTAGAAAAGATAGGCTATGTGAGTAGTAATGGGGCACCAGGGAATTATTGTAAGGGACATGTGCTAGGAAGACAAAATGGAGGGTCTACAAATATGCCCCTCTTCGGTAGAGATCGCGAGTGTAGGGAATGTGAGTAAAAATATGAATATGAATGGAATGAAGTGAACGATACCGAAGAACTAAAAGAAAAAGACCAGAGATTTTGTCCTAGCACATGACAGGAGTAGGCTTGGAACACAGGGTCACAATCACAAAAATGGAACAACTCTATGTCGTGAGCTCAAAGCTCTACGTGGAAAATGATGACTTTGGGTCATAACTGAGAGAAATGACTTTGGGTCGTGAGCTCGAGGCTCTAAATGGAAAGAAATGACTCTAGGTCATAAATGAAAATCTACTCTATGTCGAGAGCTCTGGGCTCTAAATGGAAAAGAAATGACTTTAAACACCTATGAAAATTGTGGCTTTGAACACCTATGAAAATGGTGGCTCTGAATGCCTATAAAAATGGTGGCTCTGAACGCCTATGAAAACGGTGGCTCTGAATGCCTATGAAAACGGTGGCTCTGAATGCCTATGAAAATAGTGGCTTTGAACGCCTATGAAAATGGTGGCTCTGAACGCTTATGAAAACGGTGGCTCTGAATGCCTATGAAAATGGTGGCTCTGAACGCCTATGAAAACGGTGGCTCTAAACGCCTATGAAAATGGTGGCTCTGAATACTTTGAACGCCTATGAAAATGGTGGCTCTGAACGCCTATGAAAATGCTGGCTCTGAACGCTTATGAAAATGGTGGCTCTGAATGCCTATGAAAATGATGGCTCTCAACACCTATGAAAATGGTGGCTTTGAACACCTATGAAAATGGTGGCTCCGAACACCTATGAAAACGGTGGCTTTGAACACCTATGAAAATGATGGCTTTGAACGCCTATGAAAATGGTGGCTCTGAACGCCTATGAAAATGGTGATAACTCTGTGAGAAGACGATCATCTCCGCAACGGAGAAAAGGGATATGCCCCAGTATAGCAACTGACGCATTTGGTCCATCCTAAAGACTTGAGAATGACTCAATGGGGATGTATAAGAGTCTTGACATGTGCTCCACTGAAATGACGATATGGAAGTTTATGCGCCTGAGATAACTCCATCAAAGAATCACAACAATATTAGAAAGTATGAGCCTGATTGAATGACTCAAGAAAGGCTCCACTAGGGAATCATAGTAAAATAAAAAAAATAGATCATCAACTCAACATATATCTCATAAACGAGGATAATCATGCAAATCAATGGAGATCTACAAATCTCAACCAAAATGGAAATATGCCCTAGTATAAGATCTGGTGTCAAAGTCATGAGGTAAATAACCAACATCAATCATCTGTCCTCACACCACTATGAAAACAAAATCTCATCCCGAGAGCAGTATACCCCAGTATAGTATCTAATGTTGGAGCCTTAAGGCAAACAACCAACAATGTTCATCCATCTATGTACGACCCATCGAGGAGAGGGGAATATGCCCTAGTATGGATATCTGGTGCACAATAAAGAACATGACATCGTCAACCAAACATCCGTCAATGTCAATCAATCACTTGATAACATCAATCAAACATCTCAATGATCAAGAGCAAGATCAAGAATAGCCACACAACCCAACCACGACTCAAGATCTCAGAGCAAAGGAAAAATATGCCCCAGTGTGGATATCTGATGCACAACAAAAGAATGAATCTAACATCATCAAAAGACTATCTCCAACTCAAAAATCCAGCAAGTATCGGTATACCAAGCAAGAGAGAGAAACCAGATGCTTCCAAAAGTATCTCCCATAAAAGAAAGCATAGTAACGACTCTACTTCAACCAATCTACATAAGCCCGTCCAAGTGAAAGCTGTCGAAGATAACGTCTGATCTTATGGCCTCAAGGTGGTCTTAAGACACGGGACGTAACGTAGGCCAGGGGGATAGGGTGAAAGAAATGAAAGGAAACTAGGCTCAAATACCCAATGATCAAACCCATACCCTTGTGTATAAGATATAATGCATAGAAAAATCTCATGAGCCATGGACCTAAAGGTAACCAAAGGAAATATTGACAGCGAAACAAGAGAAAGTATAAGTGGTTAAACCATCAATGAAACATATGAATGATATGAAAAAGGAATCGAATTAGAAATATGTATCAATATGTAGGAAATGGATAGAAAGTGGAATAAAGATCTAGAAAGAGGTGATGGGATACCAAATAAGGCAATGAGAAAGTGGAATGAATGAAGATCAACTCATATCAGTACAATAAAGGAAAGTCATATCACCAATGATGGAATGGTGGGCAAGACAATGATCCGGAGACCCTAGTAAAAGGTTACTCATCTCTCATACCTAATAATATCAACCATGATCCAAGAAGCATAAGATCTCATAGACCTCTCTCATATGAACTCTCGACACTCCAAATGTATAACAAGAGTGGCTCAAGGAACAAAAAGTCCTCATGGAAAACTCGCACAAACTCCCAGTGATAAACCTGACACAAACTCTCAGTGATAAACCTAATAAACCCTTAAATAACAACACATGCTCAATGGAGTAGGATCTTAAGTACAAACATATCATTGTGTTTTTTTTTTTTTTTTGTCTTTTTTTTGTATATATTATTATTATTATTATTTTGTTGTTGTTGTTGTTGTTTTTTTTTTTTTTTTTTGTTTTTTTGAATGCGCATGCTCTGATAATCAATAAATCAAACTCCAATGGGAAAGATGTAAGGAATGAACAAACTCTCTCAAATCACTGATGAATACATGAACTCCATCCCATGCGACAACCTCTCAAACTAAAATCTCTGAATTAATGCCAAATGATGGGATGAATGGAGTGATGTGACTGCCCTCTATGCATTAATATGTGAAAAATCAGCATTCCTAGCAAAGAGAATATGAAGTGTAACGACCACTAATGAAAGCCAAGATAGAGATGAAAATGTGAAACTAGTGGAACGTAACAGATGGGGTGGTGAGGTGATAATAGAAAATATGAGAAAGATAAGAGTATAAGTCCAAAACTCATGAGACTTTCCTAGTAAAGCATAACTATCCATCAAAGGGCCCCAACTCGAGTGTAGAAATGATAAGCATGGCTATAGAAAAGAAAATGATATAGCATACCACGTGAGGCTCAATGGGTTAGCAACGGTTTAATATATCAGTAAAGGTGATAAGGTGTAAGGCTAACCGAAATAGTGGCCACCCATCCTATGACCACAATCTCAAACCTAATACTTCTTCAGCTGATCCACATTGTTAGGCTCTGAAAATTGGTTTCCATCTAAGTCGGTAAACCATGCAGCCTCTTCTGGAGTCAACTCTCGAATAACATAAGACCCACTCCAACTAGGTCTGAACTTCCTTTTAGGGTCTCTAACTAAGCCTCTGAGAATCCTCAAAACCAAATCCCCTTTTTGGGGGAATGGTCTAGGTTTAACCCGTTTCTTGAAAGCACAAGCCATCTTTCTCTGATAGGCCTGAACATGATCTGCTGCTCTTAATCTCTTCTCATCTAAAAGGTTAAGCTGATCAAATCTAGTCTAAGCCCACTGCGTCAACCTCACAACCATCATCCAAAATAATCGGCTTTGGCAATCCATCATCCCAACTCAGCATGTGTATACTGTCATTCTTTACAAAATCTATATGATGGATACCGCTCGAGGGTGGTGGCACTGTATGCGTAGAGTGAGTTGGTAAAGGGTTCATGGTTACACTTGGCCGCCCCAAGTTAGCCAAACCTTGGTCTATCAAGTCCTGTATAGCATGTCTCAGAGTAGAGCAACAATCAGTGTCATGTCCTGGACCTTGATGGTAATCATAGTGAAGGTCCATCCTGAACTAAGGTGGCACGGGCTGGGGTACAGGCCTAGGAGCTAACTGAGTCAGCAAACCACCCTTCACGAGCTTCTGGAAAGCTCGACTCAAGGGCACACCTAGTTGAGAGAATTGTCATATCGACCTTTGTGCATTAGGAATAGTAGTTTGTGGGGCTCGGGGCCGAGAGTATAAGGTAGGAGGCCTCTTTGAGACCTGTGCAACAAAAACAGGCTCTGGGGTCGGGTGTAGGTAGGTAGGAGCCATGGGCCTGGGTGGTTTATACTGAACATAACACTATGGGTAATAGGCTCCTGAAGTCTGCCCAAATGTCTGATAGTGCCTGGGAGATCTCGATCTTGCTGAACTTATAGTACCCACATCTCTTGGTCTCTGTCCTCTTGAGGGCTTCTTCCATTTTGGATCAGAAGGGGAAGACTCGGGCCACAATCCTCTAGCAATGCCCTCCTCTATACCATACAGAGGTTGTACCAAGGATCCGAAATCCGTGTGAATAAATCCCATCAAATGTTTGGCAAATCTCGGCTGTAAGCTTCTCAAAATCATACCAATTGGGTCCTTTTCTAAAGGACAATCAACAATCTAGGCGATCTTCTCCCTCAATCGGGAGATAAACGAAGTCACTGACTCCTCTGGTCTCTGTCTCAAGGCCTCTAGCTCTCTCCTCGAGACATCAATGACAGTGTTAAAAGCAAACTGTCTCAAAAATTCTTGGGCCAAATCATCCCAAGTCCTATGACGTGAAGCATCTAAAGAAGAAAACCAACGCTGTGCTGCACCACTCAATGACATAGGAAAAAACATAATCAAGTGTGCCTCATCCAACCCGTGGGCCCTCATCATACTACTGTATAGCCTCAAATGAATCTTAGGGCAACTCATGCCCATATACTTTTCAATGTTTGACATCCTGACATGGGCCGGTAAACTAGCCACCGGTGCTCCATCAAAATCATCCCAACTGATATCTCTATCTAAAACCCTCATTTGTCTCATCCTTTGCTCGAGTCTATCCATACGAGCATGTGCATCAACTGAGGCCTGAATGGGTGCTACGACAGGAAAAGGGGTAGCATCAGTCTGACTATGTAAAACATATGGTGTAGGGTGTGGAACCGACTGATTGAGTGGAGGGGGTGGTGGTGCTGCAGAGTCTTACTGTGTGTTATCCTGAGGCGGGGCCTGCTGCCCATCTATCCTCTGGCCGAGGTCGGCTATAGCCTCCTGAATCGAAGCCATGATCGCAGCAAACTGGTCAACCGTGACTACCTGGGAGTCCATATCTCTCTAATCTACTCTCTGGCCTGGCTGATCTGATACTCTAGTTAACTTGTCTCCAACTCTAGCCCACGAAGGCGAATCCAAACTAGGCACAAAAAATACTCTTATAAACACGGACACATTGGATAAAACGCTATACAAGGGTAGCTTTGTAGGAACCGACTAAAAGGTAATCAAACATATAGCCCATGTATGCTCAAACTGATACTTGTATCTGATCATACCAAAATGAGACTATGGAGAGGGTAACCAAACCCAATCGTAACCAAGGCAGCTCTGAAGGTCCACAGATGCACCCACGTGTAGGAATGAAATCCAAATTGGATCTAAGCTAACCTACAAGGTTAAGGTGGCTCTATTAAATAAAGTAAAAGACGTGGGTTAAAGGATCCCTAGCAGAAGAGATCGTACCCTCCGGCGGTACGCAACCCTCTGCACATCTCCAAGGAGACAGGGTGTTTCCATAGAAGGTGGTCATCACTTCCACACATGCACTTTCTCACGTTCCCAGGGGGTTTCTTAATGGTGACAACTCTCCCATCTCTCAACACTCAGGGATAATCTAAGGTGTACAATGAAAGATGTGGGCACATCTGAAAAACCTAAAATCTAAAGTGAGATAGTGAACAAAGACAAGCAATCATGCAATCATGCAAGAAAGAGGGTTATCATGCAACAAGCAATCATGCGAAGCAGATAAATATCAAACAATCAAAGTCCTATCTAACATATGTGAGAGTGAATCATGCTAAAGTGAACAAAGCAGGCAATCAAGCAATCATGCAAGGATATCAAACATGTTAAGATAGTAAACCGAACAAGCAAACAAATCGAATCACCTTTGCCTAAAACAAGTGAGGTACCCTCTAATCGACCAATTAAATGCCACATTTTCCCCAACTGGTGTTCAAGCTTGTTCCTCAAAATCCCCAGTGGAGTTGCCAATTTGTGGACTTGCATTTTTCACGTGCGCCCCTACTCGATTGGCGAGACTCGCTTTTATTTGTGAAAAAGTAATTTTTGAAAAAGTCGGAGTCGCCACTTATTTTATTTTTATTTTAAAGGAAAAATAAAACAAGAAAGAAAAACCCTAAAAAAAAGGACTTCATAATTTTTGGAAAAAACGTGTCTTTGAAAAAACCCGAATCTAAGTCCGGGGATCATGTTACGTATTAGGAAAGTACCTTTAAAAGGTAGCACCCCTCTAAGCCCTATAAAGGTCTCTATTGACTAAGTTAAGGGAAATATGACAATTAATTGATTAATTGAAGATACCTAGGTAGGCTAAGGTGATTTCAAAAAATAACATGCCAAATAAAATCAAATCCTAATAAAGGAAAGTTAGGTTGTGTACCTAAACCACTTCTTAAGCGTTATCATAAAATATCAATGGTTAGTTTAGATAATATATCACCCAGCATGCGTTTATCATAAATGAATGAACAATGAAACAATATATCAAGATACCCAAGCATTATCAAACATAGGCGCGATTCATAGATATTCACAAAATTTAAAAAGTGGGTGTTAGGGGGGTGTACCTGGATAGCATGAGTAATTTGTAATATGCTTTCACAAGACATGGGGGGTTAGATAATAAATAATAAAATAAAGAAAGTTTGGCATACTTGTTATTTAACAAGCATAACAAAAATGAACAAAGCTTATGAAACCATCACTTATCATTTATGTTAGGTGTATAATTTCTGAAAAATAGATTAACATGATTTCACTAAGTAGCAAAGGTGGTAACAAAAATAAGTTTTAAAAAGATTTTCTTATGTAGGGGTTTCACTAATTCCCCAATTAATATACACAAATCTAGCCTGGAATGATCTCACTTATTTGGGATCACAAGCTTTGATTCGTGTTTTGTTCAAAACCAAAAATTTCATTAAAAACTGAGAAGGATGCAATCCGATCAAAAAATGATTGCACATTTGATTCGTCCCCAATTGGTGTTCTGATTGATTCAAATCAATCAACTGATGTACCTTTGATTCAATCCTCAGATGGGAGTTATCAACAAAATTTATAAACCTAAATCACCATATACCAGGGGAGCATTAGCTAGCATAGCATAGTGGCTCTAGGATCGTCCACAGAGATGGGTTTTCACTTCGCAATTGATATTATTTCAAAAGATGAATTGGTGGTTTTCCTTTCCAAGGTTAGCTTTAAAAGAAAACAAAAGTTTGCATGGAAATGGTTTTAAGCTAACCAAACTGAAAATAACTAAAAGTAATTAGAAAGAAAGATGTTTCTTGGGATTTCAGGTCACTAGGATCAGGTGCCAATACAAAAGAGGAGATTCCGGTCACTTGTTTCTTTTCCTCGCGTTGGGGATTTAACATATAGTTATTTCCCGAACCGGTGTGGTACAGATACTTACCATTAATGGTTTCAACACTAAATCCCTCTCACTGATACACCTTGCAATGGCTCGTGCCTCTCACCTAGCATTTGCCATTCAAGGGGATCTTTAACCTTGGATTATCCTTCAAAAGCTCGCAAGAGATAACTAATGGATGTCTCCTTGGAGTCCAAAAGCTTACCAAGTGTTGGCTGGTCTAGAAAATCCTACCTCTGAATCACCTCCCAAAGGCTCGCAAGAGATAAACTAGTGAAACTCAATGGACGGAGTCCACTTGCCTTACCAAGTGTTGGCCCAGGTGATTCAAAGGCGTTTTAAGTTAACTAAAAAGATAAAAACCATAAACGGGTCACACTTTCTTTTCATTAAAAATGGAAACAACAAAAACTCACCCTCATGCATGCCGGCACCTTACCTGGCTCCCTTCACCCAAGAAACAAAAAGTCTAGCCTCTCATCCTCTGAGGAAAAATCCTTAAAGGATGTTTGGCTAGAAAGAAAATGAAAGAGAAAACAAAGACGAGAAGGAAAAAGAGAGCAAGGCTCTGTATCTATTACTTTCCAAAAACTATACAAGGTGGTCTCTCAGAACAAGCTCCCGAGATGTCTACATTTATAAGGGGTTATTCACCATTTGCTTCTTACTTCCTAACTAAGGAATCATGTGATAGGAGGGTTACAAGGAGAGTTTGGGAAATTTAGACATCAAATATCTAAAGCAAAAATATCTCAAGATGTCGGTTGCAGCTATCGGGTGCTTCAGGAGGCGTTTCGCAGCCGGCACTGTAGCGCTGCGAAATTTCGCAGCCAAAGGACCAAATTTCGCAGCCCTGCGAAATTCTCCTTCAGATTGGAGCGATCAGATTCCAATGGCTGTAACTTCTTCATTTGAACTCGGAATCGTGCACCGTTTGAAGCATTGGATTCTTGACTTCCTGAGCTTTGAAATGGTATATAGCATGCATGAATTGGACTTCGGGAAGTGCTCCAAAAGTGGCCAATAAGACTGCAACTTTGGTCCCCTGTTTTGCTTCACTCTGTTTTTCCTCTTTGCTTCCCTCCTTGCATTCCGGATTTGCTTATGGCAAAGGACTTTAAAGCTTCGGTTCTTCATGTTTCTGAGCTTTCCAAAAGCTTTGCCATGGATTCCAAAGAACTCTCCTCAATCTTGGATTGCTTTGGTGATCAAATTACTAACAAAAACACCAAAACTTGCACATTTTGATTAGAATTGATTGCAAGGGTCCTTAATATGTTAATTGGGTTAAAAGGTGATAACTACTACTCAAAATTGTTTAAAAGAGTTAATTACAAGGTTACAAAATAGCATTTTTGAGTAGTAATCAACATTATTTTAAGAAAATGAGA
This sequence comes from Vitis rotundifolia, assembly GCA_030254885.1. Taxonomy (NCBI): domain Eukaryota; kingdom Viridiplantae; phylum Streptophyta; class Magnoliopsida; order Vitales; family Vitaceae; genus Vitis; species Vitis rotundifolia. The sequence goes on from CM058159.1 coordinate 9,653,470, forward strand.
TTTCAATTCTAAGGACACTAAATGAATTTTTGAAATGCACTTAAATGAGGAACATTTTGAGAAAAGGTTTCTTCTTAAAAGGAAAGAAATTATTTGCAAACAAAAATACGGAAAGACTAAACATAGGCAACCCAGAAGAAAACGAAATCACAAAGTAAAATTTTTTTTAGTAATCAACAAACTAATAGAGGTAAAGGTAGAGGCCCATCTTCATGATTTTCCAATGGCCTCTGAAAATCAAATTAAAGATAAAATTGTTATAGTAATCAACCAGAGATGTTTAGATCAAGTAGACTAACATTTTAACAAATCCAACTTTCAATTTGCGACCAAAAAGAAAAATTATATGCTAACGCTTTAAAAAATCTAACTTTCATTCTATGACTAAGGACTATGGAAAACAAGTGTCTAAAAAAACCCTATCTCTTAAATGATCACCAAGAATTAATAAAAAATAAAGACTTCAAGAAAATCTTATACTAGCATAGATAATCAAGGATTAATTGTTGGAATTTTGAATGCATCTAAACTTAAGATAAATTAATCAAGCGCTTTGAAATGAGTTTTAAAATGAAACTAATAAAATGGGATATTCACAATTATCAACTTACTTTCAAAGAAATAATAAACGTCATCGGAATTACCAAAACAACATCTAATAATCTAAAGAACAACATATAATGACATAAATCATCAAAAGGTAGTAACATATTGCTTAGAATCAAATATAAATTAACATGGGTTTTCAACTACCAAGGATTCAGGGAATAAACAAAACATCATGGATCAATATAGAAAAAAATTCATAAGTATGCACTAAGGGGACCGAAAGATTTCGTGAGTGTTGATTAAAAAAAAACAATGGATTCTTGATTCAATAGTTCTAATGCATTTTATTTATAAAAGGAAGTTTTGATTAATTTAAATAATAAGAAGAAAAATTCTTTAATTTCATTTAAGTAAAATACTTTTAAAAGTTTATTTACAAGAAAATAAATATTAGTACTTTTGTAAAATAAAATTTCATGAGTATAAAAAAAATAATTGATTCCATAGTTTTAATGAATTTTATTTATAAAAGGAAGTTTTAACTTAAATAAAAAAAAAAAACTTTTAATTTCATGCAAAAAATGTCATAATTCTATTTTATTCACAAAGGAAAAGATTTCATAGGAAAGAAGACAACAAAATAATTATAATAATTTTATTTGTAATAATGATAATAATAATAATAATAATAATAATAATAAAACCTTATAAAAAACTATTCCACCATTTAAAAAATATTTTATAAATATGAGAGGTATCTTCTATAATTTTATTTAAATTCTTCTATAATAAAATATGTATAATATTTAGAAAGAAATAAGATTGTAAAGAGGTGGAACTGAGATTCAGAGTGAGAAAATATTAGGATTTTTTTTTAAAACGGAAAATCAGAATATTTTAAAGCAAGATATATTTTTTTCCTTTTTCTTTCTTTCTTTCCTTTTTTTGGACCACTATACAGCCACCAGCCGTCGGCGGGAGACCCACGCACCCACAGTTCTCCCTTTTTTTCTGGGGAAGTGCATAGCCGCCATGGCCACCATCCTACACAACTTCGTTCCAACAATTCCGAGCTCTTGTCAGCCCGTCAAGCCTAGACTCCGCCATACCGCTAGAATTTCCGACCCTCAATTCCTTCAACGCTTCTTCCAGATTTTCATGGCTACCATGAAATACTTTAAACACGCCTTATGCTTACCTTTCCGAGGTGCGTGTAATAAGCTTGATGACCAATGCCTCAACTTTCTTGGCACCGTCACCGACCAAGTTTATGCAGATTTTCGTCAGCCCGGTGAGATTTGCGGCGCCTGTTCAAGGATCAGATTCGATTGCATAGGAATAGTAGCTTGAATCTTCAGTCTTAGCACATATTTTCTCAACCACATTCTTTACAACCCTCACATTTAACCTGGCAGATGAGAGATCAACAAGCAAAACAACCTGTGGTCGTACGCAGCCACCCATAGTATCTCACACCCACTTCCATTTCCTCATAACCGATCATATAAATCCCAGCATAACCAGCCATGATTTCATTCCATTGATTTAACAAAATAAAATAAAAAATGAAATGAAACGAAAACATGCCAATGACAGCATTCACACCATAATGAACCATATATTCACATTCCTTTGCATTTCGTACCTAATAAAACAAAGTTAAAAAAAAGAAATACTAACCTTACTTGAAAAATGGTACAGCAGGATGAAGATCCTTCCTTCTCTCAATGGTGGGGTTCCTCTGGAAGATCTCTTGATGATGTCACTGCCCTTTTTCAATCATCTCTCTTCCTTTTTCTATCCACTTCTTTCTCTCTTAATCCTCACCTCCAAACTCCGTCAGACCCCTCTATCTAGAAAACTCCATTTCTTTCTCAATAAAATTTTGAATCTTAAGAACTCTTTATTTATTTATTTATTTATTTTTTATCCCCTCTAACAACAACTTTCTGTTGCTTTGAGAGCGCGGACTGACCTTTTTCCGAACAGCAGCCTCCGATCCCTTCGAAACGTCTACTGATCTCCTCCCAAACAGCAGCCTAGTGATCCCCTCTCACGTTGGAAAATGCTCTCTCTCTGATCCCAAAACCACAACCTAGTGATCCCTTCTTCCAATTGTGGTGTTGCTGATCCTCTTCCAGTTTTGGTGCTCTAAATCGTGTCTCCTAACTGAAAGAAAAACCCCACTTTTTTTAAGCCCCCAATTGTCCTCCTCTAATCTAGATTTTCTTTTTCTCCTCTGAGGCGTCCTTAGAGCCTCAAATGGTGCAGCTGGTCCAACTTAGAGAGCTTCAGATTTCTGCGTGAAGTCTTTCAGATGACAGTAGGCTGAGCGTGATGCCAATGGAAGCAGCAACAATCCCGTTATCCTCACCTAAAAAATCCTTTCTTCCCACACGATATCCAACTTTTTTTTTTTTTTTTTTTTCAGAACGGCAGCCCCCCCATCTCCATTTTCTTACACGCTTCTTCCTTTCCTTGCCCACCTTCCTATAATCGTCCTTTCCATTACACTCAGAATTTCTCTTCATTCCGAACACAGTCCTCATTCCGTCCACATACATGGTGCATCTCCTTCACGTGCTCTAAATCCTCCACCATATTTTCCAAAACCAGTCCCCTTCATTATGCTCCCCTTTCATTTTTTCATGTGTGTTGACTTTTATTTCCTTCTAAGAATTCCTCCTGCTCTATCCCTTCCAAAATATAGCATGTTTATTGAATATGCCACCTCAATTCTTCTTAAAATATAACATCTCTTTTCCTTTTCCGTTTAAAATATTCTTTGACCTAGAACACTACTAAAGCCTCTTTCCATCATTACGTGATTATTTTTCCAAAAGATGACTTACATTCTTTTTTTTCTGCTCATCATTTCTTTTTTCCATACATAAGTCAAATCTTCCTCATAATATGACTCCATTCGTTTTTTCCATATGTCTACTCTTGGAATCAATATGGTAGCTACCCTCTCCGAGCTTCATATCATAGGCACCTTCTTATCTTTCCATTGATGGTTTTCCCTAAAAAAATTTCAAAGTTAATAGATTAAATAAAGTAATAATAATAATCATGATAAAAACGAGTAAAAGTAATAATAATAATAATAACAATAATAATAATAATAATAAAAACATTTAAACAAAATTCTTAAATTAAACTAAATAAGTAAAGACAAGTATTATGAAAAAGTGATAAAATAATAGAAAAATAAAATAAATGAGGAAATAGACAAGATAATAAATAAAATAAAATAAACAAAAATATAAAGGTAAAAAAAAAAGTCAAGTCATGTGATTTTACAAGAAAACAAGTCATGTAAGTCATAAAAGCCAGGTGAGATATGCAAGACATGCCAAAAAAGGTGACGTAATTAAAACTAGCAAACCCTAAGTGGGCCAAGTGCACCTAAATGGGCCTAGGGTGGTGCCTAATGGGCCAAGTGTGCCTAAGTGGGCTTAAGGTGCCTAATGGGCCAAGTGTATCTAAGTGAGCTTTAGGTGCCTAATGGGCCTAAGGTGCCTAAATGGGCCTAGGATGCCTAAGCTGGCCTAGGGTGTCTAAGTGGGCCTAGAGTGCCTAAGTGGGTTTAGAGTGCCTAAGTGGACCTAAGTCTAAGTGGGCCTAGGGTGCTGCCTTATGGGCTTAAGGTGTCTAAGGTGCCTAAGTGAGCCTAAGTCTAAATTATGGCTACCAAGAGTCACAATGGGGTTAAATGAATCCTTCAACCAAAGTCCCCCAGGTGGCTTAGAAAAGATAAGCTACGTGAGTAGTAATGGGCCACTAGGGAATTGCTGTAAGGGACATGTGCAAGAAGACAAAATAGAGGGTCTACACTCACTCTTTTCGTTGTCGTCGCGATGACGTGATGTGCGTGACTTTTCTTCTGTCATCGATGAAGGAACTTTCTCTGCAAGTTTTCATAGCTAGATTTATCTAGGCTTGAACTATAGTCCATCTAGGTTTATTTATATATTGTTGAGGCAACGCCGAATAAAATATGGGTCAGGTGATTGGTTCTAATAATTGTGTTGATTCACGCAAGTTTCCACACGACCCAAATCCACTTAGTTTAATGGAAAGAAGAGGAGTTACTTCTACTAGTGGAAAACCTCAATAAGGTGGATAGAAAAATACTAGAGTCGGGCGTCTTCGACCGGACCATCTAGTTGGTGTCCTGTCTAAGCGAGAATTCTAGGCTCATTTTCATATTCTGAACACCATCCCAATTTCGCTAACAGAAGGTGAGGCTCTATCCTCCACTGACCTTTCGAACAACATGAAATATTTTACCAAGGAGCAGTTTGCTGCTGGGCTCCGTCTCTCCATTCCTTTCCTCTTCAAACAATTCCTTCATTTTACACAAATTCCTCCGACTTTTCTTCATCCAAACATTGTTCGAATATTGATGAGGTGTAGTGTGTTGGACATGCTCTTCCAGCTGGATCTTTCCTTATTGAAAGTCTTGTTCATCTATACTATCAAGATGAGCTAAAAGGAAAGCTTCAACTTGTCCGCCCATATTCCTTCCCTTCAATTGGTGACCAGTCTTCTAGATTCATGCAAAGGCTGGGCCAAGGGGCATGTTTTGGTGTCTGACCCTTGGAGTGGTTCATCTGAGGGTTTAGACAAAGTTTTTTCTCTAAAACGTTGGTTGGAGATTTCAAGTAGGCTATGCTTCAATCATTTTCTTTATATCTTGTTGTTATTTCCTCCTTGTAGCGAATCTACTCACGATTTTTATGTTCGTCTAATGCAGGTAAGGAGAGGCGGGGATGCCTTGTAGAGTGGGTGGAAAAGGCTTCATTTGCTTGGCTCAACAAGTTGTTCGAAATAGATGCTACTGAATAGGCTCACAACATTCTCTTGTCGGACAAGAACCTGCTGGCACTGATTGAAAATACCAAGTCGCTTATCATCCCAGTGTTTCCCCGGTTAGCTCCTCCGTCTCTAATACCCGACAAACATTTTGTGTTGAAGGATTTGTCTTTCTAAGAGGTTGCTCATTTGGTGGATTCTGAAGCACGTTAGGCTCTTCTAGAGGAATAGGAGAAAAAATGGTAGGAGCGAACATTGAGGCAAGCTCCAACTGCTAGCCATCTGTCTTCCAGCTTCACTATCTGTCCTCCTACTCAAAAGAATAATAATGTGGCTTGTCTTGTTCAAAGGGCGAAGACTCCATCTCCTACTGATTACTACTCAAAAAGTGCTATTTTATAACTTTTAATTAACTCTTTTAAACACTTTTGAGTAGTAGTTATTACCTTTTAACTCATTTGGCATGTTAAGGACCCTTACAATCATTTCTAATCAAATTGTGTTAAGTTTTGGTGTTTTTGATAGCTTTTTGCTCACCAAAGCAATCCAAGAATGAGGAAGATCTTTGTATAGTTTATGGAAAAGAAATTTGAAGTTCAAATTCATAAAGGAACCAAGCTTTGGAGCTTCGTGACCCTTTTCCAAAGTCATTTAAAGTATGCAAGGAGGAAAAACAGAGAGAAGAAGTTCATGAAGAAAAACAGAGGAGAGCAGCTGCAGTCTTCTTTTGCACATTTGGAGCACTTCCCGGAGTCCATTTTGTACATGCTGTATACCATTTCAAAGCTCAGGAAGTCAAGAGTCCAATGCTTCAAACTGTGTGCAAATAGGAGCTGAAATGAAGAAGTTATGGCCGTTGGAAGAAAACCGCGCCAGGCTGAAAGACAATTTTGCAACATGCGAAATTATCTTGCCAAATTTTTGCAACATAGGAATCAACTTGCGAAATTCTCACATATCAAAAATCCACCTGCGAAATGGCACTCCCATCTTGCGAAATCACCTGCGAACATTTCGCAGGTCACAAAACATGTTGCGAACTCACCTGCGAACTGGGATATTTGCGCACCGACTCCAGTTGATATTTTTCTTCAGATATTTTTGTATAAATTTCCATTCTTCTCCTTGTAATCCACCACTTATGTAATTCCTTAGCCGGGAAGTAATGAAGGAAGGGTAAATAACCTTCCTATATAAACTATCTTGTAATCACATAACAAAGGATCTCGGGATCTTGTTCTCAGAGACCAACTTTTTGTATAGTTTTACACAGAGCTTTGCTCTGCCTTACCGACTCATTTTGATTATATTTTTCTCACTAGCCAAACAAGATTTGAGGATGTTTCCTTAGAGAATGAGTGGCTAGGCATTTTGTCTCTTGGAGTTAAAGGAGCTTGATAAGGGACTGAATGCAAAAATTGGAAGTTTTGTTGTTTCAGCTTTTAATGAAGAGAAAGTGTGACCTGTTTTTGGTTTCTATGTTTTTAGTTAACTTAAAACGCCTTAAAATCACCGGGGCCAACACTTGATAAGGCAAGTGGACTCCGTCCATTGAGTTACACTAGTTTATCTCTTGCGAGCCTTTGGGAGGTGGTTCAAAGGTAGGATTTTCTAGAATAGCCAACACTTGGTAAGCTTTTGGACTCTATGGAGACATCCATTAGTTATCTCTTGCGAGCTTTTGAAGGGTAATCCAAGGTTAAAGATCACCTTGAATGGCAAATGCTAGGTGAGAGGTACGAGCCATTGCAAGGTGTATTAGTGAGAGGGATTTAGTGTTTGAATCCATAAAAGGGAAGCATCTGTACCACACCGGTTTGGGAAATAACTATATGTTAAATCCCCAATGCGAGGAAAAGATTCAAGTGACCGGAACTTTCTTTTTGTAGTTGGAACCTGAGCCCAGTGATCCAAAAACTCCAAGAAACACCTTTCTTTGTAATTAAAATCAGTTACTATTTTTGGTTAGCTTAAAACGAAACCTTTTTCAACCAAAAATTATGTTTTCTTTCAAAGCTAACCTTGAAATGAAAAAGCACCAAGTCATCTTTGAATTGATATCAGTTGTAATTTGAAAACCCTTCCCAGTGAACGATCCTAGAGCCACTATACTATACTAGCTAATGCTACCCTGGTATATGGTGATTTAGGTTTATAAATTTTGTTGATTACTCCCGTCTGAGGATTGAAATCAAAGCACATTAGTTGATTTGAGCTAAATCAACTTGGACACCAATCGGGCATGAATCACCTACCTCCCTATTTTCATCGTCGGCTTCATCTTCATCATCCTCTCCATCCTCTTCGTCTTCTAGCAACGAACCAAAAGTAGGGGTTGGCCAACTAGTGCCCCCAATTATTTGTGAAGAAGAGGAAGAAGAGAAAGAGATGGCCTCCAACTTGAGGGTTAGATTCCGCGAGAGGTAGCATAAGTGCTTGTATGAATCCATTGCTATCAATCCCTCTCCTTCAGAAAAAGCCTGCCCAAAACCTGCCTCAGATCCTCTGTCCAAGTTAGCACCTTCGACTACTATTGCAGCCGTGACTTCAAGCCCGGATGAGAAACCTTCCTTTGTTGACGACATTTCTTATCACAAAATGAGGAAACCCTTCGTCGTCCAAGAGAACATCAGTGAGGAATCATTCGAGTGTCTGAATTCTTCTCCTCTTCGTCCAAAACCAACCTATGTCCCCAGCCTAGAGGAGGTATCCAAGCTTCTAAGTCGTATCCTTTCCTTCATCGAAACGGAGCCTCTAGAGTAGAACATTGGGGTACTCTTTCTGGCTATGCAGCGAATCCCAGTTGAGGTAGATGAAAACCCTAGCCAATCTTCATGGCACGACTTTCGTATGGTACTCTGAACACTGCCATTGCCCGCATCCTTTATATGAAGAACTATACAACTTTTGAGACAATGGAAGTGGTAGGCCATCTTTTTTTTTTTTTTCACTTGTGACTTTTATCGTTTTTCCTTTAGTCTCTTGTTTCATAATGATCTCTGTTGTCCCCAAGTGGTAGCTGGAGTTCGTAACCTCATGGGGCAACGAGCGTACCTCTTCTAGCAACTGAAAGTAGCTGAAAGCATTAGGGCATACATTGCCCATAACATGGACGGAAACGAGGAGCTTTTAGTCAGCTTGGAGATGTTGAAGAGCCAGCTTGCTACTACCCGAAAGTTGGCTGAGGAAGGTGTCGATTTGATGAGGAAAGCCGAGGAGAAAAAAAAGGCGTCTTAGGTTGAGACTCGCCGGTTGGCTAAGGAGAAGGCTGAGGAAGAGTTTGCCCAACTGAGGCAGGAGATACGAGATCTTCGGGTAGGGTTTGGCGCTTAGAAGGAGGACTTGGAGGTGGACTATCAGAAGCAGGTAGATGACATGTTATTCTATGGCTACCGATGTTGTATGAAGAAACATGACATTGCCAATGATACTCCCAACTTCCCTTCTGATGATGAGGAGGATGAATTTTTGGGCAGCCCTGCCGAAGGAGACGGACATGCTTTAGGAGGCGGATCTCCTATGGGAAACAAATTCCCTAGCGAGTGGGCTTGATATTTTTTTAATTTCTTTTCTTTGGTTGACTGTGGCCTGGACTTTCATACTTGTAAATATAATGAATGCTCTTTTGAGTTTTTTTTTTTTTTTTCAATACAACTGCACTCATTAATTTTTCTTTAATTGCGCTTGTTTTAGTCGTTTGTTCTTGCTACAATATTTTCATAAGCAACTTTTATTGGTAGTATTTCTTTAAGTTGGTTACATTCTATGGGCAGAGCAGGGGCACGCTATCCAACGTCTGGAGATGGTACGCCCTTGAGCCTCATGCCTTAATTACAACATAAGGTCCTTCCCAATTAGCTTGTAGCTTATTGGCTTGATTCGCGCGGACCCAGTCGGGTCTTTTAATAAAAAACATTTATAAAACCTATGACCTCATACTAGCGTAGCAAAGCTACTATAGTATAGCGGCTCTAGGGTCGAACTCTGGGATGGGTTTTCACTCTATCAGTGATAGACTCAGGATTAGAAATTGAATTTGATGATTTCCTTTGTCAAAAACTCAAAGTTTAAAAGAAAATAAAATTTGTTTTGAAAGTGGAGTTTGGAACTAAACTAACATATAACTAAATAAAAATGGAAGAAAGAAAGTCTCCCGGAGCTAAAGGTTGCTAGGATCAAGTTCAGAATGCAAAGTGGAAAATTCCGGATTTTTCTCCTCGCATTGGGGATTTAACCTATAGTTATTTCCCGAACCGGTATAGGTTTAACAATGAAGATTTAATCCATAAAAAGTCGATAGAAATGGTAGTCAAGGTCCATTAATGGCTTTAGACACTATGGGTCTTCACCTTGAGCCACTTTCCAATGGCTCGTACATGATAACTAATGGACTGATATGGATCTAGCAGTAAGCATCCACAGAGACCTGAAGCTTACCATGTATTGGCCATTCAAAGTGATTCTAAGGGAGTTAAAGCAAAACTTTGGATTGGAAAGCCATTAATGAACTCCAACTACCGGTATTTAAGGCATGGGAGTTTTCCACCTTTGCCTCTGGACTTTTCACCTAGCTTCCTTCACTCCAAGAAACTGAAGGTTTAGCCTCTCATCCTCCGGGAAATCATCCTCAAAGGTTGTTTGGCTTCCAAGAAAAAGAAAATAGTAGAGAGAAGAGGAAAAACGAGAGAGCCCTGTTTTTTTCCAAGTGTGAAAAATCACACAGCATCCATAACATCCGAGAGGTGATTACCACCCCTCTTATAGTCTTTACAAAAGCCAAGCTTGTAATTGGCTAGTTACAAGGATAGGAAAGGAATTTCCATCAAAAAAATACAAAAGAAAAGATCTAAAGTGGAGTCGGCAGAACAGGGGAAAGTTCGCACCACGCATGGGCTGTGCGGAGGTGGTGCGAAGTTGGTGCGAAGCTGGTGCGAAATTCGCTCTCAGCTTGACACAGTTGTCTTCCGAAGGCCATATCTTCCTTATTTCAGCTCTAAATCGTACACGGTTTAAAGCGTTGGATTCTTGACTTCCAGATCTTTCCAACGGTATATAGCATGAAAAAAATGGACTTCGGGAAGTGCTCCAAAAGTGTGAAGGAAGACTGCAGTTGCAGTCCTCTGTTTCTGCTTCACTTGTTTTCCTCTTTTTGCTTGATTTTCCTCTTTGCTTCTCTCCTTTACTTGGCTTGTCTTAATGATCCAAAAAGCTGTCAAAACACTAAAACTAGCCACAAATATGATTAGAAGTCATTGCTAGGTCCTTAACATGCCAATTGGAACAAAAATGGAGAACTACTACACAAAAGTGCTTAAAACATAATGACTTAAAGATGTAAAAATGCACTTTTTGGGTAGTAATCATGGCTCCTATTTCAACTGTGTTTTTGAAGGCTCTTTTAAGGACCAAAGATTTTGACCGAAAAAATCATGGTTGTGCCTTTTTTTTGTATTGAATGATTGCTCTCTAATGGTAAAAAGGCATTTGAATAGCTACATTTTCTCGCTTTTCGTCAACCCAATCCAGTTGCCTTATGAGTTCTTCATCATTGTCCTTTTTATCCTGTACGGCTGTTTTGGCAATAGGCATACCAATTTTGGTTGGTATGATGGCTTTCATCCTATAAGCAAGGGCAAAGGGAGTGGCTCCCGTTGGTTGTTTGGATGTTGTCCAGTAGGCCCATAAGACACCGGGCAACTCGTCCACCCATTTTTCTTTTGCTCATTCTAATATTTTCTTCAATGCATTTAATAGAGTTTTATTTGTCGTCTCTGCTTGTCCGTTGCTTTGTGGATAGCGGGGTGTTGAGTATAAATTCTTGATGATTAACTTTGAGCAAAATGTTTAAAAGACGGCGCAGTCAAACTGAGGCCCATTATCCGTAACAATTGCTCATGGAATTCCGAATTGACATATAATGTTTTTTCAAACAAACTTGCAGACATCCTTGTCTTTGATGCTGGCATAGGCTTCTACCTCTACCCACTTGCTAAAGTAGTCGGTTGCAACAAGCAAAAACTTTTTTTATATTGCTTCAATGGGTAAAGGGCCAACTATGTCCATTCCCCATTGTGCAAACGACCAAGGACTTGTGACTGAGTTGAGGGCTTCCAAAGGTACATGAGGAATGGGAGCATGTCGTTGACACCGATCGCATCTTTTGACATAACTTTCAGCGTCCTGCTTCATGGTAGGCTAATAGTATCCTTGCATGTAGGCGCGGTGTACCAAAGTACATTCGCCTGGGTGATTGCTGCATACACTTTCATGGAGTTCAACTAGAACATATTTGGCCTCAGGCTTGGTCAAACACTTTAGGTATGGAACTCTAAATGATCATCTATATAGTAGATCATTAATTAAAGTGAAGCGTGCTGCTTGTACGTGGAGTTTGTGGTTGCTTCCTGTCTTTTGGTACTTCCCCTATCTAGAGGTATTTTATGATGTCAAACATCTACCCTGAGTTTGCTTGATTGATATTGCATATTGGTTCAGGAGTGATTGAAGGCACAACTTTGAGGTAGATGGGCAACATTATCTCTCATTTATGAAAAGAGTGGTAGTTATTCCGGCTATTGCGTCGATTTTTCCGTTCTCCTTTGGTGGCACCTGTCTAATGATCCACTCGTGTAGCTTTTTCAGGCGTTCGTCCACCATGGCAAGGTATCGGGCTATGTGTTCATCATTTGCTTTCGTATTCTTGTTGAATATGTCCGACAATTAATTGAGAGTCGCTCTTGATTTCCAGCTTGTCTATGACAAATATTAGGATGAGATCTAGCCCAACTAGGACAACTTCATATTCTGCCTCGTTATTGGAGGTAGAGAAACCGAGACATATAGCTTGCTATATTAGTTTCCTAGTTGGTGATTACAGGATCAGACCTAATCCGAATATGGACACCTTGGACGCTTCGTCTACCTAAAGTGTCCACCATTGCTTTTTAGGGCGATCGACCAAGTATGTTTGTTTTTGAGGGAGTTTATCTATAAAGTTGACCATAACCTACCCCTTCAAGGATAACCGCGGCTAATGCTTGATCCTATACTCACTGAACTCAATCGCCTATTTCAACATTCGTCCAGATAGGTCCGATTTGTGCAAGATAACTCGAAGCAGTTGGTTTGAAAGTATGGTCACTTGATGAGCCTGAAATTATGGGCAATGCTTTCAAGCGACATTCTTTAGTGCTAGAGCAGTCTGCTCTACTTAAGAATACCAAGTCTCAGCGTCTACCATTACTTTACTCACATAATAGACGGGGCTCTATTCTTTGTCTCATATATGTCGAAATAGAATGACGTTGACATCATAGTAAGATACAACTACATATATGTAGAGTTCTTCATCGGACTTGGGGCTGCTTAGAATGGGCGGTTCAATGAGGTAACGCTTGACTACTTCGAATGCGTGCTTATACTTGTTTATCCAACCAAACGTGCTTGCCTCCTTAAGTGTGAGGAAGAAAGGTCTTAGCCTGTCTGTGAAACGAGCTATGAAATGACTCAAAGTTGCGAGACGGTCTGTGAGGCGTTCCAATTCCTTTTTGCTATTTGGAGCGGGTGTTTCGAGGACGAATTAACTTCAATTCCTCTTTAGGTTACCATAAATCCTAGAAACTTCCTTGCACTAACATCGAAGGGGCACACTTAGTTGGATTGAGCTTCATGTTGTATGCTCGCATTAGATGGAATGCTTCTTCCAGGTGCTAGATGTGCTCAGCTCAAGTTTCGCTCTTTACAACAATGTCATCAATGTAAACTTCCCTCGGCCGATCAAGGGCTTGAAGATTTTCTTCATTAGTCTTTGGTAGGTAGTGCCAACTTTTTTAAGTCCAAACGACATGACTCTATAGCAGTACAACCCTTGTGGTGTGACAAAGACTGTCTTCTCCTTGTCTCGCTGGAACATAGGGATTTGGTGCTATATGAAAAAGATGTCTAGAAAGGAGAACATCCCATGCCCGACGATGGCATCGACTATCTGATCTATCCGGGGCAAAAGAAAGCTATCCTATGGGCAGGCGTCATTCAAGTTGCTGTAATCAATGCAAACTCGCCACCTTCCATTTTTATTTCAGGACTACCACTATGTTTGCCAACCAGTTCGGATATTTGACTTCTTTGATGAATCCGACTGCCAATAGTTTGTCAATTTCCATCTAGATAATTTTTTTTTTTCTGTTTGGATGAAAGCACCGAACCTTTTGCTGGATAGACTGCGAGGTGGGTGAGACGTTGAGCTTGTGGGAGGCCATGACTGGATGAATTTCCTACATATCCGAGTGAGTCCAGACAAGGATGTTCTTATTGCATTGAAACATATTCCCTAGCAATTTTAGTTCATCCTGCGTAAGTAGGGAACTGTTGTAGGTGATTTGATCTGTGTCATGTGAGAGGCATAGTGGTTGGAGTGGATCAGCCGTAGATGGATCTTTCTCTGTCCGAGCTCAATAATTGCTATTACTCCCTTGCGTTTGATGACTCTAGATGCGCCTCTTCGTCGGCTGGATGTCCAAACTCTAGTGTCACCTGATAGCATTGGTGCGCGGCTAGCTGGCTACCAAGGAGATTGACTTGTCCTTTTTTTGTGAGATAGCTCACCATTTGATGGTACGTAGAAGGAATGGATTTCATTTTGTGAAGCCATGCATGTCCCATAATGACATTATATGGAGACAAATCATCAACCACTGAGAACCACACGTTCAGTGTGACCGGGCCGACTTGGACGGGCAACACAACATTGCCAAGGAAGGTTATTGTAGCTCCATTGAATCCGAACAACAAATGTTCTAAGTTCTCTAGGGCGGATGGTGAGTAGCCCATTTGCCTATAAGCCGATATTTGTAAAAGGTTAACTGAACTACTCAGTCAATTAGGATTTTCCTCACATCAAATTTGCCTATCACCAGTGTTAGGATCAGGGTGTCTTTAAGCGGTTGCAACACCCAATTGACATCTACTAAAGGAAAGGTGATTGTGTCGTCAACTGGACGCACGTTTCCTTCCGTGAAGGTGTGTTGAACGAAGTTAATCCATTCTCTTACAGAGGTCGCACGGAGCAACCTTCGCCTTTGCCGCTTAAAGCTGTGCTTATCGTCTATTGGACCTCCATATATGTAGTTAATAATAGCTCTAGGAGTTGTCAGAGGTGCAGGGGCTTGGATGGCTACCTTTTATGCTGCCTCTCTTTGCCTGCTAGTTGTACGAATGTACTACTTAAGGTGTCCGATCTTGATAAGTTTCTCCAGTAAGTAATGCCGACTTTTGCATTGCTCGATGGTGTGGCCGTGGTCCTTATAGTAAGAGCACCTTCTATTCCGCTATCATGTAGCCGGGTCTGACTTGATTGGCTTCGACCATCTAAAGTCCAACAAGTCGCGATCTGCGGGAGGAGTCTCTCATAGGAGATGCTAAGGGGGTGAGTCTCATTTGCTACTGTTGCCAGTTGTTTCGCCTTTTGTTAGTTTGCCTCGATTGGTTCGAGGGCTTTGAACTCCCCACCTTATCATTCTTGGCCAGATGATTAGTGACCAAGACTTATTAAGAAGCTGTTCGGACATCGTCTTCGAGTATAGAATACTTGTCCACTCACCTAAACAAGTCATTCATCGTCATAGGCGGCTTTTTTGGGAGGGACTCAAAAAATGGCGTGCCCGGGCCGATGCTTTGTTTGAAGATCTACAGCATGACATCCATACTGCAAGATTCAACATGGAGCACTGCTTGTCCGAACCGCTTCATGAAGTCCCTTAGCGACTCATTCTCCTGCAACTTGATGTTCTAGAGGGTGCTTATGTTATGCTTTTGGCAAACGGAACATAGGTAGTGGCCTACAAAGGTTTTCGAGATGTCCCAGAAAGTGTTCACGAAATTCTGTAGGAGGTGATGGAACCAAGAAAGAGCTTGGCCATGTAGGTTGGTCGGAAAGACCTTGCACATCAATGCATCATTCCCTATGTCGAGGGTCATGAATTGCCTGAAGTGCATGATGTGATTGAACGGGTCGCTCGTTTCGTTGTACATTGTGAATTTTGACACTACGAACCCTCTGAGCAGCTCGCAGTTAATAATATGGGGGTCAAACAGTGTGGAGAGTATGTCATCTAACTGTCGGCTGATAGAGTCGAGCGGAGCTCGCGTTGTTGGCACTTCCACTTATTGTTGCTTTGGTAGCTAAGAGGGTCATTCTGACGTAGTTGTTGTGGTTGGGGGACCTAGATGAGCCCTTAGAGTTTCTGACATACGGGGTTGACCCTCCACACCTAGTGCTTGAGGTCCCAGTCGGGCTCACATCATGTCAGATAAGTGTGACTTTTTGCCGTGCCTCCTTTTCCTTGATGCCGGGGTAGAGCTGGTGCCTTCGTCCGACTACGTTTGGTGAGCTGGCAAAGACTCTCCTCGGATCGTCTCGAGTAGCTACCAAAGGAGAACTTTGTGCTCCCAGGGAAAGACGCCTCAACAGTTCATCTTGAGGTTGTTTGTCAGCTTTGAGAGGGGCTCGTTGCTGACATTTGAGCCCGCAACTCTTCATTATTTTCTTTGAGTCATTTTGTTTGGCAAAGCAGAATTTGCATCTGCCACTCATTTTCTCATTGGCGTCTCTCTATCCTTTCACATAGGCAAAATAATCTTCGTCACCTATAGCTGATGATTGCTTTTTGGAGGGTATTGACATCCTTAGTCTTTCTCACAGATGGCGCTAATGTTGGTGTTATGCCAACTGGATACAGGCCCGTCTAGCTTCACTGGAGTCAGATAAACTTCTTTCTTGTACAAAAAGGATGTCTGAACAAGTGGTCCAGGCACGCCTCTCCGAAACTTAAGTCAGGAATCAGCAAGGATGAATCCAATTATTTTGAATAGCTAAGTACGCGCATACCTTTTTCATGCTTCTCAAAGGGTTTTTATGGAGTAGATGACACCATCGTCACAACGTTTATTGTGCATTCATGCATTTCTTGTGATAATGATTGCCATCAGGGCTGATTACAAGCCTTAAAAAGATAGTCAACGCCTTCACCTCAGTGCGGATTGGGCAATCATACCAAGTAAGAGCTGCTGACTGGTGCCATTTGCTAGTTGTCATGTAAAAATCTCGGACCATGTAGTTGACTGTGCATTTACGTTTGTCAATGTTGCTAATTGCGTGTAACGACTAATTGACACTGATTTTTGAATGTAAATATCGTCTAGCCCATCATTTAGGCATCGAGTGTGATTAACCATTCGTTCAATGCCTGGAGACTTCGGCTTGGTTGGTTTGTCTGTTTGGAGGTCCCATTTGGCTTGGTTAGTCCATTTCGTTTGGTATTGAGGAAGAAGGAAATCTCTCACCTCTTGCGCTAGACGGAGCTTATCTTGGTCCAAATGGATGGATCCTAGACAGATTATCTGCTTACCTTGGACGACCAAAGGGTCTTGACTTTGGGAAGAACATGTGGAAGGAAGCCTCCCACAGGCCTGTTTGTTTCTTTCTATGAAGATAGGATGGCAACCCGTCCTGTTTAATATATGTTTTTTATTTAAATAAATAATATAGTTTTTATTCAAAAAAATTATGTTTTAATTTTCAATATTCTTTTATTAAAATATAATTTATCAATGAAAGTAAAAAAACAATGTGACATGTAATGTACATGAAAAACATCCAAAAAAATCTCTAGAGATTTTATAGATGTAAAAACCATGCATAAGAACAAGAGAGCTAAAATCCACTATTATGAAAAAATGAGTACAAAGATTTATCTAATAATTACTACTCTTTAAAATTTTTACTACACCTCCTATTGTGTCTATACTGCAACACCTTTGTGCTACTTAGTAAACTCCTCAATAATTTAAGTGGTTGCAATATTCTACCAACGAACTCAATGAACATTAGTGAAATCATTTTGAAATTGTCGGAGTTAAGTATAGATAGTATCAATGTAAAACTTAAGCACATAAAGAGTAAAAATTGCTCAATATGAGACACATATATAAGAGATAAACCTCAACCAATTTGATTTAAAATAGGAATCAAATTTTACCAAAATGGAAATTAGATTCTTGGAGAAGTTTCCAACTTACGCATATAAAGAATGAAAATACTCAATATGAGACAAATATGACTTGAATTGAATATATATATATATATATATATATATAAAATGAGACTACGAAATAAAATAATTATATCTTCGATTGAAAGATGAGCTACAATAATTTTTAAAATTAAATTTATAACATCTTTAAGAAAATTTGACCACCTCTTGAAAATTTTTTGTTGACGTTGCCATTCTTTTCAAACTTTTCCTGTCTTTTTCTTCACTTATTTCCTCGCATGGCCACCACCATCTCCACGCCCCACAACCACCTCTCTCTTTCCCTCCCAATTTTCCCCTCTTTTGATTGAACCATGGCCATAAAACCCTTTGCAACATGGCTGCATTGTTGTTATTTATCCGCATCACGTCGGACAACCTCACCTCCACCGTTTTTTCATCGCCATCCTCAACATCAAAAAACGTTTCCTTACCGCCATCCTCCATATCCATCTCATTGCCCACATCATAATTTTTTTAGGTTCAAAGAAAACAAATCGATTCTTACAAAATCGACTGGGTGGTTTGATTTAACTGTTGGATCTCAAGTCACATTGTTCGGTCCAAATAATGAACCAAACTGGATTATGGATTGGGAAACGGTCTAATAAGTTAAATTGGGTGGTTGAATTTGATTTTTTTAAACATTAATTTAAAATTCAAAATGATTTTATTAAATCAATTTAATAATGTGATATAATTTAATAATTTAACTTTAAAATCATTTTAAATCACTAATTATTAAGTATTAAATTTTACTAGACCCTTTCTTAAAGGGTGTTTTGTAATTCAACTTATAAACTTAATAATTTAATTTAAAAATTATTAAGCATATTAAGATGATGGCTTTTTTTTTTTTTTTTTTTTTTTTTTTTTCTATCTTAAATTTAAATAGAACTTAACTTAATTTATATCTATTTACTACTTATTTGGTTTTTTTAATCAATATTCGAGTTACATTGTTTGTTATTATTTAATGTCATAATATTGTTATATATTAAATAAATAAACTTTAAACATATAAAAATAATTATTTATTTTTTATTATTTTATATAATTAAGATAAATGCAATTGAAAACCCATAATTTTAAAAAATCAATTTAATATATTTTCAAATATCCCAAAATACCAAAAATTTTTACATTTTTATTTTATATAATTAAGATAAAATATTTTAAAATTAATAATGTAAAAATGTTGCAATTTAATATATTTCTAAATATCCCAAAATTCCCAAAATAAATTACAATAACAAAATTTTATAATGATAAATTATATAATTGGTTGGGAAATTGGTAATTAAGTAGTAATTATGGTTTCCAAATTATCATTGATTGTTAAGAAAATACAAAAAAAAAAAAAAAAGAAAAGAAAATCTAGGTTTTGAATTTCATTGATTACTCACTCATTTTTATGTAATGTATATTTTGGTTATGAAATTATTATCAAATTTAATTTATTAATTTTTAGATTTTGTAAATTTAGAAATTAAGAACATGAAATTCTCTCTTTTTACTTATCAAAATTAACTAAAATTTTTAATTTTATTGATGCGTACGAGTTATATTTTGAAGTTATGATTGGAGAAACTTTACCCCACACGCCTAAATTATTCAACACCGGCTCCATTAATTTAAACTAATGACCCCACACGCCTAAATTATTGAAGACCTGCTCCATCGTTCAAGTCAACCACGCCAATAGAGCTGCAGATCCAATCTCCTCATGTCACTGGTCTTCTTCATTCATCCTCCATTCCCTCCTCATTCATCAATCCCATTCCCACCTTTTTCAACCCGGCTCCCTAATGGCGGATGCTCTCCTTTCTATTGTCCTAGACCGGCTGGCCTCTCTTATTCAACAACAAATTCATCAGGAAGTTTCTCTCGTTGTGGGTGTGGAAAGAGAAATCCGAAGCCTCACCGACACACTCCAGATCGTCCGAGCTGTTGTTGCAGATGCAGAGAAGAGACAAATGAAGGAGGAACTTGTCAAAGTTTGGTTGGAGAGGCTTAAAGACATCGCCTACCAAATGGACGACGTGCTGGATGAGTGGAGCACTTCTATTCTCAAATCTCAGATTGAGAGAGCTGACAGCCCTTCCATGTCTAAGAAGAAGGTAAGCTCCTGCATTCCCTCCCCTTTCATCTGTTTCAAACGAGTTGCTGGCCGTCGTGACATTGCTCTTAAGATTAAGGATATTAAACAGCAAGTTGATGACATTGCAAACCAAAGCAATCGGTTCAATTTTACATCCAGATTTAGCAACGAGGAACCACAGAGGCTTATAACTATCTCTGCAGTTGACATTTCAGAGGTATGTGGTCGGGATGAGGACAGGGACACCATACTAAGGCACCTGTTGGGTAAGAGTTGTGAACAAAACTTGGGCCTCTACACCATCTCCGTGGTTGGGATGGGAGGTGTCGGCAAAACAACTCTTGCTCAACTAGCCTTTAACCACCATAAGGTGAAGGCCCATTTTGATAAAAGGATCTGGGTTTGCGTGTCTGATCCCTTTATCCCAGTAAGAATTTTTAGGGACATTCTTGAAGCCCTCCATGAAAACTCTTCCGATGTCCATAATCCTGAAGTTCTACAGCAAAAAATTCAAACATGTATTGAAGGGAAGAAGTTTCTCCTCGTGCTGGATGACGTGTGGAATGAAGACTATCAGTTGTGGGAACAATTGAAGAATTGTCTTAAGTGTGGGGGTGGTGAGAGTAGAATTTTGGTGACCACACGCAATGCGAGTGTTGCTAGGATGATGATGAGTACATACGTGCACCCCTTACAGAGCTTACCATTAGACCAATCTCGGGCATTATTCAGCCAAATAGCCTTTTTCAGAAAGGGTACCGAGAAAGCTGAAGAATTAAAAGAAATTGGTGAAAAAATAGCAGACAAGTGCAAGGGATTACCTCTTGCTGTAAAAGCTTTAGGTAGTCTCATGCAGACAAAAGATAACAAAGAAGATTGGGAAAATGTGTTGAATAGTGAACTGTGGGAACTGGATGTTTTCGAGAAAAAACTGTCCCCTGCCTTATTGTTGAGTTATTATGATCTGCCCCCGCCACTTAAACAGTGTTTCTCATATTGTGCTGTCTTTCCCAAAGATCGCACCATTGAAATAGATGAGTTGATTAGGTTATGGATGGCACAGAGTTACCTCAATTCTAAGGCAGGTAGAGAGATGGAGACAGCTGGTAGAGAGTACTTTGAAAACTTAGCAGCTCGGTCTTTCTTCCAAGATTTTGAAAAAGACGAGGAGGGTGATATAGTTAGGTGCAAGATGCACGACATAGTGCATGACTTTGCTCAAATTTTGACTAACAATGAATGCTTAATTTTGGAGGATGATGGTGAAAACCTGAAGCAGAGCTTGTCCCTTCAAAAGGGTCGTCACGCAACTTTAATTGTACATGAAAGTGAGGGATTATCTTTCTCCTTCAATAATGTGGGGAATTTACACACACTTTTAATCGTGTCTAATATTGGTCCATTTCTACCTGATTCATTCCAACAATTCAAATATCTTAGAGCAATGGATATACGAGGTAGTGACTCAATTGTAGAACTCCCAAGGGAGGTGGGTGAATTCATACATTTGAGGTACCTTAATCTATCATATTGCAAGAGGTTAGAAACACTGCCTGAAACAATTAGTGATTTATGTAATCTGCAAACCTTGAATATTCGCTGCTGTTGGAGGCTTCTAAAACTACCTCAAGGGATAAGAAATCTAATTAGTTTGAGACATCTTGAAATGAACGGGGGACATCCTGGTCTCGTAAGCCTGCCAAAAGGGGTTGGAAGATTAACCTCTCTTCGAACATTGTCTGTTTTTATTGTTTGTAATGAGGAGGATGCAAATGAAGGGTGTAAAATAGAAGAATTGGGAAACTTGAAGGAACTTAGAGGAGAGCTTGAAATAAGAGGACTGGGCACAGTTGAAGATGCAGGGGAGGTTGAAAAGGCAGAATTGAAGGATAAGAAACGCCTCCATTATTTGACCTTAGATTTCTTTTCATGGGCACAAGTAGAGGGGATGAAGATGAAGCATGTAGCTGAAGCCCTTCAACCCCCTCCAAACTTAAAATCTCTAGGCGTAAAATGGTACTGCTGCCCGGAGTGGCCTAACTGGATAATAAGGTCATCATTAATCCAACTGAAACGTCTTCAACTCAGTCGTTGCCAATGTCAGTGCTTGCCTCCTCTGGGGGAACTGCCTCTTCTTGAGAGCCTGAAAATAGATAATATGAATAATGTGAAATACGTGGGTGCTGAGCTATTGGGATCATTATCACTAATTGCATTTCCAAAGTTGAAGCATTTGTCTTTTGTTTCAATGGAAGAGTGGGAAAAGTGGGAAGTAGAAGAAGAAAAAGGGAGGAAAGTAATGCCATGTCTTCGTTCCTTGGAACTTAATTCATGCCAAAAGCTGGCGGTAGTGCCAGACCACCTGCTTCGGAGGACGCCCCCGCTGGTATTGAGCATCGGGGAATGTCCTCTGTTGGAACACACAAGTAATCACCCTCTTTTTCTTTCTAGTTTTCTTCTTCTACAATTATCTCATTTATTTATTTATTTTTTTCATTTTCCCCTTTTATTTATGTATTTATTTGTTTATGTATTTTGGCAATTCCCTAATTTCTAAAAACTACATCTTTTTACAGTTTCATACACTTGTTTTCTGTTCTTTATTTTATAAAAAAACAAAAACAGTGACAGCTTCTATATTTTATATAGAAACTTTAATACATAAATTATGGACGTATTTTATTTTTTTAAAATTACTTTCCAATTTTTCAAAATTTAAAGCACTAAATTTTTTAAACTGCTTTTAAAAAACATAAACCTAATTTCTAAACGTTCCTATATTCCATGAGTATTGTTTAAAACTTAAAAAAATGAAGTGTATCCAACCATACTTAGTTTTCCATTTCAAATCAATTTTATTTTCTTGAAGTAAAAATTCCTTATTTAGTTTCTAAATTCTTTTGATTATTTGAAGGAAAAACAATCTAATTTCCCAAATGCTTAGGAAATAATTAGGTGGCAAAATTTTTTAAAGTAAAAGTTTTTTTTTAAAAGGGTAATTTAGGAATTTCATAATAATAATATTAAATTAATTAATTAATTAATTTAATAAAATGGAAGAGGGGTGAAAAGGTAATTTTACGAATAATTACCTTAGGTATAAATAGGAAATTCTCTTTTTCCTATTCGTTTCTAAATCGTGTTCCTGTTTGCAGAGAGTTTCCAGAGAACTTGAAGTTGGGGTCAAATTGCAGGGTTTGAATAACAGGTCTCTATAGGTAAGATTCTAACCGTAGATTATTATTTTAGATTTATTAGTTAATTTCAGGCATTAGATATTTTTTTTTTTAAAAAACCCAAATCTAGATTAGGGTTAGTTTATCTTTTTTATTCGTTTTAACATCAAAATAGTGAAAATTTAAGATTTTGATTTATTGTTGGAAATTGGAAATTCTTAAGCTTTTAGAGAGAAAAAAAAAAAAAAATTCTTTGGAAATTTTTGTTTTAGGCTAGGCCTAGTGAAAAAATAAAAATAAAAATAAATAAATAAATAAATTATATTGTTATTTGTGGCTTAAGGATTAAAGAAAAAAAAAAAAAAAACAAAAGAAGAAAAATGGAGAACGCGTGTGCACTGGTGGAATCGGAGAATGACTTAAGGATTAGAAAAAAAAAAAAAAAAAAAAAAAAATAGAAGACGCGTGTGCACACATGTGTAACTGGAGAATGACTTAAGGATTAAAAAAAAAAAAACAAAACAAAAAAGAATGGAGGACGCGTGTGCACACCGTGGGATTGGAGAATGGAAATATATATATATATATATATATATATGTACGGATTAAGGGTGTTTGTTAGTTAATATTATATATGTATATTATTATGTTGGCAATAATGTATAATGGTGGGGAATAAAGTTTATGTTTAAAAAAAAATAAATAAATAAATAAGAGAATAGAAGTTTTAAATAAAAGGAAGTAAAGTTTTTTTTGTATTATAATTATAATAGTGATGAGTGTAAATTAATAAACAACATAGAAATTAATTAGTGAAATAAATTATAGTTTAATTAAATTAAGTTGTGTCCCAAGAAATAAATTTAAAAATAAATTCAGTTTTATATGAATTAGAAATTTATTAAATTTTTTTAAAATATGAATAGATTAAACTTACCTTTCATAATTAAAAATATTAATTTGAATACCTAAAATTTTAGGATTGTCAAACCTATAATTTTAGATAAATAGTAATAATTATTCTTCTTATATTTTGTTAGGTGAAGAATAGATTTTCAGGATTATTTCTCTTCAAAGTTTTTGAGGACTTCTTTTGAGGTAAGGGAAATTAATGTAGTTGTTTTTTTTTTAGAAATAAATTTTTATATACATCATTTGGAAAAGTTTTGAGTTTTTATTAGTTTTATGCATGGATCAAATATGTTTTGTATGAAAAGCATGTTAGAACCTTATATTCTATTTACAAAAGAGAAATGTGGAGATATTATGTTTTGCAAATTTGAATAATTGAAATAAGTATTTGACTCTGGTTTGTTTGGCCCTTGTCAACGGGATCTAATAGTTGACTTTTGACTTATTGGCCCTTGTCAATGGGATATAATAGTTGACCTTTACATTTTTGTGGTGGAAAATGTAATTAATTTGGACCCCAGCCTCTAGGGGTTTGGTTAGAGGTTACTAGTACTAGTAGTGTTTGGTTCCATCCACCTTAAAGGAACAATTTGAGGCTAGCCACCTATTTGAAAAGTCCCACATAACTGGGCACTATTTGATATTTGATGATCAGAGTAAATAAATGATTTGAATGCTTTGATTGAATTTGATATGAAAATGTTTGAATTAGAATTGAACGTGTGCAGTTAAAAGTTTTGAATGTATTAGAAACATTGACTCAAAGTTTATGAAAATAATTAGATATAATGTCTCCTATTTTGCAAGTGAATTTGAAATGTTTGATCCATGGACTGCATTAATGTTCCTTATTGGGCTTTGAGCTCATTCCTATTCATTGATAATTTTTCAGGTACCCTTAGTTCGGGCGACGAGTGATGGCTAGGTTGGGAAATGGTCATCATTAGGATTTTGGTTAGGATGTTATTTTTGGATATTGTTAAGCCTATAAGTTTATGTTCATTTGAATTTATTTTGTTTTTGGAAGTTATTTAGATTTGAACTTACAAATTCGTTATGATGGTTTGGAGTTGAGATTTGGAGATTATGAAAATTTGTTAGCACTTGATTTATTTGAGTTGCAATCTATTTGGATAATGGATTTTGGTTGATGGATGCTTAGTTTTAAAGTTATGATTGAAGATTTTAGAATTTTGTTTCCGCTACTCTGAATAGGTATTTGGTAATTGGTTACTTCCAGTTACAATATGTTTGTTTGTGTCGTTTCCACTTTGAGCCTTTGGGGCTTGAGGTGTGAAATGACCGTCATGCCCTTGGAGTGGGTCTTGGGGCGTGACAGAGTGGTATCAGAGCACCAGGTTGTGATCTTGATGGGAACTTGTTTAGTTTACCTTTGGGAATAGATGAGTGACGCATTAGTTTAAGTTTCAACTTCATCTAGTCTGATTCTTATTATTCCTTACAATTCTGATTTGCTTATTTGGCTTCTTAGTGACTAATTTAGTTATACCTGTTGCTTTATAGGACACCATGCCACCAAAGAGACCTACATCTTCCCAAAACAGTCAGGCTAATGATGATATACCTCCTCCACCTGAGGCTTTGCCCCCTATGAGTACTGAAAGGCTTTATAGATACTTAGGGACTTTGGCTGGTTTGGTTGAGTGTCAGGCTAGAGCTACTGGAAGTAATGGTCAAGGACAATCCTCATCTACTAGAGGTAGCTCCTTTGATGACTTTAAGAAGTTGGGTCCCCCTTACTTTTCTGGTACTTCAGATCCAACAGAGGCAGAGGCTTGGATTATGAAGATAGAGAAATTCTATGATGTCATTGATTGTTATGAGGAGCAAAAATCCTCTTATGCAGCATTTATGTTGGACAAAGAGGCAGACCATTGGTGGCGCATGACTAAAAGGCTTTTGGAGGATTAGAGGCCTATTATTTGGAGTCAGTTTAGGGAGGCTTTTTATAAGAAGTACTTTCCTGACAGTATTCGATGACAAAAGATGGGAGAGTTTGTCTGTTTGGAACAGGGGAATTTGACTGTGGCCCAGTATGAGGCTAAGTTTACTGAACTATCCCGCTTTACCCCACAGTTGATTGCTACAGAAGAGGAAAAAGCATTAAAGTTTCAGGATGGACTAAAGCCTTATCTGAAGAATAAGACATCCATTCTGAAACTTAG